>BMAU01012601.1:0-21353 GCA_019973935.1 Trichonephila clavipes
TAAATCTGCAGCGACCTTACAGCTCAGCACATAACGACCTCCAAAACTGAACTGAATTGATCTCAGTTATTGTAGCGTGCCTGGTTCCATGTGTTGTAGTTTTTGAAAGCTTACCTCCTTAATTGCTCATTTAATCTTTAAAGCTAATAAATGTTATTTTTATTTAATTCAACCGTGTTGTAGTGAAGAATGCCTAACGACCCAACGCGGCAGTGGTGACCCCTTTTGGACTTAAAACACGTAAGCTATTCTGTTCTACTGGCGAATCGCAATACAAATTCTTCTACTACGGATGATCAGTACGTAGCGAAAGATTTTTTTCTCCTTCTCCTCAAGGCCACTTGAAGCATCTGCTCGGAGATTCGTTTCGCTTCCTGCTTATTCAACAATATGGATTAGTGAAACCGCTTGAAGTCGCTCGTATTGCGCTGCGGCTGCCGCCGCTTGGAAATCGAACGTCCGTCTATAGATTGGCTGCAATGCGACCTCATGCATTCACATTCAGTGGTATCTCCAGTGATGATACTAAGTATTCTGCTTTGGTTGCGAACCTGGATGATGAAACTCTCCTACGTGTCGGACATTGTTAAGCCCTCCGGAACAGTGACAAATATCACACTCTCTCACAGCGGCTCATCACCCAACTTAGCGACTCGAGACTCAAAAATTAAGAAACTGCTTACTGACCTTCAGCTAAATGAGAAGCCCAGCCACCAGGTTGCAGAAAAATGAAAGAGCTTGCTCTAATGGCCAACTCCAGGATGACTTTGCAAAGTTTGTGGCTTCAAAGAATGCCACCACATATCCAGACTGTTTTGTCTGCATCCTCAGAGTCTTTTGGATAAACTGGCTATCATCGCTGATAAGGTTGAGGTTGTTGGGTCCTCGACGTATCTGTGCGGCCAAAACTGTTCCTCCACCATCCCAGTCATCTTCATGCAGTGCTCAGCCAACCCATGGACTCTCTCGCCAGGCAGATCCAAGAGCTGTTCTCTACAAGTTGCTGAACTGGACAAGAGGAGCGCAATTCCTCTCGCCACCAACGATATAGTTCTTGACCGCCGGAGATCACATTCACGCTCTCGGAGTGTCAATAGAGGAAGTGGCATCTGCTACTATCATCACCGTTATAAAGAGCAGGCCCGAAAGTGTGTTTCACCTGTGCATTTGTGCAAAACGAGTACCGCTCTGTCATAGCTGGAATGGCAGAGCTCGAAACATACCAGCCGGTTATTTGTATTAGACCGCAAGTCTGGCCAGAAATTCCTCATAGACTCTGGAAGTGAAATATGTGTCATCCCACCTTCTCCAACTATGAATAAATCACCTCAGTCTAACTTCTCCTTATTTGCTGCTAATAATACCAAAATTCCAGCCTATGGTATGGTCCGTAAAGAACTGAACCTGGGTCTGAGGCGACCTTTATCTGACTTTCATAATTGCTGATGTATCATCTCCTATAATTGGTGCTGATTTTCTAAAGCACTTCAACCTTTTAATCGACCTTAAGAAAAAAAGGTTGGCGGATGTGGAAACTTCTCTTTTCACTTCTTGTGTTTTTTCAATATTGTACAGCTCTCAATCCTCACTGTAGATGCAAACATCAGTTTTAAAAACATCTTATCGGAATATCCAGACCTCAGCAACCCTTCTCCTTAATTTCCAAATCAGCATCACATGGCACAGTCCACTATATATTATTACTGGCCCCACCAGTCACTGCCAGGCCTAGAAGGCTACACCCTCAAACTGTATGATGCAGTGAAGGTAGAATTTGAATTTCTTCTTGCTCGGGCGCATTACTGACCTTCCAAAAGTGTCCCTGGAGTTCTCCTCTTCATGTTGTGCCCAAATCTGACTCCTACAGTTAGACCTGTTGTGGATTACAGGCAGCTGAATTCTGCCACTGGAGTTCGGACAGCTACCCCCATGCCTTTATTTGAATGACTTTGCTCATGCACTACATGGCAAGAGGATATTTTCCAAAATAGACATTTAAGGCATTCCACCAAATCCTATAGCTGAGTGTGATATTCCTAAGACTAGCTGTAACAACTCCATGGGGTCTTTACGAATATACCCATTTGTGTTTTGGCCTTGTGAATGCACCATCAAACCCTTTATGGGATTCATGCATGAAGTACTAAGGGACTTCCCTTTGTTTTGTCTACTTGGATGCATATTTCAGTTACTCAGAAAATGCTGAGGAGCATCGTTCTCACTTAAGAACTATATTCCAAAGACTGAGCTCATATGGTTTAAAAACTAAATATCTCTAAATGTGTATTTGTGTGACTGAACTCATTTTCCCTTGGCCACCTTTATCACTCCTGATGGCATTAAGCCATTGCCTGACAAAGTTCAAGCAGTTCTTGATTCACAAACAACCAGAGACTGTTGGCTTTCTGGAGAAAACTCTTTTACGACTGCTAAATTTTTATAGACGTTTCTTACCCAAAGCAGCTGAACAACAGTATCTTTAAGTGAATTTTGTAAAAGGTTCTAAAGGCAAGAAAGAAGACTCAAAGCCTTTAAACTGGTCTTCTGAGGCAATTACAGCATTTCAGAGGTGTAAACAAGCTCTTGCTGATGCTGCGCTTCTTGCTCATCCTTCACCTTCTGCCCCGCTTGCTCTTCATGTGGACGCCTCTGATTATGCCATAGGAGGTGCACTCCACCAAGTTGGGGACTCGTGAGCTACAGCCATTGGCTTTCTTTCCAGGAAAACTTACTTCATCTGAAAAGTCTTACAGTGCCCTATCGACCGTGAACTCCTTGCTATCTACTCGGCTATCCGACACTTTCGGTATATGCTGAAGCTAGAGATTTCACAGTGTTTACTGACCACAAGCCCTCACTTATGCTTTCAGGCAAAAGTGACAAGTGTTCTCCACGGCAGATCCTGTCAGCTGGATTTCATCTCTCAGTTCACCACAAATATTGTACACATTCCAGGATCTGACAATATTGCTGCTGATGTTCTCTTCTCGTGTTTCTGCAATCACCTTCCCAAGTCAAATTGACTATGACTGTATTGCTTAGACACAACAGACTGATCAGAGCTTCACACCCTAATAGCATCTGGAACTTCCTTGGAACTCAAAAAGGTAACTTTTCCCAATTCGTCTACTGAAATTATGTGTGTGATCTATCAACGGGCACAGCCAGACCCTACATCCCCAAAACAGCATCGCCAAGATGCTTTTCTGCTATGCATAATTTATCTCATCCTGGCATACGTCGATCAGTGCATTTTGATGAAGCAGCGTTTTGTTTGGCCATCAATCTCATCAGATGTAGCTAAGTGGGCAAAGACACTGCCTAGCTTGACAAAAATCCAAAAATTCATCGTCATACTAGATCACCTCTTTTCATCATTTCAAGAACCTTCCCAACGTTTTGACTACATGTTCATCTGATCTCATTGACCTCTACCTCCATCAAATGGCTACACCCTATTGCCTGACAATGATTGACCGTTTTTCGAAATGGCCAGAGGCCCAACCTCTCAAAGACATAATCATAGATGAGGCTGGAGGCCTTCTTTCCTCTCTTGGGTGTCTCGCTTTGGAACTCCTGCAATTCTCACAACCGACAGGGGCAGGTAGTTTGAGTCCTCGCTCTTCAAAGCTCTTTAGAAAACCACTTGGTGTTCAGAAGTGTCGTACAATCTGATACCACCTCAAGCTAATGGGATGATCGAAGAATTGCACCACCCATTGAAAAGTGCAATCAAATGCCATGCTACTGAGCGTTGGACAGAAGTACTCCCTATCATCTGTACTAGGTCTACGAGCTTCTCTTAAAGAAGATAATCTGTGAATACCCCAGCTTGAATCAGTTTTTGGGGATCCACTGTTCGATCTGCCAGGGGCAGATGTTTGACTCTTCCAAGCCGAGTCGATGATGCTGTGAATTTTGTTTCTGTAACTTAAGTCTCACATGCAATCACTTCACCCTAAACCACCAAAACACCATGGCAAACGTCCAGTTTATATCCATCCAGGACTGTTGGAAGCAACACATGTTTTTCTGCGCCGAGCCATGTTACGTCGTCCACTTCAACAACCCTATGATGGCTTCCAAAAGCTTGCAAAGGAAGGATAAAGTGTTTTTCCTTGACATCAATGTAAACGGTATCTGTATCTATTGATAGATGCAAATCTGACTTCTTCTCTTTTAACACTCTGAGGACTCTTGCAACTACCTCCAAACCAAGAATGAAACACCTGCTGGCCGTGTGGAATCTGGATCCTAACAGCTTCAACGCCTACCCGCGCCATTCTACACGTTCTGGTCGCACAGTCTCATCTAATTCCAGCTAGGCATCATTGCCGGACACTGGAAGGGGAGTATGCAGCGACCTACAGCTCAACATAACGACTCCAAAACCGAACCGAATTTGATCTGCTATTGCTGTCAGCGTGCCTCGGTTCCATGCAAAGTCGTAGCTTCTTGGAAAGCTTACCCTCCTCAATTGCTCATTTAATCTTTAAAGTTAATAAATGTTATTGTTGGTTTAACCCAACCCGTGTTGTAGTGAAGAATGCCTCAACTCTACCCAACGCGGCAAGTCACATTTTTGGATTTACATACTTAAGGGCTTCGTCGTTTGAAGGTGAATAGAACTTTTGGAGAAGATTTAGGACAGCTAGCAGCTTAAGCCCATAAGGCTATCCAGTTTGGAAATGATTTTGTGATTATGGTTACGCAAAAGTAATGAATGTAAAAGTGCGAATATATGTAGCGAACCTCGTTTCTGAAAGTCACATAACTTTAGACCACTTCTCATACTTATACATCTGCATCTTGGAATGAAATGTACTTTGAGAACAAATTCTTCAAAAAAACACATCAGGCAAATGTGCCGAATACAAATTGGAAATATATGTTAAAACTCAATTTAAGAATGAAAAAGTTATATGAAATGTGAAATGCACAAAATTTTACAACCAATCAAGATATGAAAATAAAAAATATATACAGAACCAGTTGACAATTGCTGTAACAGATGCACCTCTGACATCAATGTCTAAAAATATAAGTATAATTACAAATATTTACAAAAACAAATAATGAATAAAAGCACAATAAACTTACCTTCAATTCATTCTCATAATACTGAAGATACAACAATATACAAATTAATCATATTCTTTGTACATAAAGTTTTCGTGATGTAATAATTATCCACACACGAAATAAAAAGGCAGTAAGTCCTGTTCAAGATATGGTAAAACCCTGACAACTACTTCGTCAAAGATTAACACATCATTACATCATAAATACGTATCTGAAAATTGAAGAAGCGCGTTTGTAATATTGAAAATTATCCCCCCATCCCGCTTACAACATACTGAAAAAATAAATTACATAATACATATAAATTACAGTTTTAAACTGACAATCAGTATCAAATAGCATCACCTTTAATGGGATTGTCGTCTTTAGGCAAGCAAGAATCTCCCCTAGATATTATAAATAAAGTAATTAATAGACAAAGCACAGTATCAAAGGACATTAAAAAATGAACGAAAGTCTCGTTATACTGAGCATTCTTAAATGAAAATTTAATACCATCTTTTACATTCATCGGCTAAGATCAATTAACAACTTTTGAATTTTTTCGATCAATATTTAATGTAAAGAATAAGGATAAAAATCTAAATACTTTGAAATTTTAATACCACTAATGCAATATAATGAAATTATGACGACATTTCAAAAATTCACAATCTAGTCTAACAATAGAGCGTTCTGATTGGGAAATTGAAATTATAAATGCTCTTCTGTTCGCAATATATGGTACCACTCTTCCAAAATCTCATTGTAAAAAATATACGTTTACTCAAAGTAGTATGTAACAATAACTCTCGGACTTATGTCTGTAATTAGAACCCCGATTTTGTCACGTTGAGAAACTGTTGGATGCGATTGTTAGGTTACACAACTATCCGCCTACAGAGGTCTAATATTACCTATAGTCCATACTACAAACATCAAAAATAATAAAGTCTTTCTACAGCACAGAAGTTTCGAAATTTTCCTTCAAATTCTAAGAAAGCTTTCCCGAAACACTTTGCAGCTTTTAAATCCATTTATTCACAAAAAGTATTAAATTAAATTTCGGAAAAGGTAACCTTAACAAACTTATGTTAAAGTTAGACTTTTACATCAAACTTTAACCTAGAATTGTAGATTCACAAAAACTATCTTTTGCATCGCATTTACAGCATCCTTTTACACTGCTTACACAACAAGACACTGTAAAACATTCAAACCAGATCTGGAGATAATTCGCTATTGCTCTAAATCTTGTAACTATCTAAACTCGATGGATTAAAATGAAATCTAGTTGTACGAGACCTACTTTAATCAAAATATGATAGAAATGTCTCTTATTGATAAATACAATATATTGAAGCCTTATTTGACAGAAAATTTTCAGTACCTGATATATTATAGACAAGTGGTCGGCAACTTTGTAACTGTGGTATGTTAAGCCAATATATCAATACGATTCAGTATGACACGCAGTACGAAACATTTGAAACAATTCGATTCCAGCGCTATGCATCTCGAGTTAGAAAATAGAGAACAAAAATTAAGATTTAGAATTATATTATATTAATTTCGCATTATTTAAAGATATTGATTAAAACAAGAAATAATCATATAAAATAAATATTCTTTCAAATAAACAAAAATAAAATTACATATATGGTATGTATTAAGAATATTTTTAAAATTGAAATAACCATAAAGAAGTACTCTTACATACAGTGAAATAAAAATTAAAACTTCAATGCGGACATTGCCCCTGCAAAACTCCACATTGTATCGCAATATCAGGGTATAATTTGTGACTTTCAATCTCAAACATGATCAGAAACATACAACCAGCACTCAAAATGTAGTTCATGCGAAAAAGTTTGGCCACGCATATTTGCAGAACTAAAAGGAAATCAAGCATATACAAGCAATCAACCTCTCCGTCATCATACCACAGTTTAAAATAGCTGAATATATAGATCTTCCACACACAGATCATTTCATCATCCAGTAAATTTTGCTTTCAATAACTCGGAAGATTTTTTCCCACGAAATAGTGAGTGATGCTTCATTTCCAAGTTACACAATCGTTTTGATTTGAAATAGCGATAAGAATAAGTATTAAGAGGATTATAAAAGAAGACGTTTCTTAAACACAATTTCACAGGCTACACGCACAGATGCAGCCGAATCATTTTCCAGCAAAGAATTAAAAGTAAGAAAGTCTTTATGCTCGAGACAGATGGATAGACAGGTTTAACCTGATCCCACTCGTCAAGTTCATCATGGACTTTACGGGAAGATCTGTGACCCTTCATACACTGTTTTAAAAGAGGATAAGAGAATTTAAGTCAGATATGTCTGATTGAATTTCAATATCAAATTACAACTTACTAATGTATACTTGGTCGTTATTTGATGTAACCAAATGTTTTTATATTCAAACCTTGTATATATTTCTTGATATCTAAACTCACCATAATAAATTATAAGTGTGACCCACATTACAGGAAAATAGAATATAAAAATAGTAATATTAGAGCAGTCAAATATGTATAATAAAATAGTGATATATTTGAAGTTAAAATGTAATGCCGTGCAAGAAAAGCATTATTACAGGCCATATGTGATTTTTGTGTTGCGTTATAATTGTTGGCCTCCGAGATGAGGTCATATAGATTTTGATATTCCAGAAGCCGGAAAGGCGTTTCCTTTACATCTCGCACGATTAACAATTTTCAAGAAATAATTATACCTAAAAATGCATTTAACCAAACATTACAACTTACTACCCCATTTGACTAAACAACATAAAGTTTTAAACACACCATATTCAGCAAAAACACCTATTGTATTATTATATATTAAATATGCATATATACTTCGCCTATCGCAGATACAAGATCGCCTTTGCAACTTCTTTAAAAGTTGTTTCATTCTTTGACACAGGAGAAAGCCAGGATTCTACTCTCTCTCTGCATTTGAACTGCTGGAAGTGTGTTCGGATCATTGATAGAATAACAACGGAAACAAAACGCCAAAGAAAAATTTCGTATATAGGCAATAACCACAACAAAACAAACACAGCAGTATAGGTCCATTGTGCTCGATAAACAAAGCTGGTTCTAGCGCTACGAGCTCACTTAGTTATCGAACTGAAAGTCACCGTAAGTATTTAGGTGATATGTAGTTGCAAATGAACTCTTATCTCGATTATGTTTATTTCGCACCCGATGGGCAAAGCTCCGGGCTGTAAATACGGCCAATACATTGTGTTCCAAATAATCTCGAACCGATGGTCAAGCATGACAAAATTCACCATCCAGAGCTGGCATCACACTCTCTACATCCCCTTCATGTTTCATCGTGGAAGAACTTATGAAGTGTCGAGGACATCCGAGCGTGGCATCCCGCTCCTGCCAACATTTGACGTCGTGATAATGCCGCAGAGAGTATGGAACCCATTGTACAAATCTTAACGCTGCGTGCCAGCCCTTAGATCTGCGCAGCGTGTGAATCAGAACGCGTATAATTTGACTCCTTTCTTGTACTCAGGTGGCGGCGCATCGGATGAGATCTGACCGCAAGCCGCTTCCGCAGGTCACCTCACACACAAACCTTTAACTCCACGAAACCCCTAAAACTCTTGAATGCGTCTTGTGGAACCCCACTCCCACATACATAAATCTTAGAAGAATAAAGCACGGTACTTTGCGCTATAAAAAGGTACCACAAGTATATATGCCGTAGATTTTATTGGTCAAAAAATTCGCAATCTAATTTTTTAATATACTTTACTCATTAATATTATTAATTTGTGATCTAAGTCGCCTCACCCAGCGCTATGTATTATGTTGCAGTATCCGGGATATGAGCTTGCATTTTTCACATGAACTGTCGAAGCCTTCCCAGGTCTATTGAGATTAAATGTGCAATCGCGTTGTATTATCTAGGGTTGAATTAGTTGCTCTAGCCCCCCACTCATATTGAGAAATATATGCTCTCCCCTTTTAAACACAATGCTCTGAATGGAATTAAAAGATGTATGGCTGTGCGAGAGAATATCTGTATGTTTAACATGAGGGAATTTGTAGCATAAAAAATTTTTAGGAGCTGTTCTTGTATAAATTTAGATTTTAACATCGAATCTGTTAATATGTTGATAAGTTGTTACCCTCCTTTCTTAAAAGTGGAGATTTTTTAAACTAAAAGGTGCATTTCAAACTAGAAAACCATTTAGTTTTGCAGACTCAGCTAACTAACGCTAAAAACATCTTGTAAACCCGAAATATAAACAATAGAATATTTACAATTCAGTAGGAAATATATATATACAGTGAACTTTCAATCGAAATAACACATTAACCAGAAGCGCAAACGTGGTGATATTTTCCACGTAACAAAGCGGAAATTTAAGTAAAAATAACGAAAATAAAAAAAAAGACCTAAAATGAAAAATTTCAAGTATTTGAAATAAAATAAAAGATCTCTACCCCAAAAATTGAGGATACACCAATAAAATGGGTAACAACCACTAGATTTTTCTACTTGTTACTAATAGCCTAAGTTTCGCCAATTTTATCTATGTTTGATCGACAGACCGATTATCGATACAGTGCAGTCGCGTCCTCTATACGCTCTGTACTATTTTCTTACGCTCTCAACTACTCCAGGTCATTTTGGAAGCACCTGTCAGTCGTACCCAGAAGCCTTTATCAGAGCTTTTAAGGATAGGGCGATTCGACCAACTTGACTCTGTTCCCCCCCCCCACTTTGATTACGAACCGGATCTACGTATTGATAGGCAACGAACCAGATTGCGTGATGTCTTTCGGCTCAAACGCCAGGACCTCTCTCTACCACCCTCTGCCTATCCGGAACCTTCAATTTTCGTATCCTGGAACTCCCACTGGAAACTTCCAGAACTGCGAACGGCTTCATTTCCGTCAAAACGATACTGGAGAAATTTAGCATTGTCGTGGTAAAACACGGAAAAGCAGGACTAAAAACCCCGTTTTTCGCAGGAATTCCTGAGAATGACCCGACGATCTTGGACCACAACAGGAGACTTGAGGAGTACCAGAGACTTCAACAATTGGCGGTAAGTGAGTTCACCTCTCAACCTTTTGTAATACCCCTGGCTGTACCATCCATCATACCCTAGCTGCTCTCCCCGTTAAAACTTTCCAAAATACTAAAACTACTGCTACTAAACGCAAAGATAACGAGGACGGATACGTATCCCCCCAAATAGGCAAACTCAGCAAAAATAGGAGAACTACTCCAGCAACTGAAAAAACTTTTAAGTTAGACCTTAAAAATAAATTTGAGCAATTAAGACTGGAACAAACAGGACCCGCTTTTGACTGGAACGGACCCCCACGCACTCCAAAAACACCTCTGACAGTACACCTAAAACTAACTCTGACACCCCAGCAATGGCAACAAAAAATTATTACCATCCCCCATCTTCCTTGAAATCTCCAATGAATACCGCGAACAGATAAAAGTACTTAACAAAAATTTCTAGCTCTCCGTGCAGTAAGATGACTCCGGCGAATACTTTAAACTTTACACAGACAAATGGAGACGATCAATACGCTTATAATTTACAAGACTTCCTTGAAACACTGACTACCGATTTTCTCCCATAACACCCAAAAAGGATAGGCCAATTAAAGCTGTAATCAAAAAGGCCTCAATGCGATTGTACAGACACTTTTTCTGACATACACAAGGACTTAATTGAAGAAGGATTCACTATAAAGTAAAGTTACTTCAACTAGTCGGTAAAAATAACTAGTTAAAGCTACCAGTTTTCCTAATTTCTCTCCCACGTAACATCCATAATGCTAAATTTTGACCTCAAAAAACTAAGTTTTGTTTCCGTAAACGTTGAAGGCTACGATAGCAAAGGAGCAACACAATGCCATTCCCTGCAAAAATTTAATCATACCGCTGATAACTGCCGACAACACCGCGTATGCTGTTTAAAATGCGGCGAAAATCATCAGACTAGAGAATGCCTTTCATCCGGTAAGTTGAACAAGCATTTGCATCAACTGCCAGGATCTTCGGACATATGGCGAACTACGCCAAATGCCCGCTCTACCCCAAGCCACAAAAGAAACAACTTCCACAACTAACAAAAATGACTACACTTCAATAGTAAATAGCCTTGTTAGACCAAATATTTCCTATGCAAAGCTACGCACACAACACTAATAACTCCAACTCACAACAACAGATGGCACCACCAGTCAAGGGGCAGCTCCAGTTAAGTTAAAACCACAAATCAGGCCAGTCGCGACTACCGCCCCCAGTTAATCAACTCTAACCAAAACTCCAATGCCGCCTTAATTACCCAGACCTTACAAGGAATAATCCAAGCGCCTAACAACCTTAACTGTTCAAATCAAGTAAATCATGAATTTCCCTGGGTAACACACCACAACCTAATAAAACCTAAGAATTAAACAAACTAAAAAAACGCGAGTTTGCGCCTTAATTGAGGCAATATATGATGAAGATGATGAGTAAACACCCTATGTATGGCCTGAGTTTGTGTTCTTGAACGCAAACGGGCATTGGAAATAAACTTTTCGAATTTAAAATATTTGTAGAGAAGCACTGTCCCGACATCATTCTCCTTCAAGAAACATACCTGAGACCTCGCAGTACTTCAATTTTTGTAATTTCAAAATCATAACTTCACAGAATGACTGTGTATCACGAGGGACGCATCCGGAGGTACCATTTTAGTTAAAAACACAATACCGCACTTCATGCCACACTCCACACCACTCCAACACATAGAAGCAACCACCATTACCCCTCAATCCACCTAACGTAAACCTGCCAACATCACTTCCATTATATCCCACACTCAATCTGACAAATTCTTATTCACAGTAGACTTAGAAAACATTCTGCAGATCAACAGTAATTGTGTGATTTTTAAGCGATTTTAATGCCACACACAATGCCTGGAATTGCTCCCTACAATCAACTGAGGAACTCAGCTCAAAAACTTCACTGACACACTTAATATAACATCGCATTCTCAAATATGCCTACCAGATATGGAACTCACTCCTCTAATACACTCCTGACATTGCACTTATTAACAACTTTTAATTTTCCATATGACATCACCTCCATATCATCTGATTTATCTTCTGACCACAATCCTGTCATTTTAAATTTCACTCTGTAATATCATCGCCGCATGGGATAAGACTAGAGCAATTTCCACCTGTTGGTCTACCTTCCACAAGAATCTTGATAAAAACATACACTTTGCAGACATGCTAAACATTAAAAATCCACACGCACTTGAAGAAAAAATCAATCACTACCGATGCAGTTCGCTCCGCCTAATTTCAAGCTTTCTAAACCAATCTCACACGTAAAGTACTCACTCATACACACCTCAAATTATAAAGGATCTCATCACACTTAAAAACAGAGCCAGGAAACTATATCACAACACTTTAAACCCAATTTACAGAACTGAAGCAAACAGACTACAAGCACACATTAAAAAACAAGTTAAAATTCACACACAACAAGTTTGGACCGACAGGCTCAAAGCCCTCAACACACAAGATAATAGCATCTGGCAAATTCAAAAGAACTTTAGGAGATCAAAATCAAGTATTCCAACTCTCACACACACCTCTGGCATCGCTACAAGCGATGAACAGAAAGCTAATGCTCTTGCAAACAGTTTTAAATCCAACTACACTGAAAATAAAAGACCAGATAATTACACAAACAACATAGACTCTGACGTCACTCTAACCCTTGAAAACTTTTTCGCTAACCCACCGGCTACCCCCCTCGTTCCTACTAATACAGACGAGGTAATTAATTACATTAAAACTCTTAAAAATAACAAGGCCCCAGGCCTCGATAATATTAATAATAAAATGATCAAAAAATTTTCCTTCAAAACTATTTTTATTCTTACACACCTAATCAATAAAATCCTAAAACTAAGGCATTTCCCATGCAACTGGAAAACGGCTATCGTTTTCCCCATCCACAAGCCTGGTAAAAGTAAAAAATCGCCGGATTCCTATCGTCCTATTTCTCTCCTCTCTAGTCTCAGCAAAATTGCTGAACATATTATTCTAATCAGAATTAATCAATTCATCAGTAACAATAATTTCCTAAACCCTAACCAATATGGCTTTACTAAACAACTCTCTACCTACCACCCACTGCTCCGGCTTACGGAACAAATCTCGGCTGGCTTCCAGAGAGGCAGATCCACTGGAGCTGTCTTTCTGGATATTCAAAAGGCTTTCGACCGGGTCTGGATCAGTGGACTCATTTACAAACTAATTACTAACAACTTTCCAGCTCCCCTCATTCACATTATCAATTCCTACCTTGTTAACAGAACTTACAAAGTCAGAGTTAACAACACCCTCTCACTTCCACACCGCGTCAACATTGGAGTCACACAGGGTTCCCTACTGGGGCCCGTTTTGTTCAACATATACCTAAATGACATTCCTTCACACCCACAAACAATGCTTAACCTGTACGCGGATGATACCGCAATTCTTGCTACTTTTAAAAACCACAAAACAGTTACTCTTGTCCTCAATAAATACCTGGCTCTACTTGAAAATTACTTCAATCAGTGGAAAATTAAAATTAATGTCGAAAAAACTGTTGCTGTGCTCTTCACCAAAAGAATAAAACCAGTCAGACCACCAACACTATACTCCACACCACTGCAATGGTCTCAGTCCACTAAATATCTTGAATTAATACTTGACAAGAATCTCACCTGGAAACATCACATCTTACACGCGCGTGACAAATTCCGGCACGCACTAAGACTAATTTACCCCCTAATTTGCCGGAATTCTGAAATGGAAATGTACAATAAAGTGCTTCTTTACACTGCCGTTTTGCGACCAATAATTAGTTATGGCTGTCCTGTTTGGGGATATGCAGCAAAGACTAATATTAAAATTTTAGAATCAGCTCAAAACTCAATAATTCGTACTATCACTAAAGCTCATAGATATACTAGGAACTCTAACATTTATAAAGCTCTTAAACTTCACCCTTTTAAAAATTACATTCAAATATTAGCAAAGAAATTCTTTGCTAACCTACCTAATATAAATAATGCAAATTTAATGAACCTAGAGAACTACACACCTCTGGACGACCATAAGAGACCTAGGAGAATTCTTCTAGACTCTTATAATCCACCTTAATTTCTCTACCACCTCATTCATCTGTTGATGAATGAACCAGTAAATTTTTTAATTTCGATTTTTATATTTTTGTTTCTTATTTTGTATTTTATTTCATTACGTTAAAATTTAATGCTGCAACCCCTTCAGACACGCCTACTCTAAATTTTTATAATTCTGGTACAGCCAACCGAGAGGTTACTCACAGTATGCTACCGACCAATCACAGTGCCTGCTTTCACCTGCCAGCTCACAGCAAACATCCACTGGTTTTCCTCCTCAGACTTTCACGTCATCCCCCTCCTACGCCCTGCCACCTCGTCATCTTCTACGTCACTCAACCAGCCAATCAGGTAGCTTCATGCTTCCCATCATGGTATTACCACTTCACCAGGCAACATTCACTCTTCATGTTATGGGACGGAGGAACGCTTCGCGTTCCATGTCCCAATAAATCTTACACAGTCATTTTATCTTAAACTTTTTCGACTGCTACTTTTGTCTTTTGAAGTTGGTTATGTGAATTTAAAGTCGCAATTTTAAATGGAAATGGGTTTTCGGAGAGAGACCAGTATTTGATGTAAGAAAATTATATATATATATATATATTATTTATTAAGAAAGGAAAATCTTATCGTGAAATAGCTAAAATTGTCGGTAGAAGCCACTCGTGTGTCCAAAAATCATTGGAAGATTTAGAAGCGATGGATTAATTGAAAATAAAAGTGGAAGAGGAAGGAAAAGTATTCTGAGTGATGTATAGCCAAAAGGAAAGTTTTGAAAGATATCAAGATTGATCCTAAACTAAGTGCAGTCAAACTAGCTGCAGAAACTTCTCGAATAATGGGCAGAAGTGTAAGTGCTGAAACTGTGAGAAATGTGATTAGACATGCTGTATATAGCAGTCGAGTAGCTAGAAAGAAACCTTTCATAAGCTTACAAAATCAGAAAAAGCGTTTGGAGTTTGCAAAAACTCATCAATTGAAGACAGATAACTTTTGGAAGAAAGTTATATTTAGTGACGAAAAGTAAATTCAACATTTTGGAAGTGATGGCCGTCGCACCGTTTGGAGAAAGCCAAACACCGCTTTGGATCCAAAAAATTTACGTCCTACAGTTAAACATGGTGGTGGCTCCGTCATGGTTTGGGGTTGTATGGCTTCAAATGGGGTTGGAAATTTAGTTTTTATAGATGGCATAATGGATCATAAGCTTTATATAGATATACTCAACAATAATCTTAAAGAAGAAGTGCAGAATTGGGTTTAGATGAAATTTTATTTCCAACAAGACAACGATGATCCCAAACATACGGCACATCAATGATCAAAATGTGGTGTCTTTTCATTGTAAACAGCAATTGCACACACCACCACAGTCCCTGACATCAATGTCATAGAAAATTTGTGGACCACACTAGAAACAGCGGTCACTAAAACACCAAATTAGGAACAAAGCCCATTTAAAGCAAGTGTTACAGGAAGAATGGGATAAAATATCTCCAGATACCACCAAAAAATTGGTCGAATCGGTACCAAGACGTTTGAAGGATATTATAAAGCCAAAGGACATGCAACCAAATATTGACACTGTCTTTGTATGTGATATGTCACACAAATTTCATTGGTGTATCCCTCAATTTTGAGGTAAAGATCTGCCTATGTTTATTTCAAATACTTGTGAAATTTTTAATTTTAGATATTTGTTGTTTATTTTCGTTATTTTTACTGTAAATTAACCCTTTTGTTACGTGTGAAAATAAAAACACGTTTGCACTTCTAGTTAATGTGTTATTTCGATTGAAAGTTGGATTTATCAAGTAAAAGTAAGGTGTATCCTCAATTGTTTGTACCACTGTATATGTAACGATAAAACGTTCTAATATTCTTTTGTTATATTATAATTAAAGTTTAAAAATAGTTGAAAAATGAAGTAACTACTCATAAATAAAATTTTCAGTTTTAATGAATAGAATGAGCTTAAGATACTAGTAATTATACAAACTTTACAGAGAACGTGAATCCATTTTTGTATACATATTTATAAATTTCTTTTCGATTTTTTTATAATGTGACTCGTGGAGCCCCTGTGTATGCCTTGTAGAACCCCAGAGTTCCGTGGAACGCAGTTTGAAGATCACTACTTTAGGACAACACGAGGATAAGAATCTCAAATGAATCCAGACATTTTAGATTTTGAACTATTTTATTTTAATTAAATGTTTATCTCAGTTAATTTTAAAAGAAAATGCTGTCAATAGTTAACATTCACAGTTTGTATATATGTGCTGTAAAGTTTCCTTAAAAAAAAAAGCCACTAAGTGAATAAATTTTGGGCACAAATTGTAAAAAAAAGCTTTTCTTCTATTCTCACGAAATCCAGAAATTGTTTTCAATGCGTAATAAGAACGCTCATAGATCGCCCATTCATGTCAGTCTCGACTTCCCAGAACTGGCACTGCTTTTAGGAGGCAGTATTTCCACCGGAATATATATACCAGCACATTTGCCACTTTCTGTCGAGATCACCAAACAAGGTTTACAGCTACAGAACCAGCACTTTGAACATCCACAGCAGTTAGTCGTACTTTCTGGTATTCCATAACTATCGGTTCTTTTCAGTGTATCTGAGAAATGGCTGTTGTAACGTCGTGTGTAGCTATCCATCAATAAAAAAAACCATCTTTACAGCTTAATATATAAATAAAAAAATATTGTTTATTTGATAAACAATTCTTAATGAAGTAATATTGCCAAGCCGGTGTAATCAGTTCATATTCCCATACTCAACGCCACCGGCGTTCATCGTCTTTTTCACTCCAATTTCGGACTCAGCCCTTTTTCTCCATTCAAGGCGGGCTTCGCTGTCTCTCTCTCCAGGACTCTCTTGTCCTTTCTTTCTGCTCTTCCTCGGACCCTTTCTTGTCCTCCTTTTTCTCTCTCTCTCTGGTCTTCTCCTTCCTTTTTCCTCTCTCTGCGGTTTCTCCTGTCCTCAAAAAGAACCCTTTTAAACACCAGGGGTGTGTTCACCACAAGCCCTCGCTCCTTCTTATTCGCAGGTCACCAAAGTCTCTCTTGACCTCCTCCTTCTTCCTATTGGCGCATGCACGCCCGAGCTGTCTGGCCCAAAGGCGCCATAGTTCCTTGTCCACATCTGGACACACTTGTCCATCACGCCACCTGTTTCTAGTATTCCATTCACAAAACCCTAGAAAAGATGACCATGATTATTTTGAGATACGCTTTGCCTATTGTCAAGGGGAGCGCCGAAGTCCATTATGGCGACCCGTCTGCCGCCTCCACTCCCTGAGTTCAGACAATAAACAATGGCCCCATGGCCACGTGCACTGGTCACTCCCAGCTGGTTGATCACTAACAATCCAGGGACAATCGATGGGTGTCGCTCTTGTCCTTGACCAGCTGGTGAAACCATAAAACCTACTTGTGAATCGGAAGATGGAATTCACTCCCCTCGAAGATGTCACATTGTTATATCTCTGTAGTCATATCTTACAAAGTTTTTATTTATTAATTTTGCACACTTACGATTCATTATAGCACAAAGGCTTTAATTTAATAGAAGATAAAATATGGCTGAGTTGTTTTTCTTTTCACTGTTTACCACATCATTTCAGAAATTTGGTCAAATGTGTAGAAACACTAAATTTGGAATTTTTTTCTCTATTGTTAACAGAAATTTGATTTTGTAAAGCTACATCGATGAAAAAGTGTTTTTGATTCAGTAAGATAATTAAATACACACAACTGACATTATCTTTAAAATAGATTAGTTGCTATAAAATAATTCGATATTTTTCTCATTTATTTTAAACCTATTATCGTCGCATGTTCCTGTTAATTTAAAACAACTGCCTGTTAAAATTCAATGTATTCATAATACGTAAAATGTCCTAATACGTTAAATGTTTATCAAAAAATATTTGAATAGAAAGAATAACAAGACTTTTTTTAAAAAAAATCTACCAACAGCTAAAAAGTTTAAAATATCTGTTTAAAAATTTAATATTTGTGTACATAAATGTAACTCTATGTCTTTGCATATGTTGGTAAAAGCTATGAAAATATTTGTCGACTTTTACACACTGTACTATCATTCTTCATCACATTCATCTTTTAAGTGATTATCAAAAGCAGTAGTAGGTGCAATTAAAAACGATTTGGCATGAATACAAGGAATGATGGGGGTAAGTCATTTGGGTAGGAACATATGTAAAAGGAATGCATTTTAAGACTGCCACATGTAAAAGTAAAATATGTACTATCCTTCGAAGGCGATAATGTACGGAAAATCAAATTCTTCGTTTTCTGGAACCCTTCTAATAAAAGAAAAGTAGACGACTCACACACACAACATATGGGAAGATACCCCCTGGTCTCAGGGGGCTCCTCTGATATCGGTTGGTTCTTTTTCACCTTTCTCCAGGATACTGGGGTGGCCGCGGTAGCCGAGTGGTATTGGTATCGGAACGTGGCTTGCTTTGTCATGGGTTCGAGCCCAGTACCACTAAAGACAGGCCGTGTAGGGCAGCGATGCACGTTAAATCTGTCGAGAGCTGAAACGTCCTCCCGTTGGTGTGGTAGTTAGGAGAGGGAGGTGCCAGCTCAGGTGACGTCCACGTCACTTGACCATGGTTCAAAATTACGTGGTCCGTCGCCAAAAGCCCTCGTGTAGCTGAACAGTGCGACGTTAATATTCAATCAATCAACCAAGATACTGGGTATAAGCGATTTCCGCTGGCACCCGATGCATCTAATTTTGGTTTCGGGAAGATGTATTTCTTACTCTGAATGCCGAAGGTGGATTGATTGAATATTAACGTCGCACTGTTCAGCTAAACGAGGGCTTTTGGCGACGGATCACGTGATTTATGCCGAAGGTGGAATGCCCTTTGGTTGACTGTTAAAGCATTCAGAACTTCCCAAAACTGGGGCCGAAGACCCATTATCTTCTTTGAGCGACAGATAACATAGAAATTCTAGCGGCGGAACTTTTACGGTGATAATTTGATATAGGAGAGCTAGGCACCAAGTTGTTTATGTTCGTCAAGATGGGCGATAACATAACAATATGGTTACCTTGATATTTTTATGGTGTGGTAATATAGTTGCCATGGGGGAGGGTCATCATAGTTAATTTTTGTTCTCTTTTCCCGCAGGAACCCCATTAACTTCAGACGATTTTAAATCTGATTTCTTTTAAATATTTAACCATTTTCATTGCAATCATTCTTTAAGCTACTGATTCAGTCTTCTGTTGTATTTTGTGCTGTTTTCAGAATAGTAGGATATTTCTAATGTCATTGGTGAGCACTGGGCTATTTTTAAAAAGAATATAAGGGCTGTGCTTTAAATAATTGCTGCAAATTGCGCATTTATAGTTTATTTTAGTTGTAAATAATGTATTTTTAAATATTCTTCTGTTCGATGAAGTCCATTAAAGGGAATTCGCGGTTTTTGGAATTTTGCAAGTTAACCATTGTTAATTGATATTCATTACTGATTAATTTTAATAAACATTATGTAATTATTTTATGTATAAAACAATTATATTATTATATATAATAATAATTATTAAATTATACGGCCTGCGTTTTTTCCCCCTTAACGTATGTACGAGTCTTTTTTTTTTTATTTCCATTTTGGGAAAAAATTAGACAATTGTTTATACAATGGTAAGAAATTGCTGACGCACATTTTCGCTTTTAGGGTTGCAGGTTGAATCATTTTAGTCGCCAAATCTGGAAATGGTATATGGAACTAATCCCCAAATCTGGAAGTTGTTATTCCTGATCAGGACAATGGAACAAAATTATGAATAATAAGCGAGTGAATATTAACATAGCACTGTTTAGCTACACAAAGGGCTCTTTGGCGACGGACCACGTAATTTTGAACCGATGGTCAAGTGACGTGGACGACACTGATTGCTTGCACCCTCTCCCTAACTTCACACACCACAGGAGGTTAGAGCTCTCGACATGGAATTTAACGCGCAACACTCCCCTGCATGGTGGGCCTTTATTGGGCACTGGGCTCGAACTCGTGACAAGAGGCAGCCAACGATCCGATTAGCCTTGACCACTTCGGCTACCACGGCCACAGCTGTCATTGAGTGAAATGGTTCTATTTTGTCATCGGTCCTTGACAAGCGTGCTCAATTTCGAATTAGTTTGACCTTTTAAAGCGGGTAAAAACCAAGCTCACAGATTCTGTTAGATGTACAACATAAGGTTACAAGAGATGCAAGAGAAGGTTAAAAAAGAGTAGTTAAAAACATATTAATGTAAGAATCTCTAAATATTTAGAGCTGGTGTAAACACTATGCTCAAAAATAAGGCAAAATGTGAGTCATTTTGCATACTTTAAATCAGTACAAATTATAGGAGGGCAAGGGTATGTTGAGTCATATTTGAAGATTTCCATGAAGTTTCAAAGTTAATTCCATTTCTTACATCACAATTCACTACACTTATCTTATATGAAATCCAATACACATATAACTAGATCATTAATGGTAGAATTTTCCTTAGAATCTAAAAAATACTAAAAAAAATCATGAATTCATCACAATCTATGTAAGGTCAGCAAGTTCCATTCATTCTGAAAAATGTATTTCCGGCACTATAGCGAGTTCACACACTGTTATCATAATTAATTCTAGAAGAGAAATGTAAATTTTTTATACAGGCAATATCACAATGACAGAGAATACAGGAGTGCCAATTAAATTCAAGGACTACGCACTAGCCCCAGGGATGGTGGAAAGAATAGCCGCCACGATCAAACAGTTGCATCTTAGTTCAAAATAACAGTTCACTATGAACAAACGTGAGTGATCGGTCGCGAGGGGCACCCTCATTTGTTTCCTACCGCCTAGTTCGTCGGGGACTTTGATTCTAATGTTGTCAAGTTTGTCTGCATAGCAGAATGAATTTCATTGATAACTGTATCTTAAAATTTGTGTTATATTTACGATTTTATATGTGTTGCATTTCCGTAACAATTCTTCAATCAAGTAATTTTCAGCAAGATTTTCTTAGTTTCTTGATGCTTAGGAAGC
>BMAU01012604.1:0-20857 GCA_019973935.1 Trichonephila clavipes
TTTTACGCAAAATCTCACATAATCCTCAACTAGAACTTTCCTAGATTCATTTCAAAACATTCTTAAATATACCATACAATCATTAATTCAACTTATCTATATTCATTAACTTATTTACTCGAAATCGCCCAAAATCCTTAACTCAAAATTACCTTCTCTACATCAAAACAACTTTCTCAAATATACCGTATAATTATTACAACTCAATTTTCCATTGCCCAAAATCCTTAACTCAAAATAACCTTCTCTACATCAAAACAACATTCTCAAATATACCGTATAATTATTGCAACTCAATTTTCTCTAATTTAAGCAGCGCAACATCTAACCAACTTTTATCGGAAATAACATCTTCATAACACTTAAATCGCTCAAAATCTAATATCTACACTAATGACAATCCGGCCAATTCCTTTCCCTTTCTCTAAATTTAACAACACCATATCGACTACAATTTGAAACAGCAACAACACAAGAAATTTTATTACGAGAACAGTAAGCATAATCAATTAACTGAACCACTTCAAACATGCGGACAAAAAAAATTGTTAACTAGCCACGAAGCACGTAATCTATTTGACAATATACACTCGAATTAATTAAACGGGAAAAAAATTGAGCACACTAAAGTCCACACCTGATCATATTCAACATTTTCAAACCAAAAAAAAATTATCAAACTCAATATCTAAAACTGAAACAATACTAAATCACTATTCTCCTCTTCGCCAATACTCAAGGCTAACAAAACTACGCGTACACAAAACATAAAATTTAACAATACCATTATCTGACCATAAACTTATTTCCAAATAACAATGCAAAACTACAATTAAAATCCAAAACCATAAAAAAAACTCAATTAATATCAATACTCAATTCAATAATCTACCCAAGCGCTACCATGAATAAAACAAAATTAACCTAAACCAACAGAACTACTATAACGACATCAAACAAAACAATCAATTCCTAGTACAGTTTAGCACGCAAGCGAGACCAAATTATTGACTGCACATTCATTTAACCAAACCACAATTTAACTAGAGCCCTAAGCAAACCAAAAATTCCAAATCTATAGCAAAACAAACACATACACAAAAAAATTAAATCAGCATTGAAACACCTAACCGAAAGACTATAAAAGTTTTAAATTAAAATTAGCAATCATGACAGAACAAAACAACTTGAGAAAAACAAAGTTAAGTGTCAACATAATTTCTTAAGGAAAAAAAATTAAAACGACCACCTCTATCCATATCTTAACAAGCATAAATTCCAAAGATATCAATTCAGTAATACACAGGCACTTAAAATTAATACACCAACACAACTTATCAATAAAATTGCTTCTGACAAAATGCCGCCACCAAAAAAAATTAATCTTTTATGCAAACTCAAAATTTAACAAGAAAATACACAGTTATACACAATCAAGTCAGTATGAACTAACTTATTCAAGGGAGAAACCTTTTGTATATAAAAAAAAATTTTAATACTAGATAATAACCGCGACACAAAATTATTTGATAAATGAAAATGCCCAATATACATACAGTAACAACATTCAAATTTCGTGACAGGTGTCCAAAAGACCCCAAAATTTGATTTCTGTTGCAAACATGAATTAAAGCTTAAAATTAATAAAATTAAAATTGACGTGCATACATGAATCACATAGCAAAATTAAGTATCAATCCTCTTACAAACAAAATTTATATATTGTCATAAACACATAGCATCAAAAAAATTATTTTATCTAGAGCTAAAATTGATATTAACCACATACAACATTATCTCATTTAAGCATCAAATCAAGACATAAAACAAATTGCATAAAAAAAGATTGAGCTAAAATTCTCTAAATAACTAAGTACAAAATTTTGTCTCACTAAACATCAAAACATGACATAAAACAAGGTGCAACAATGAAACAGGTACCGTTACTAGGTGTGTACTCTCTAAGTGACGAAGCGTAAAAAATGTAAAAAAAAAATTTCAGTTTCCTCAAAACAATTTTAGCGCGATTAGTAAATTAATCAGCCGAATTGCCTAAACGGGCTTTTAAATTATACCGTGGACTTGGAACAATACTTTTAACCTCCGTATCGTCTGGTTGTAAATCATCTAAATTATTTAAGTGCAAATATGAGAATCTCTTAATAAATGGAATCATCCGATTGACACATGTGTGTTAAATCTCTTCCTCAATTGATCTACATGTTGAACCCTATAATTGACGTTAGAAAAACGCTTTATTACTCTGTAAGGACCTTCAAACTTAGGTCTGAGTTTTGGAGATAAATTAGATTTGATATTAGGCGTCTTAATAAAACACAAGGACCCGATTTTGTAATCATAATGATGTTGCTTTGTCGCTCTCGTACTCAGATCAGTATGCGATGCCTCCTGCTCTTTTAGATTTCTTAAGACTTTATTAAAAATTTGCTCTAAAGATGGTAAAAGCTTCTCAACATATTCATACTTATTCTTTGGTGTGTCGGAGTTTTTCTCGTAAGTGTAAGATAATCGAATATCCCTGGTCACGGCACTAGATGATGCGACGCTATTTTAAACTTAATACAGCTATTAAATCTTTGAACCCAGATTTCTAATTTCACATTGCATCATGACAATTAATTAAGTTAACTAAACTCATCTCACAATAAATTATACACTGATCGTATAGTTTTTAAACATTATTAAATTTATTTTTTAAGCACAGTATTTGGAAATTTACTTCATTACAAAATCAAAATTCAACTTAGCTTGAGAGAGGGAAAGACCAGGGTAGGAGAATGGACATGGTTGACGCCCGGAGTCTCCGCGGAGTTTTTTCTTTCGATATTCTCTAGCTCTGGGATCGGCTCTCTGTCAAAATCGGGGTGCGTCCCGTTTTATTTTCCGACTTTTTCACACCAAAATCCTAGAGCGTACTCTTTGTCTTGTCCACTTAATTACCTCTGATTGGTCCAGAAACCAGCGCAAAGTTACATCGTTCCAAACCCCGAGGGTTTATTGAACTTTCAGGAGCGCTGGAAAGTTTTTGACGCACCCCGCAATTTATGGGTCCAATGACCCCCCAGACGCGGGAATTTTTGGCACTCCCCTGTCGAAGGAATTTCACCCTCCAGTGAGAATTCCAAAAGAACTGACTTTGAAATTTTGAGGTCTGGCCTCCCATCAGTATTAAAAAAAAAATGGATATATAATGCTTCTTAGCAACTTAACACACGAGTTCTCTGAACTCTATTTAATTATTTCGTTATCATTCAGCTGAGACTTCATTTCCGGAGGGATCAATCTGAATTCTCACTTCACGAGAAAATTAAAATATTTTTAGCGGCGCATGAATTTATTGCTTGATTGAATTTTTACGTCGCACTATTCAGCTACACGAGGGCTTTTGGCGACGGACCACGTAATTTTGAACCATGGTCAAGTGACGTGGATGACACTTGATCTGTCACCCCCTCTCCTAACTACCACACCACACTAACGGGAGGACGTTTCAGCTCTCGAGAGATTTAACGTGCATCACTGCCCTACACGGTGGGTCTTAAGTGGTATTGGGCTCGAACTCGTGACAAGACAAGCCACGATCCAATACCTATACCACTCGGCTACCACGGCCACTAGCGGCGCAAGAAACCGAGTTCAGTTCAGTTCAGTGAAAACACCGAAAAAGTGGAGACTTGGCTAACGCATTATGCTCCGATAAAATTTTGATCAGTTTTTAATCCAAGTTATAGCACACAGTTCGTGATTGCACTGTCTATCAGTAATTTGAATTATCGCGTTGTGCTTCAACTGAGATTGATGAAAGTAGAGTATAGAGTAACTGGAATTTTAGAATCTATTGGATGATGTCAGAAATTTTTCAACTTTTTGAACTTGCTCTATTGTTTTACATTTCGCTATTGAGGAATAAGACCATTCTCCGTGGTTGGAGATAAAAATTTTCAAAATTTCACGCTGTGATTTGTATTTGATACAGTTTAACATAAAATATTCACTAGTTTCTGGTACTTTACAATCTGCACACAAAGGAGAATCTGTTAGTTTAAAAAGGAAATATATATCATTTAATGGTAATTTTTTAGCTCGCAACTTATTGATTAAAACTTCTGTATTTCTATTTTTTGCTGCCTGTATGTTCCATTTTTGAAGATGAGATAAAAAAAAAAGTTTATGTCTCTTGCTCTTTTTCCATATTTCTTCACTTTTGATTTTGTGTTGTTTTTTAAAATATGTATGTAGATCTTCATAAGTTATCCAAGAAATAATATTCCACGGCTCTGGAGAGGCTTTAGCTAATTTATCAACTTCTTCAAAAATCCCTATTCTCTTGTGAGCGGGTACCCAAATGAATGTAATTGATTGAGCTATTTGGAGGCACTGATGTAAAGTTGAACTTAAATTTAATATTATAGAAACCGAGTATTTAAAAGCTGGCGAAATCAGGCTACAAATACGAACAGAAGAAATGTACACGAATGTAAGCAGAAATATTAGCAATTATCCCTAATTTATTTTATTGAAATATTTATATAAAAACAACAAGTGAAAAAAAATCTGGTTCATTAAATAATTTAACTTTTAAGTATTTTAAATTAACAAAGGACAATAGTCAATATGTTACAGTCACTCAAAATTCTTACGATATGAGGTTATAGCTCGAAAGAGCTAGGTAATCAGGTCATCCACCCAATGATATTCCATTACAACACTCCTGAGTTTCTTTGCGAATTTTTAAGAATGTTTATTTAGTCCCTCTTTTGAATTGGATAGAGGTGTCAAACACAAACAGAAAAATAAGAATATATAAATACAAGAAATACTGTGTCAGTATTCACCAGTAAATTAGGTTAAAAAAATCTGTGTAATATGTTAAGACAAATGGCGTTTAAGTGGGTCCTGTGACCGACAACGAACAATTTTGCGTCCCTCTTAGTATATTGGCAAGCGCATAATATAAGCTAGTGCTCCGCAACCTTTCTATCGCCACGGACCGGGCAACGTTTGTTAATTTTACCGCGGCCCGCTTAGGGAGAGGATGTTGATTGGTTAAATCTTAGACTGTTTTGGTTTAATATTTTCAATTTAATTGTATTTAATCGTGACTTTTCTCTCTGAATAAAACATGGTTACACTAAAAAATGAATATAAACTGATTTAAAAAGGAAAATTAAGAGATTTTCATAAAAAGTAGCACAAACCTAAAAAAAATATACCACAATAAATAAAAGAGAAATAATTTAATGCTTCTTGTGCGGACCGGTAGCATTTGATCCACGAAACGGTACCGGTCCGCGGACCGGAGGTTACGGAACACTGATATAAACGATCATATATCCTGAAATAGAAAAGATAGCAGTAGAAAGAATTTTGTCAGTATATAAACATACTAGCGTCTATAAACTGAGTGATAATGGGCTGAAACGGGACGAGTCTACTGAAGAGCAGGTGGAAAGATACCTGAAGCTAGGGAAAGTAGGGATTAGAGAAACAATTTTATCTCTCCAAAATCAAATAGCTAGATGTATGTGCAACATTTTGCTGTCTGCTGATTTAGAACGATAGTTGTTAACAAGCAGATAGCCTGTGTTACTCTATATCCCCTTCAACCTTTCAATCAATCAACAAGCAGATATTTTTTTCCAATGGGATATTTTTTTTAAAAAAGGGCAGGTGATTCCTTTGGTGAAATGACAGCCCTTTGTAAAACTATTTCAATTGGAAAAAAGTTGATGTGTGATAGGAGATTTTGTAAATGAAAATGCTAAAAAAATTGTTTCAAACAGAGAAAAACTATCGTGCATTTGGATTAATTTTCGCAGTCCTGGACGAATTATTTAAATCTTTCGATACTTAATGTCTCTTCCTCCTGTGTAGAAAATTTTCCAGCCTTTAAGAAAATGATCCCAGTGGCGACATCACGAATCCAGACCTCTCAAAAAACAAGCTAGTCAACACTGCGTAAGTTAACGTTATAAGCATTCACTTTTTAGTATAAGTTCCTGTTAATTTGTTACTTAGATTGCATAGCTGAATGATGAAGTGTACCTTTCTTGCAGAACCCGTTGTAAAATTAAAACTGCATGAAAAGAACTTCTTGAAGAGAAATATACTTGGAAGTATATCTTGTGTGTGTATATACTATGTAAGTAGGCTTTTAAAGCATTTTTAACATCAGTTCATATTGAAATTAATTAAGGGCTCACTCAGAAATAACAGGAATCTTACTTATCCTGAGATAAACACTAGAATGTTCATTGGTGTTATTTTGACACCGGGGCATGTTCAGTTTGTTCTCCTTTCTGCATTTTTGCCCGTAATTTGAAATTTTTCATGTCTTTTAATTAATTTCCATTGTAATTACACAGTGAAAGTTTTGTGCTTCTAGGTTAATTAGGAGAACTTTAACAACTTAATATAAATATAACCATAATGTTCGCTGGTGTCATTTCGACACCAAGGCAATTTATCATTATAAATTTTCTAAAACTGTTGTGTCTTTAAGAGTTTCATCACATAGCATTTGTCTATCTGCTCATTAAAAAAATTTCATTCGTGTAGGGGAGCGATGCACATAAAATATGATGAGAGCTCAAATGTCCTCCCATTAGTGTGATGTGGAAGGTAGGAGAGAGGGGTACCAGACCCCTCGTCGCTGACCGTGGTTCAAAATTGCGAGGTCCATTGCCAAAAGCCCTTGAGTAACTAAACAGCACAACTCACAGATGCATAACTGTCCTCAAGTTTTGAAATTAAAAAACCTCAGTGAAATGATTTTAATACTATAGAAGGATACTCAAACTGCGGGTCACAAGTGGCCCACCTGACCTTTTTGAGTGGCCCAGTGTGCACTAATAAATTCAATTTAAGGATAATGTGTTAAAAATTTAGCTAGAAATTCTATCAATCAAGCAATCCCATATATCAATTCTGGTATTCATGTGGTACTGCAAGGAATTGCAGGATAACTTTTGTTTTTTTTTGTAAATGGAACGGTCAATGTTAAGAAAGGACAATGGAATACTGTCCATTTTGGGGGCAAAACCAATTTTTAACTAACCTGCATGCCTTTAAAGCGAAAAATATCTCTAACGAATATTTTTTTATTTCAAGACAATTGGAATCTTGACTGTTTCAGTGAAAAAAAGCAAACATGGATCAACAGTATGTTTAGTATATCGTGAAAATGCTAATTCAAAAATAATAATAATAATTTTGCTTGTCGCTATATCATTAAGCACAGATTTTTCAAAACCTCTTTTTTTTAGGATCTTTTTTAAGATGATATAAATTGCCATTTTTAAAAGAATCTTTCCAAAGGCAACAAAATATATTGGGGTGGGAGACTGTGGGTAGTAGATGAAAGAAATTTGAAATTACCCCATAAGAGGATAAAAAATGCATAAAACCTGTTTTTTGTCAGTTAAGTTTAATGAAGTTTAATATAGTTTTAAAATGAAATTCAAAATTTTAATCAATTTCTGCCTTGTAAATGTCCTTGATCATATACAGTCTCCCTCATTAATTCTCATGTTGCAGCCCGCATGAAATAAATGTCATATGTATGTGGCACGGCTGAAAAAAAGTTTAAGTACCGCTGCATATTTGGAGAGAGCTTGAAGTTAGATTAAGAAGGCATATAAGCGAAATCTGAAGTAATAGCAGTAATCCCAAAGGAATTTAGTATATTGATACAGAATTTACAAACAGAAAAGATAAATTAAATCTATGCCAACACGTTTAAAAGCTATTGTGAATGTGCTAAAGGTTATCTAAATTAATAAAAAATACAAATAATTAAAACTATTTCAAGATTTTTATGTGTACAAAGATTTTTATAACAGTTTGTTTAGTATTTTATTTATTAATTTTTCAAAATAATAAATCGTAAATTTGTTTTACAAATTGGTATGGTTATTCCATTAAGAACAAGTTGCAGATGTTACTTTAAAAGATAATTCTGATATATTAATTTTTTCATTAATGAATATCATAATTTATAGAGATTTGTAAGTGAATGATCACTTTTGAGAGTGACTGTAACTAAATGATGAAGCATACCTTACTTGTAGAATGGTGACATTTACAACAAGCTGTCCACTATGTTGCTACAGTGCGCCTTATCCAGAGTTTCAAAAAGTAAATTTCTTGATAATCTCTTTGATTCAGCAGAATTAAACTAATTTTTGAAATGAACAGGTTTTTGACTTTTTTTAGGTAATTTTATTATCACTTCCTGTTGTAAAAACCTTCTAAAATTAAATGGGTACTTGTGTATTATCGCAACCCGTTGATGACATTATACGAAACGAAGCACATGGTTGCCAATTCAGCATGTATGACACATAGGAAATCAGAGTTGCCAACTTGGCGAGTTATTACCATTTAATGTTTAAAATTGTAAATAAAACAGTCTTGCAAGCTTTATTGTTTCAGGTGCAGTATAGTATTATTATTTTTGATAATTAGGCTCAAAATGAAATTTGGCTCACCTTGCCTATGATGAATAAAGCAGCTATGTTTTTACTTTTTTGTTTATACTTTTGACTAAAATCTGAAAATTTAACCTATTTGTTTTATTCTCTACAGTTTCCTAAAATATAATTGTTCGGTAAAATCCTAGGAGGACCCACTGGTGTTTTTGGCGCCAAAAATGTTTCGCCAAAAAGCGCCAAATTGAAGGTTTTTAAAAAGGCGTCAATGACGAAAAACTCTTGGGAAAGGTATGTGTCAGCGGGGGGAAGGGGGGATGAAATGGGCGTTTCGCAAAGATGAAATCGAATAAATACATTAAATTAATCATTATAAAAAGATAAAAACAGAGGTAGCAATGAAATTCATTTTAAAAAAGCATTCTAAAACCAGTGTGTAGAACATGATTTACATTTTTAAAAAAGGACGAAAGGGGCGTTTCGCAAAGATAAAATCGAAGAAATACATGAAATCAATCATTTTAAAAAATTTTAAAAGGCACTTATCTTACGCTTGCATTTCGTCATGTTCCGTTGGTGGATACACCCTTGCGATGGATGCAAGGAATTCATGAAAATTGTCATCCACCAACTTGTGACCGTTAGATCGTCATTCACCAAGAACGCATTTATGCTCTTGCCGAACCAATATCTCGTGAAACGCAAGATAATAGTTATAGCAAGTTTGCTTTTGCTAAACCAAGTGCCCTTTCTCACACTCCGAACGACGTCGTGGGGATTATCTTTCGACTGGCTGCGGCAATGCCATTCGTAGCCGTCAACTGTTCCCTTTCGCTCTTGCAAACGCATTTCTTTTTTACACCACGGACATTCATAACGAGAAGCAATTAAATTAGCTTTCATACACCATTCTAACGTCTCTTTCTTCCTATTTGTGCCCAGGAGCACAAAGAAACCTGTCGTAGCCTCACTTTCAAGTAATTTCCTTTCCCAAGCCATTCTTAACAAAAACCGGTGGAACCTTCTCAAGCGAAGTCAAATGTCAAAAAGACGTTTTTTCGGAAAAGGCGAAAAACGTTGCACTTTTTTTAGGGTTGCCATTTTTTTCGGTGATTTGAAAATCCAAATTTTTGGATGAAATGGAAGGGTTACCATATTGTAACCTTTATCGCTCAAAATTTGGCGATAAAGAATTAGGCGACCAAAAGTAGGTCCTCCTAGGAGTCAACCTAATTGTTCATTTGTGACACTAAAATTTGTCCCTAAAAACAGCAAAATCAGTTTTGCATTTTTACTAGTATTCTAATACATGTTCATGAGACAACTAGCATTTATTTTTATAAACAAAAACTGAATTTTATATGTGTGACATAATAAGATGTCATTATAGAATCTTTGTATCAGTTAAAACATTACTTTTGAATATTTATAACTGTTACAAATCAGTTGGATAGAAATTTAACTTTCAGGAAGCATATTTAAATTGCACATGAGTAACTTACATTCTTTTAACAGTTATCAACAAAATGAATTGCTCATAAATCCATCAGTTTATGAACTTTAATCTCTTATTGTAATGAGGACAATTTTCTAAGAGTGAAATATATTTAGATTTATGTTATTACATCTACTTACATGCCTTAAACTTGAAATTACCATTGTAAATAAGTTGACCAAACCTTTAGTAAACATGAGTGCTTGTGATGCCAATTTTCTTATAGAAATGCAAAATGTATTCTGTATGAAGCGATTTTTTCACATGCCTCATGTAATAAAATGCTTTCAGTATGAAGTATTTCAAAATTTCTGCCTGAAATAATAAGCTAACTTTTTGACATTGTTTATATAGATGTTTATTCATTTGTTTTTAAAACATCTGAAAGATTTGTATATTATAGTATATATTGGTAAATATGAACTGAAGCTGTCATTACTTTTGTTTGAATTTATTTCTTATTATGATACTATATTATCAACTAAAGGTGTAATGAGAAATTACTATTTTTATTGCAGCTGAATTTTCCAAATTGCTATATCCTGCAGTTGCATCTCTAGAATAGCACTAACTCGAGATTAATCTGCAATTGTATTTGACTCTATCTAATCAAGATACAGGACAAAAATAAAGGCCAGAACTGGAATGAAAAGGATTTGGATGCTATATCGGATAAATCATGCCAGAATGCGATGGCCTTTCTCCGTTTAGTGACAGGCCATGGCCGCTTGGGAGAACATTTAAATTGAGTAGGCGTTTATGACCCTATTTACTACCAGCCCTATAATTGTGTTTTTCCCCCCTCTCTGGTTTGTGTTCGTCAGTTTTTTTTATTTTGTATTGCATTTTTACTTATTCCTCAGCATTAAAAAATTATAATAATGAATTTGACTGTTAATGGAGCTTGTTATTCTACCTGTTATACTTATGTATTGAGTTTAAGTGTTAATCTAGAAAAATGGGTACTTGCATGCTATAACTGTTGAACAATTCTGCCCAACAAAAAGACATTGCTGATTCAAAAAAATGTCACCAATCACTGCCTGTGTTATTACTGTGTTTCAATATGATCAGGGATGGTTACCACTATTGGCTGTATTTTGTGGCATTTGGCAGGCTCTTAAATAGATGAAATTGGTTGACGGTACATGTAAATAATGGAATTTATACTGCATGTATTTATGTTTTATACATATTCTGAAACAACACCAGCCTATCAATTTGTTTTTGATTTAGCAAAAACAAACCACCAAATGCTGCGATGTACAGACAATAATGGTAAAGTTATCCTTTGCAAGCTCAAATATAATAATCTTTTTCATAAGTTTTCTATTTTTCAGAATTATTTCAGGAATTAAAACTTAGTACCTTTTAATAAAGAGAACACATTGTATTTCTTAAAATTTCTATTTAAGTATATGGAAATTGAGGTAATGAAATAAAAAATTTATAAAATTTAAGTTTGCATTGTTACTGTTTTCAGTTACACTATAAGTGAGAAAATTTCTACATTGCCATATATCAAAATTCTGCAAGATTGAACAATGTTATACCAGACAAAAATGAAAATAACAATTAAGAATCAGAATATTATTTTTTTGTTTATATTGCTATGCTTTAACAGGTAACATTTATGGCAACAAAAATTACATATTGAAACATTCATTATTAAGATGAAAGATAAAAACATACAAATCATACACGCTCCAACATAGTATTGGTAGTCCTTTTTTCCTCATCACAAGAGTATTTTGCCTACTTCATTGCATCTCCCCTCCCAAAGAGTTCTGCTAATGCTATGTTACATATGCTTTATTGTTATTTATACATTATTTATACCAACAGATTTTTCTTTTGGGTATATTAGCAGTACTAAAAAGTTTTTTGCCTTTCCACAAAAGTTTGACTGGAGTTAACAAATCTGTGTATGATATTACTTGTTTCTCATTTATCCTCATAGTAGTTTACTGCCAGTATTGGACCAAAATATAACATAACTTTCTGTTACCTTTATTGTGAAAAAGTATGAGTATTTTTCTTGCCTTCCATACACTTTACCAGTAGAGCTTTTGTTAACAGTTTCAAAGGATGCGAGTTTTAAAGTATTGATAATTTTATTTTATAGGAAACAAAACAAATATGGCTATCTTAGGATCTTAGGAGAGAACAAATATTCTTGTATTGAATATTATTGCAAAAATTTAATACATTAATTTTGAAATTAATACCTAAAAGTGTGTGTTATTTTCTACTTAATAAAACTTCATTACAGTTTATTTCGTAAATTCTTTTGTTTTGTTTTTGTTTAATAACTTATATGAATTAATCTGCATAAAGTAATTCCTTAATATACATTAGAAAATACAAAACCCCTCTATATATATGTTTAGTGAGCATTTTGTACATGATTAACGTGGGCATTTTTCATTTATTAATTACGTGATTATGAGTTTAATTTTTGAATACACCATAGATTGATCTTAGAAGAAATTATTAACAATTGAAATTTAAAAAAGTCAACCCAAGGTCATAATTAAACTTTTGCTTTGTGCTAACTAAAAAAAGTGTTTCATCAGTTACACCAGTGTTTCTCAAACTTTCCAAGCTGTTGACCCAATTTTCAATCATAATTTTTGTCACCCCCCTGTACAAAAAAATGTATTGTTTGCAATAAAATTGCACTTTGACACTAAAGCTACAATGCGATCTAAATTATATACCGTATAAGTATTAACCCTTCAAGCGGTTAGCACGGAAAATTCCGTCATTGTAAAGATACTTCAAAAATGCACTGTACGGGTTTTTTGCCTTCAAGTAACATTTTCAAAAGTGGATTAGCCGTACTTTTCTGTAATCCTTTCCCCCTTTTAAAGGCTTAACATCTTGAAAGATAATTAGGGACGGTGGAAGCAACACAGCAGGACACTGATAGGAAGTTTTATGGCTCGCAGGGAACCCCGTGGTTTGACCCTGGGGCAATCGTAAGAAATCGGGAGAAAATTTCTTTAGATCCCAGGAAGTGTTTGTTTGTTTGTTAGCTTGTATTTTAAGTTTTGAAAAATCCCAACGCATGAGTAAAACATGTTACAATTCCCTTTTAGTTTCATATTAATTTGAAACTGTAACAAAAGTTGGGGCGTGTCAGGACAATCTGCTATTTTATATAGTTAGACAAGTTATCTTTTTTAAAGTATGTTCTTTCGCTTCATTTTTCTTAGCTTAATCAATGCTTTCAGTTTTTGAAACATGATTATTTCATTATAAGATGCCAAAAAAATTAATAAAACACAAAACACTTTAAAATTTGAAATCTTTTCAACTTTCCAACCACTAAAAATGAAAAAATTTAAACTTCATTAAATAATTTGAAACATTTTCTTACACTTTGATAAAAATAATAACGAAAAAAAAAAAACTAATTAAGATGTATTATTTTTTTAGATTTTAAAGCCCAAGTGTTCAGGGAAGTTTACGAAAAGAGCCTAGTTATATATTTTTAAAATTCACCGAATTATATTTGAATTTTAAGTGCTTGAACTTCAGTTTACATCAAAGACAACAAATGAAGATTTTCCCACATTTTTTTATAACTTGAATCTTTGAATAAATGGTAATCAAAAATATACGGAAACATTTACAATAGACATTTATGCATATAAATAAACATAAAAATCAATTTTAAATTCGAGCTATTCAAAAACATTCGAATTATTCTTCAAAAATATCTATTTATGCAAAATACTTCAACATTTATCTTTTTTAAAGGCTAACTGAATAAGTAATTAAAATCTCGACCGTATAAAGCTAGAAATTTTATGTTAGAAATTCCATTTGAAATTTCGAAAAAAAAATGTATCGCGCAGTTAAAAATTATTTACCATACGTTCTAGCAACTCTTTAAGTATAATATAAATTTCAAATTTTATTATATAGCTTATTTGGTATTTTTTAATATATTTCGAAGATTTCATACATTTCAGTTGAAAACTGCATGCTAAGAGCAAAAAATATACTAAAAAAATCGACGAATATACTATAAAGGTTTACATAGAAGCAAAACTGAGAAGCTAAAGCGTAGGAATAAAAATAATTGAGTATATCTGAAGTAGTTTCCAAAATATTTATTTTAATGTTCAGAAAATTTGTGTGCGTTATGTTATACTTAATATTAATTAAATGGTTAAAATAATATGTTAATAATAGTCATGTAATCGTTTGATGACACATTCATATAGTAATAAAAATTATATAATGGTCATTGATGCGAATGTCAAGAATTTTGTGTAATTTTAAATTCAGACATTAAGATATTGATGTAGAAAATATAAAACGACCATCTAAAATACATGAAAAATGCAGTCTGCTATAAAATGATCTTGACAAACAAAATACGGCATTTTCACTTACTATGGCAGAGCCGGCTTAGTCAGGGGCGATCTGGAAAAACAGAGAGGGAACCGCGGTTTTGATGGATGCTGCTCTAGCTTTTAAATCTCTCAGGGAAAAAAATATATAAATTACAAATGCAAAAACTAAGTCTTGTAATTTTTCATACATTTTTATAACAACGAATTGTGGAATTGGCTCCCAATACTTTGTTGTGTTTGACAATATCTAAGGTAACCAACCATACTTTAGATAGATTTGCATTACTTTTTCGTAACCGTATTCCTTTTAAAATTAATTCATACAGCCAAAATACAGTTTTTGCACTCTTAAAAATTTATCTAAACTATAACAGTTAATTTTAATTTATGCAACTTGTGAAATGTTCATAATTAACCATTTCCGTCTAAACAGTTTACATGAAAAAAAAAAGTTTGGACTCCCTCATTCATTAGGGAATTATATAAGATTCTAACATTGTTTTATTTTTCACCGAATAGGGTCGAGTGGTAGTGTATCGTGCTTCCACACCACAGGTCTTAGGTTCTATTAACGGGCTGGGCAAGATCGACTCTGTCTTTCATCCCCGCTACATTGGATCGATAAATGAGTACCAAGCTTGCTTGGGGTCTTAAACACTGAAGGTCTCTCTTCAGACAGACCACCAAATCGGGACATCTGTTCATGCACCTCAGCGCCCAATGGTCACGTATATTGGGATGGGCATAGTAGTTCCTGGCCCTCATGGATTGTTGTGCCACTGAGTTTGAGTTTTAAGTTTGAGGATTGCCTCACTTTGGGGATACCCCTTAGATAAACATGTATTTCCACTCATTTGCAGTTAAACATTTTTCTTTCAATTACATTTAATTCAGAAGGAAGTTTAATTTTTCAAATGTATTTGCTTAATAACATGTATATTTGTGTATTATATTAAAATTTTGATCAATCCAAAATTACATGTGTTTTGCTCCTCTAAAATCTTTTAGGATTTTAGAACTGATCTTACAATCCATATACGTTTTATAGTAGTATATTTAAAAATGATAAAGACATTTTTACGACTGTGTGAGCTTTTATGCCTCGTCTATAAATATAAAAAATTGCATTCAGCTACAGTTTTTAAAATGTATTGAAATAAGTGGAGGAATGGGATATTTACATATTATGAATATTTTTGACTGCAGTAAGATATATTTATATTTCAGTTTCTTTACAATTTGAATAGAAGTTGTAAACCTTTTTGCGAATAGTTTGATATTGAATATAAACCCATAGGCTGTTTAATATTGTAAAGTGTTTTATTTTGATACCAGCACACATTAAAATAAGGCTCATTTGCAGTTATATGATCAGCTTCAGTGATATTTAAATTTTCAAAAATAGTCTACACGTACGCAAACATTCTTTCAAAACCACACACCACATCTCATACAGCAGGAAATATTTGTGTTTACTCAAACAATTTAATACAGGATACATTTCAAAACGTTAAAATTGTTTTTAAAATTTGGTATGGATATGGTTGTGGAACTGTCGGTTAACTTCACAGAATAAATTTGTTTTAAGTGTACTGTTTTGAAAGACAAAATTAATTAGGGAGAACTTTTCTCACAATAGAATTTGTAATGACTGAATTGTGTGAAAATGTAATTATTGATGTGTGACATTTTTCCTTGTAATAAAAGAAACAGAAAGATATGAAATTAAAATTGAGTAGAATATGGTTAGAAGTACTGTCATTCGCATTTGAAGAAGTATATCCCCCATTTAAATTAAAAAATTATTGACTGAATGTGTGTTATGTCTATTACAAATGCCGATGTAGAAAATAAATTTTTATTTAATACAAGACGTTCGAAAAGGAGAACACTAGGGATGAAAATTTTTGATTTTTTCCGAAAAATATTCAGTTAACATAAAAATATCATTTGTATGATTTTAATTAAAATAAATTAAAAGTATTGAAATCTTTTTTATGTTATTTTAAATTAAAAATATAATTGAATAGAGAAAGATCGGTTTTATTTCATAAATATAATCATCGTATGTATATCACCGTATGCACCATTTATTGTCTTATTGTTTAAAAAAAGAGATAGGGCCCTCGCTCTTTTTACCTCATTACTTTTTTAAAAAATAGGAAAGTGAGCGAGTTTTCTTACTCTCATATTCAAAAATGAATACAGGATTATTTTTCTGGTTCAAATCGCAATATATATATATATATATATATATATATATATATATATATATATATATATATATATATATATATATATATATATATATATATATTTAATTTTTAAAAAATGACAGAAAAAAATTTTGTTTGAAGAAAATATAATTATTTTCAACTTCTAACACACTATTTATTTCCTTTTTTCCACCCTTCATTTTGTTTTAATTTTACTGTTACTAAACATATAGGGGAAACGACCCAGTTGCACTACAACTTCCAAACAATATTGCCCACGGCAACTTGACAGCTAGCTGTAAACGATTGATCTCTTGGTTCTTACTTTACAAAAGGGACCGAACTGAGTCATAAAATTGTCCCCGTTCGACCTCCCAAGTCCTAAAAGGGGGAAAGGAAAGAAGTCTATTGCATTTTTAAAGCGAATGGCAAAATAAGAGTAAACGCTTTCGGAATAACTTTTCAGGAGGAAGCTAACCACTCAGAGGGTTAATTTTGTATATGTTACTTTTAAGTAATGTACATTTTAAGAAAGTTACTTGAAATAAATATTACTTATTATTATGTTATTTTTCTTTCTCTAATTTTTAAAATGGAACAGATCGCAAAATGATATATTTAATTAAAGATTTATTTCCTTCAGCATCCGTTTCTCAAAGTACAAATGTCATTCGAAAAATAGTCTAGTCTATGTTGCTCTCTATCATATGCACCAGATCTGGCATTATCGGGAACGTTTGCGTGAATCTGGGCAACGTATCGGACGTCTGCGCAAAACATGTAAAATACTTTTCCTCGTACAATTCCAGTCAGTTTTGGTCGACTCGATACTACTGTAGCTACCGAATCTAGCTTGAATGTACATTTTTTAATTTGCACGTTAATTGTAATTCACGGTAATTAAGTATTTACGGCATTAGATTAAAACAAAGTCATACATACATGTTTAAGTCGTAAGCAAACATTCGACAATAATAAAGGATCAACAAGTACACAGACGAGCATGGTTCTGAAAATTAAATCAAGGAAATATTCTCAAAAATACTTAAATTTTGGATTTACCACTTCAGAAGTAAATGATGGGAATAAAAGCCCCAGCTCGTTATGTGTTAAAACTTACAAATCTGAAGGACAACATGTGAAAGTTGTTTTTAAAATCAAGTGAAATCATTTAGCTATGTTGGCAAAGAATTTTAAAAAGTAATTTCTTGATGAGGACAACTTGGTAGCAAGTTACGAGTCTATTAGGGATCTATTTCAAGATACTCCAGAAGGGCTCTCGACTTCCGAAGAAGAAATCTTCATAGTGAAAAATTAAAAGACAATTTTGTGATAAATCGCTCTTTGTATTTTGGGTAGAGGTGGATGATGAGTTTTCTGCACTGAAAACAAAAGCACTTCGTATACTATTACCATTTTCAACATCCTTTCTTTGTTAAACTGGATTTTCTGCGGGGGCTGCTTTGAAGACAAAATTTAGATCTCAGCTAAATATAGAAAAATAACTCAGAGTGTCAAGTTCTGATATTAAATCTTCCTTTGAAAAACTTTGCTGTACAAGACAAGCCCATGGAAATCACTAATAATTATTAAACTTATTCTTTATTTAGTATTAAGAAATTATTCATAAAATACCTTCTTCAGTACTGATACATTAAACGTATACTGGCTGAAACACCGGCTCTTCGCACGAGTTCATTTTTTTTAAAAAAAAATATAACATTATTCTTGATATAATAGCTGAACTGTAAGGAGATTAAAACTGCGTGCACGACATTGTATACAAAAATGTAAAATGATTTTTTTCAGATAAATGCTATAATTGTAAATAACTGTTTAAAAGAGATGTAATTTTAAACCTCACAGAATTAGCGTTTAGAATTAAAGTTAAATAATGAAAAAGAATATAAAATTCCTATGAAGAATAATTCTGTTACTTTTTAATATTTAAAGCGAGAAGACTTCAAAATGTTTTAACCCGGGAGCAGGCGCGCACTCGATACTAACGCTAATGGTAGTGTGGGGAGACTCAGTCACCCAATCATTTGTTTATAATTATTTTCTCTGTACACGATACAAATCGGAAAAAATTCTAGTGAACAATTTAATTAAGAGAAAGTATACTTACCGGCTTTCAACGATTATTCAATTTTTCTTTGATTATTTGAGAAAAAATCCAATGAAACTGAACTAAAACGATTCAAAAGTGCAATACCTTAATAAAGGACGCAAATGAGAGACAATTTTCACTAAAATTACAGAAATGTTATTTGCTGGCAAAGCTGTCATATTTTGTTCAAGTTATTGTAGTTTTAATGAGCTTTCCTGATCGAGTGAGTGAATATTAACGTCGAACTGTTCAGCTACACGAGGGCTTTTGGAGACGGACCTCGTAATGTTGAATCATGGTCAAGTGACGAGGACGATATTTGAGCTGGCCTCTTTTAACTACCACGCCACTCCAACGAGAGGACGTATGAGCTCTCGAGAGATTTAATGTGCATCGCCCTCCTCTACATGGCGGGTCTTTAGTGGTACTGGGCTCAAACTCGTGACACCTTTGATGATCAACATATAGCAAATTGAACTTTTCTTTCTTATGTCTTTTTGACAAGGTGAACTGAACCTTGTGGTACACTTACGGCTTCATATTTTATTTGATGGAGTTCCTTAAGAACATTTGAAAATTTTCCTTTCGTTTCATGTTCATCGTGTTTCTCAATCATGAATAATATGCATCAGTTTCAACTTCCTTCAATACAGATCACAGATGCCCCGCGCCACCGCTCCTGGGTTAAAAGTGTATTCAGAAAAAAATACGGATGTTGTTGACGTTATTAACTATTTTTTATATGTTTGAGAATACTCATAAAAATAAATCTTCGCCAAATAATTCCTCAAATCAATCAGTTCTTTTCCAAATATCGTAAAACTCTTTATTATTTACAATTTCCCTAAGCGAAACAAACACATAAAAGATGGGTTGGAGCTAATGTAGAACTAACTATACCAGTAAATTTGAAGGTCAATCAAATGATCAGCAAATGTATTATGCTGCCTGGCTTAAAAGTGAATCATGTCATACTTTTCTTTCTACAACTAATGTACAGTATTTCAATAAGAATTTCAGAGATAAATTGTTTATCTTCTTAGAATTTTTCTCAGGGTCTGGGTTTCGTTTTTTCTTTTAACGAGTAATATTTTTTTGTTAAAATGTAATTAAAAATAATCTCTCATTGAGGAAATACAGTAAATTAAACAAAATGTTTTTTTAATTTGGTTTTGGGATCAAAGATAGCTATTTGATGACGGAAAAACGGCAGATGATAAACATAAATTATATCAGTGTTGTGTATTTTTTATTATGGAAGAAAGTATGTTGTTTTACTTCTTTCCGATTATTTTTTTAAATATTAAAATTTTCGATATGCTCGCACCCCCAGGGGGCGCGCCCCACACTTTGAGAAACAGTGAGTTAGACACAAAAGTATAACAATCTATCAATTTTGTTGATCAATTTAATAAATTTAAACTTTCATTTTAAACAAGAATATTCTGGAATGGTTCTTAAAATATATATACATAATTAAAAAAAAAGAGTATGAAAATTTATTGAATATATATAATAACATATCACACACATTAGAAATGTATTATATGTTTATGAAAAAAGAAAAATATTTTATCCATTTTATGTTAAGAGGACTTGGCACCCTTTGAGCAAACTTCTTATTTACGTATTTAAAAATTATATTTTAGCATTTTATACAATATTTCTATTCAAGAAAATGTTACCAGAAGAAAATTTTCATATATTATTCACACAATTTTAAAAATTTTAATTTCTTGAAGAAAATTGGGAAAATTTTAAAATCCTACTCCTTTTGTAAAAATTAATTTTTTAACCTGAAATTTTTTTATAATACTCTTATGGATGATCTAAACAACTTTAGGGATCGATTTTAGAATAACTTCATTCGTTTTTGAGAAAAAATAAAATGTTGATATACAGGCTAAAAATCAACGAAAAAAGACAACATGTCTTACATTTTATTTTTTTTAAAAAAAAGTATTCAGTTTATAGCAAAATGGATCCCTAATTTTATTACATGCTTTATTTTCAACACGCACGAAAAAATGGAAGTGATTGGTAAATAATTGTCGAAGGAGTAGCATTTTGAATGCACTAAGGTTTCGAAAAACACAAACTGAGAAAAAGGTTTAAAGTTTATAATTCTGAAAAAATAACTATTATATAAGCTTAATTAAACTTAAAAATACCACTTTAAGATATTAGTTATACGTTTTTCTTTAGAATAATTGCATTTT
>BMAU01012608.1:0-29298 GCA_019973935.1 Trichonephila clavipes
AATTTTAAAAATTGAGTATTTTATAAAAGTTTGAAAAAACTTCGAAAATTCCTATTTTTAAAATTGTGAATAATGGCTGGTCAAACTGACTTTTTGCTTACAGAATCAGCTTACTAATATAATTTAAAGATAAAACCTCAATTATTTTTACCATAACTCTCTCCAAAAATTTTTTGAAAAAGGGTACCGTGTAGCCTTAAAGTTATTTTCTCTGTAAACTTTCACTTTACAGAGTATTTAATTAAAGTTACATAGATAAGAACATAAAATACTACATTGATGAATTTGTATATAATTTGGTAAGGAAATAACTCCCATCTCTCTCTATCTCTAATACTGGAATAAAACATCAATTTTCAATTAAGTTATAATGAGAATGTTGATTGAAAGTTTTATCAAGGAAATGATAGATCAATAATGTTTTCTCTCGGAAAAGTATTACTGAGTGAGTAAGATTAACACATGTTAGATATTTTATTGCATACTTTTGATTCAGCCTGAATCCTACGTGTGTAAAAACTATCAGACGCATTACAAACCTACTTGGTCAGTGCCTCTCAAATTTCAATGCTTTGCGATATATTTAATCACAATATTCATCACGCCCCCTTCATACAAAAACAATAAATCGAATGCAATAAAACTTTTACTATGGCGCTTAACCTACAATACGGATTTAACCTCTAAAGTGCCCAAGCATATATAAATGTCTTGCTCAGCCAGTATGTTAATTGCCCTAGACGTATATATACGTCTTTCCCGCATTACGATCTTTTCCGTGAACTGTGATCCATAAAATTATTTCGAAGGATTTGGAATGCAATAAAGGGCCTTGACAGTGTGTGTTTGTGAAGGATTTATTTAATTTCAAAGGATTTGCTTATTTATTCCTTTTCCACCTCCCTCTCCCTCCCAATACACCACATACGCTCGCCTAAATGTTAAAAGGTGGTATTGGGAGAGAATAACGTAATTTTTACTTGCTTTTAAGGGATTAATTATAAACCGTAAAAATTATCAAATGTTAGTTTTTGCATATAATTATTCACATAGCAAGTCCATGGGCTCACTGGTAATTATTAAAGGTTTATTCTTAACCTATATAGTAATGTTAAACTATTTATTAAATACATTGCACAGTGATACATTTTAGGTGTGTTATATCAGTGCAAATGTACTTTATTTTTCATTACGTCAGAATGTATTTTGTTTGTTTACTTTCAGCAAATTATTTTTTAAAAATAAATAATCTTTTTTTTTCGATTTTTCAATATGCTCGCGCCCCTCATATGGTTATCTAGAGGGCGCGCCTGGTTGAGAAACACTACTGGCCTAGGTCATATAGGAAGGAAAATGACCAGAAAATCACTTAAGTGAGCTAATGGTAGCATAGAACACAGAAGCCGAAGCAATAAATGCTGAAAAGTCTTTATTCAGCAATATAACACGTTCAATCACTAGGATCACAATCATCCTTTTTCACAACCATTATACCCTTTTATCGCAATTGGAATTTTTTCGAAGCATCCAACATTTTACAGATATTTTGGAAAAGGTTTAGCTTGGAGAGTCGTTAGTTGTCTTACTTTGTTCTTATTTAAAGCTACTCACTTTTGAAAAAATATAAACTAGACAAATCAGGCAATGATGGTAACCATCGATCAATTCATTATGCCAGATTCTTATTTCTTAAAATATGCTCAGTAGTAAATTAATATAATAATGAAAAAAGATTCGAAAATTACATTGAAATTCGATCGTATTAGAATAGTATTTCAAACTTAACATGCATAAATAATATAAAATCCAGCTTCCAGAAATTGTTTTCCAGCTACGTCGTTGAAATCTTCTGTGTAGCATATTGCTAACAATGAATTGAGAAGCAAAGCCGCTTCTCACATTCATAAACTGCTGCGCCTTCTCCATACGTTGTCAGATCTTAAAGGGCAATTCAATGCATAATTTTCTAATAATAATTCTTTATAAATGCAATGTTGAAGCATTTCAATTACAGCTCTGTCATACAGTCTTATTTATTTCCTTTAGTGTCTGTTTATTTTTCTTAAGTGATTTTGGGCTGTACTGTTTTAGAATCCTAGAAATTTGTTCTTTGAACACCTTCATGTAACTAAAGTGATATTGTAGTATACTATTTTAACCATTTTTCATCTTATGATAGTTCTTTACTTAAAAAGAAAACGCAGCTTTCATTCAGTGATTAAATCAGTATCCAAATAGCACGTACATATTATAATAATTATAACATATGAATTGGTACATATAATTATATGAAAGTATGATACATATATAAAAGTACATTACATTGAAAAAAATATCAAATTTCTTTCATATCTGAAATAAGTTAATAATTTTTTTAATCTTCTAAAAAAGCATAGTTTAAGAGCGAATTGTGTGTGATATAACGAGATTATGTAAAAAGTTTGAAAAAAAAGAATTCGTTGCAAATTTATTGTTAGTTTTGTTTCTCAATTAAAAGATACATTGTAAAGTACTTGACTGAATTCAGAAATAATTATTATTTAAAACAGAAAGTATATAAAAGTAGACATTTAGATTTATTTTTTATGCCAAAATGCATTTACAGGCAAAATTTGGTGAAATAATTGCATTTCGTTTAATCGTGATGTTAGTTGGTCTGTCTTTATTACCAAAATAAATTAATGTTTCATTAACTATTCATGTGGGATTTGCCACATAAATAGCTAGAAAATACAGCTGGTATGGTTTAAGCAATTTGCTACAAACGCTAATTTATACACTTGTAAAGAAAAAATACGTAAATGTTTTTAGAAGATACTTATAAGTGGTACTTCCGTTACAGTACAGCGACAAAATATTTCGTTTTCAAACATGGCTCATAAAAATAAGAAATACCTAAGAACAGCTGCTTAAAACACGAAATAATTTTCAAACAAATATAAATGATAGAAGATAAAATAAAATACACCGATCATCAAAATAAAAGTTTAATCGAAATATGCCTACTAAGTTAAAATTTTAACAAATATCCGATACTGCAATTATTTATATTAATTAAAAACAATTGAGCACGAATGTACACTTCCGTGCATATGTTAGATTCGAAATATGTCGTCAAAAGTTTGAATACCCCTTGAAAGTTTCATTTGAGAGTTTGAAGCCGAATTTTAATCTCTGAATCATTTTATAGGCATCAAAGGCTACCATAACTGCATCTGAAAACCATTTTCCGTCATTTTGATTCGAAGAAACCCTTCATGCACATACAAGATATTCTGTGTAAGACCTTCTGACTGACACAAAACCTTGAGCTAGATGTTCTACTGATACATGAAGGAGAAGTGAGGTTCAGACCAGCAATACTCAACTTGCGGCCTGATACCTCTGAGATATTCACTTATTTAAGAACATTGTCGAGAAATCAAATACATCAATTTTGCTTTTGCTGTCGGTGTCGTATTGGTACGAAATGATATTATATTTTTTATTTGGAACGTTTACGGTTAGTGATAAACAGACAACAGTGGAGCAAGCGACCATTTTATGAATGGAACTAATTTTTAACTATATTTCATATGTTGCAAGCAAACAAGTATTCGAAGAAAATGTATCGTTTCAAGACGATTGGAAGGGTTCACTATTTTGTAGAGAAACTAAACATTGATCAGTACTTGTTTGACGTTGTCAAGAAGGCGCTGTATTTAAAAACTACCAATAAACAGGAATCATTCAATGACACTTTTCCTTGAAGATCTCTTTCCAGAGATTGATGAATAAGCTTTCTTGAATAATCTTTGCAATAGAGCTACAAAGTGTTTTGTCAGTGGTAATATCTGGCGGTAATAAAGACATCCTATGAAGTTTTTTATGTTATTGGTAATCATATAAAACTGTTTGCTGATGCAGAAATTGTGAAGGTGTTTTTAATGCTTCTAATTTAGTGTTAGTTCCAAATATAACAAAAATGTAATGAATAATAATTAAAAAAATCAAAACAAGAGTTGCAAATATTTTGATCCATTTTCCACATTTTAAATTTCAAATGTTATCTTGGTCTTAAAGTATTTCTTCCTCAGCTATCTTCATGTTGCAGTCCACGTAAAATCACTTCACAGTATGTATGCAGCTTCCTGGTGGTGAAATAGCTGACATATGTATGCAGACCAGTGCAGCAGCAAGTGCTTGAGTAATCTTTAGGTGTAGACTATGGTTGACAACCAATAGCCGAGTTCCACTTCCCTTTACTAGCTGCCAGTGGGCTTGTTTAAACCAGAGCCGTCATCATATTCAACGGAGCTAAAAAGATTGCTTCCGAGTACTGTGTGCTGACGAGTCCAGATGCAATGTGAACACTGATTCTAGGCATGATTTGATCTGAAGAGAGGGAAGGAATATGCAAAGTGCCTTCCCCTTGTTCATGAAACATCCCTTTTTGTCACAGTGGTTCAATGTGGTTTGGTGACGACTCAAGACAAATAGCTACACCAAGCTGCATAACTTTCAAGAGTTATGAATCACCGAAGATATGTGGGATGAGATATTGAACCCCTAGTTAGATTTCCTCTCGTTTAAAAAATAAATAAAAGTAATAGATGTCATTCCGTAGTTTTGGTTATTGAATTACAATGTGATATGCCACTTCAAGCATATGCGATGGCCAGAATACTTGCAAATGGAAGATATCACTGTATGGATTAGGCACCATACTCCTCGACATGATCCAGATTGCACATGCGTGGTATGGATTTAGAGTGGAAATTCAGGGCTTTCAAATTCTCTACGGATCATCCAAAACTGAAAACTACACTTTTAGTTGATTTCAGCTATATTTCACAAGATTTAATGAATTTTTTACCGACATTTGATGGAAACCAACGAAATCAAGATGAGGTATGTATATTTGCCCAATGTTATCATACAACATATAAAATTTTAAAAATTCCACACTCGATGACATAGTTTTGATACATTTTCCAATTTTCTTGAATTTAGTTTCACTTCAATACTCTGCGAATAAGCAACCTCCAAGCATTATAATTCCTGTTAACTTTGTACAAATGTGAGATTAATAATTTTTGATTAAATATGAATTCCATTTTATTTCTGCCCATTTCCTTTATATAATTTTTAACACCAGTGTAACACATATTTTAGAATTTATTTTTTAATTTAATTTCATTCGATTTTCTCACAAATGGTTTTACTTTTATCGAACGAATAACTAGTTTTTCGATAAAATTAAAACCACTCACCAATAAAATTAAATTCGTGTGTGTCTTTATATCATATTTTAAAAATTATTTATTTAACTATTTTTATTTTAATATATAAAAAAGTTTTGAAAAGTATAAAATTCTCTTTCAAATATTTTATTTGAAAATATACATTACTTTGGTAGAGACTTAATTTTTCTCCTATGTCTTTAGTTTACTTCTCCTCAAAATTTAAAATCAGTTATACGTGTATTTTTAATCCATCTAATAACTAAATATTTACCGAGAAGTTTGAAAAAGATTTATCTGCTTAACAAAACAATATCGGTTATATGACCGACACAACCAATAGTGTGTCTATCTTTTTGTAAAAATTTTTCAGCTTTCTATCATGAAATATTACTTTGGATTCATATGTTAGAAAACCGTTGTTGGTATGTTATCTTAAAAAAGATCTACATTTGCAAAGGTTACTTTTATTAATTAAAGTTTTTTTGGATAAAGCATCCCTTGTTTAATGGTTATGCACATTGCCGACTAAAGAGCAGAAATATAGTACTTTGAATTTTCCACTTGTGCTATTTCATACTTCTTTTGGCATGTTCTTAACTATTCAAAAACCGTAAGAAGGGGAATGAATAGACAACACAAACACTCAGTTCCCAACACTCTAAAGTATCGATTTCCTGGTATTGCAATCTTTTACAAAAAGCAAAAAGAAGGAACACAAAATATATTCTGAAGACATGTCTCACGACAGACCAATATCGAATTCACGATACATATATTTCTTTTACTTTTATTTTCTAACGTTAGTCGCATTAGAAACTGTGATGTATGATACAAATAAAAACATTGTTTCCAATTGTTAAAAGCGAGATCTTACGCTGCATATAAAGCACATTATGATGCTCTCAACTTAAAGTCATAGACTAAAACTTGGATTGTATGTTTCAAGTGATTCCTTTTGTTGATTCATGTACCATTTTACGTTGAAACTTAGAAAGTATTACTTAAAAATAAAATAGACTCTGCATTCAATCCTACCTTAAATTTATCAACAACAACAACAACAAAAAATATGATTAGACATCTGATCCAAACCTAGTTTAAAATCGAGTGTTTTTAAATACATCAGTTAGAAAGAACATATGTTAAAAGTGCAGTTTCATATTCCAGATAAATGTAATAATAAGCATTTGTTCCGTGAAATAATTAAAATACCTCTGATAGAAATCAGTTTATTACTTTAATAATTTTTAATTTATATGTGTTTGTAACACATACTGAGTGTTTTTTTTTTTTCCAGGTATAGAAGTTTAAGTTGGCATTATTTTTCCAAAATGGTGACCGATTCAACAGCTGTCAAGTGATTTATTCTCAGTTTGGTTTGGCAATTCATCAAGAAGATACTCACGCCTGAACAACGCTTTCAAATTGTGCAATTTTATTTCGAAAATAATGGTCGATTTTCATAAGAGAATTTTGTTTAGCGATGAAGAGCGATTCTGGTTGAATGGCTACGAGAACAAAACTGCCGCATTTGAGTGAAGCTAATCCACAAGTGTATGCCGAAACACCGTTGCATCAGAAAAACTGACTGTTTGGTGCGTTTATGGGTTGGTGGAATCTCCTCTCTTCAAAAAACGATGAAGGCCACAACGTTACAGTCAATGGGGTGATCGGTATAGAGCCATGATTACTAACTTTTCATTCCTGAATTGAACAATCATGATGTCAGGAGCTGTGGTTCCAACAAGACGGCGCAAATCATGTCACACAGCTCGTGCCACAATCGATTTGTTAAAAGACACGTTTGGTGACCGCCAAATTTCACGTTTTGACCTGTGAATTAGCCTCCAAGATCTTGTGATTTAACACCGCTAGACTATTTTCTGTGGGGCTATGCAAAGGCATTGGTCTATGCGGATAAGCCACAAAACGCTTGACCATTTGGAAGACAACATTCGCCGTGTTACTGACGATATACGGCCACAAATGTTGGAAAAAGTCATCGAAAATTGGACGTCCAGATTGGACTGCATCCGAGCCAGCCGTGGCAGTCCTATGCCAGAAATCAAATTTAAAATGCAATGCCATAAGATTATCTTTCGAATAAAATTCATGTCAATCGAATAATACATCGTTGTTTATTGCAATTTAAAGTTCTATACCTCTCAAAAAAACACCCTTTATAAAAATATTTTAAGAGATACATTCTTAACTCTATATATAATTAGCACAGAAATTAGCATTTTAGAATCCATGTTTAGTACCGTGCTATAATATATTTTTAAAATAGTTTGCTTTTGTTCGTTGATACCTGTAAGAGAACTTCAGATTCTTAAATGTTTTATAATAAAACTATTTAGGCTTTAATGTTTACATGCATAAAGATAAAAATGCTCTTAAAAACATCGATTATAAGCTAGTTGTCTGTAATAAAAAAATTACCTGTAATAAATGAATAATGGGGAAATTGGAAACATGAGGCAGAACAGCTTTAAATTGCAGATGGCTACAAAGTTTAACGCAAATGATGAGCAATTTATGGAGACTGAATCCGTAGAAATGTTAAGCAAGATCAGCTTATGCAGACTTAATGTTTAATAAGATTTTAATTATAACAGTTTTTTTCGATATTACAACGAAGCATAACAGAAGTCAATATTTTATTTCCTGCATATTTAACCCTCTGACCGGAGCATCAGTCTCTAAGACGAGGATGATTTGCCTTTGTGCCTGTGGACTGTGGTGTAATTTTTTGGGGTTATATCATGAGCTATAAGACCATTTTAAAACCAACCTTAATTTTAATAAAATTCAAAAAAAAATTACGTATCCGTCTGGCAAAAAAATTTATGTCCAGTACGGCAAAAAATGGATGTTCTGAACAGAGGGTTAAGACAATGAGGCTTCAGATGCGTAAATTCCAATGGTTGTTGTATCCGTTGACTAAATAACAAAGTTTCCTCGTGTTTACTTTCTTCTATGCACAAACGAGACCATTTTTAGTATGGGGGAAGTCAGTACCGTCTTTGGAGATTCAGGCAAATTTCTTGGAATATCAACAAAGTTTTGATCGTAGAAATAACCTTCATAAATTTCAAGAAGGTTCAGCCACTGGTGCCAGCTAGCTTTGCTTAATTTTGCGTTCCTTTCGTGTTTCCTTTTAGAGGTGTGTGCTGTAGGTTTCAATCCTTTCAAATAGAACAAAGTTACATCCGATTGTACAGCATCTTTTGAAGTAATATTGGAGAGTAAATATACCTCATATCATAAATCGATCGACATGATTCTTGGATATAAAAAATATCTTCCATTCGCCCACTGGACTTATGGTTTTAAAAAATAGAATTGCTGATTCAAAATATTTTTGACTGTGCAAAAAAAAGATCAAAAAACACGTTTTTAAATAAAATTATCAATATTATGTAACGTTTTATTCCACTTTACTTTCCCCTTCATAAACAAAACATAATAAACGATATAAACATTTTCTTAGCGAAATATTTTAGCACTATGCGTGGACTTGTTAAGAAGAGTTGGAAAGCTAAAATATTATATTTTTGATAATTTGAGATTTTACATTTTCAAATTGTATAGAGTTTAACTTTTCTAAAAATACTTTACTTTAAACTCTAGGATAACTTAAAAGCCCTTAAAACCTATTTTTCAATAATCGTTGAAACTAGACTACGCCCATTTGAATGGAGAAAAATGTAAACAAAGTACTACGTTCTTACTTAAAAAAAAGTTGAACGTCTAATATACACAAAAAATATTTATATCTTATTGGAAATTGATCTTTTAATTTTTTAATTTCTTAGCCGATTAGAATGAGTGAGTGAATATTAAAGTCTCACAATGTTCAGCTACACGAGGTCTTTTGGCGTCGGACCACGTAAATTTGTACCATGGTCAAGTGACGTGGTGGATGACACCTGAGCTGGCACCCTCCTTTCCTAACTACCACACCACACTATCGAGAGAGAACATATCAGCTCTCGACAGATTTAACGTGCATCGCTGCTGCCCTACGGCGGGTTTTAGTAGTACTGGGCTCGAACTCGTGATAAGACCAGCCACGATCCGATACCTTGACCACTCGGCTACCGTGGCCACTATCCAATTAGAAGCCTCACTGTATACATTAAAATCAATTTATCTCAAAATGCAAAATTTTGATATTCGATGTACCTTTTCTGAGAAACTACTGTTCCCAGTTATGTAAATTGTTTATGATATATTTATAAAAATGGCTAATATGTACTAGAAATTAGGTTTTGTAAAAAAAACTCAAAAATTCATTTTTTACATATTTTATTATGGAAAAATGCGTCAAATTTCACTACGTTTGATAAAATATTTTTGTAAATTATGAAAATTCAAATTAGCTAAAAGAGCATTTCAGTATAATGAAAGGTAATGCTTTAATTGCATAAAAAAGTTAAGCATTTACATATAACAGGTTTTAAGAAAATTACATCTAAAGTAGCCAATTTAACATGGTCGGTATAGAGGTTTCCAACTCCCACTTAAGTGTAGGTAATAACAGTATCAAATACTTTTATTCAAAAGTATATACTTTATATCAGCTTTTGAGAAAGTTCGAATTTTGAGGAATGACAAAAAGAACTGTCCTGGTCATACAGCCAAGCCTTTCTTTTTTGTTTTAACGTTACAATTTACAAATTTTGAGAAATCTTTCTGTCTTAAGTTTGACACGGTGTTCTACTACTAGGTGTGTTATAGAAGAAGCTTGGAAATATGTATGAGGGTTATTTACCAGTTTGCCACATAACCGTGAAGGACAGGTAAGACAGCAACTAATATTCTTTCAAAAATTCCATAACGATGACTCAACTCAATGATGTTTTTATATTAAATTCTCATTTGACACTGGCTTTTTTATTATGTATTACATACCTATTCATTCTATGACCTCGTCATTATCTGAAACTTCAGAACATCCATATATTTATGTTTACTCGATGCTTACATGTATTCCGTTTGGTAGGTTTTCATGAAGACCTTAATGAGTGAATAAAAGGATCTGAGAGACATTTTTTTCTCTTGTTATTCTTTAAAATATATTTATTTTTATTTTGCTTATTTGTTCTTGCATGTCCAACACTCCAAGCTTCCCCAACATATACTGTATTTTTCGGAAGCATAAAAAGTAACTCAATTAAAGGAATTTAATTAATTTTATCAATAGAATAATTAATAAAATAATAAAATAATGCAAATTTGTTTTTTTTTAGAATGCGATCTATTATTATAATATATAATTATTATAATCTATAATAAAAACCTCTAATATAATAATCTATATTTACGTGTTGCAAAAAAAAAAGAACTGATTTTGTGTTTCAAGATGTCAATTTTTAAGGTATTCGTTTGTTTATAAAGTGATGGTAGACAATTTATAATAATCATATACATATTTTTCAATTAACTGTGCTGACCTGCTTTCACAAACTTCAAGAATGGAAGCTTTTTCATAGAAATCACATTATACATGTAATGATATAATCACATTATACATGTAATGATATAATCACATTATACATGTAATGATATAATTAACATATCTAAAGCAATATCTCATATTTACCATTTATTTTCCATAATAGATTCGAGTCTTATATTAAACAGCTAATTTTTTTCTCGAAAATATATTCCAAGCATAACAATTTCAATCTCTTCTCATTAATTTTTATGATCTTCAAATGAGTATGCTACCACGTCTTTCTTTCCAGTCGATATCATTAACTGAAAAGTAAGGATTTATCAGTTCTGGAAAATAGACACACAATTAAATTAAATCGGGACATCGGGCTTTGGTTTCTCTCAGCAAAAGACGCGTTGATGAAGCCGCTAAATAAAACTGTTTCGTACAAAAGTTTTTTGAAGCTCACTTTGAAACCTCAGATACATATATTTCTGTATTTTTATAGAAATCATACTATATATACATTTCTACATTTTTCATTGAAATCATATTATATGTACATTTCTACATTTTTCAGAAATCATATGTGTACATTTCACATTTTTCATTGATATCATATTACAGTTTACATTTCTGCTTTACTTTTCATAGAAACTCAGAAGTATATTATTTAGTATATATATATTTCTCTTGCATATTTTTTCATAGTAAATCTCATTATATATACATATTATTATTTGCAGTACATTTTTCAGAAATCACATTATATGCATATTTTTTTTCTAATGGCAGATTATGAACAGTTTTTACAGAGTTCATCAATCTGGCATAGTACATCACCGAAAGCAGTATCTCTTTTAGTATGCGCTACATTAGCGGATACCAATCACCGCAGGTAATTTTGGCGTCCACTTTCTTCCTTAGAGGGAGGCACCTGAGCTCTGAGGATGCGAAAATATTATATATACATTCTAAATTTTTTATAGAAATGGTATAAATATATTTCATATATTTAGCCACAAATTCAGCTATTTTAAGCAGAAACTCTCATTTTTGTTATTGGAGCTCAGTGATGTCTTACATCGTGCTTGTAAACATCATTTTAGACATCTTTGTGAGAAAAATTCAGTTGGTAAAATTATTACTGGATCACCTAATATTGCAGATTCAAAAAATATGTTTAGTAGTAATTTTAGTCCACCTAGCCATTTTTAAAAGTTCTTCACTGGTATCAACACTTAAAAGCAAAAAATTAGAAATTTTTTACCAATAAATTGATTGTCAGTATTATTTGTTTACTACAGAATGAAGGATGAAATAACTCGCGAACAATCGAGAGATTCTCCCATTAGATTAACTCAGTGCTTCTCAAACTTTAAATACTGGCGCCCCTTTTTCGATCAACAATTTTTTTCGCGCCCCCTTATACATTAATAATGTACTGAATGTAATAATGCACTTTGACGCTAAAAGCTACAAAAGGCGATCTTAATTATAAAACCATACAGATTAGTAACATAAGTATTAAAATTTTGTATACTACTTTTACAAAATAAATAAAATAATAGGATACAATTATGTTATTTATCTTTCTACTCCCTTTTAAATTGAACATATTGAAAAATGTGGTAGCTGCTTAGAAGACAAAATATAGATATCTGCTAAATATATAGAAAAAGAACTCAGAGGGTCAATTTCTAATCGTAAGCATTCCTTATAAAAATTTACTTTGCAAGACAAGCCCATGGAAGTCGTTAAATCTTATTAAACTTGTTCTTAATATTTAGTATTAATTAATTATAAAATACTCTGTGCAGCACTGATACATTAAAAATATACGGGCTGATGTGCCTGCTCTTCCACGAGTTCATTTAGAAGAAAACAAAACATTATTGATATAATCGCCGAATTGTATGAGAGTAGAGCCATGTGCGCGACACTGTTTACAAAATGTAAAAAATTATTTTTTTAAATGGTTGCTCAAATTATAATTAGTTTTTAAGCGAATTGTAATTTTAAGCCTCACAGAAATAGCATTTATAATTGATGTTAAACAGTAGCGCACACAGGAATTTTCCAAGGGTTCCGGGGTCGAAAGTTCACCAATCTTGCATCAGGTTCCTTTTGATTTTGTCGATTTTCGGGAACGAAACACAGCAAAAAACCAATTATTGAATAAATAATTAGCATTAATTAATAAAATTAATCATTAATAACAAAATACTTAATTAAATTCCTTTGCGTACTATAAACTTAGAATTATAATCAATCTGAAAAAATCAAGGGCTTTGGGGGCGTCTGAACCTCTCCCCTTGCCCTTTGTGTGCGCCACTGATGTTAAATAATGATCAATAATATAAAAATATCGATGAAAGAATATTTGTATTATTTTTTAATATTTAAAGCGAAAAGACTTCAACATGTTTTGCAACCCGGGAGCAGGCGCGCACTCCATACGGTCGGGGTTATTGAGTCACCTCAATTTTTATAATTATTTTATTGTACACGATACAAATCATGATTCAGTGAATAATTTAAGTAAGAGAAAGTTTACTTACCTTACTTTCAAGGACTACTTTTCACTTTTGGTAATAAATAAACAGTTTTGCCAGAATTAACGATTTCGTAATCTGTGTGTCCCGCGCGACACTTCTGGGTAAGAAGTATTCATTATGATAATATGTATGTTACAGCTAAAAAAAAAAAAAATTGTGTTAAAGTTTTTCAGTTATGCTTTATATGTTGAGAATATTTAAAAAATATGTCTTGGCCAAGTAATCCTTCATGTAAAGCTTGTGTGTGTGTGTATGCTCGTGGTTTTTTCCAAATATCAAAACTCTTGCATGGAAAAGCGCAAACAGAGAACAACATAAGAGAGGGGGTCATAACTAACTGTACCAATAACTGAAGGTCAAACCGATTACAGCTATAATGTGCAGTATTTCAAAAAATAATGACAGTGATGAATTTTTATGTTCCTAAATTTTTTTTCGATTCTGGTCTGGGGATCTGTTTTTCTCTGAAAGAGTAGTATGTTAGGAGTTAAAAAAAAGCGCAATAAAAAAAAAATCTCTCATCATGGGATACAGCAAATCAAATAAAAGTTTTTTTTATTTGGTTATAGAGATCAAAGATAGCTAATTAGGTATTGAAGAGGTTTTTATTTTTGCTGACTTAATCATCGCGCGCGCGCGCCTATAAATTATATCAGGTAAAAGTGCATTTTTTATTATGCCTGAAAGTATTTTGTTTTTAATTCATTCCAGTAAACTAATTATTTTTTAAATCTTTTATTCGATATGCTCGCGCCCCCTCGTAAGGTCATCTCTCGCCCACCAGGGGGCGCGCCCCACAGTTTGAGAAACACTGGATTAACTACATGAAAATCTCAGATGTCATGGATAATCTTGCAAAAAGAAAATCAGGACTTCAGGAATCTCAAGAGCTCACAGCACTGGGGCTTTTAATCAGCCTATTTCCAGATTCCCCACCATATACAAGTCCAAAGAGCATCTTTTCTGGAAAATTTCAAACGATAAATGTCTTTCATTTATAAGATTTGCTTATTAAAGATGAATAAGTTTAGATGAATAAAATTACAAAATTTCTCTAATAACAATATATATTTTGAATTTACAAATTTTAAATTTTCTCACACCTCATATCCCAAATCTCAAATTTAGAACAATGGCGTTAGGGGCATAACAGAGTAAAATTATTACGAAAAGCTGACAAAACTATAAAACAATTTCTCTTTTTTCATCAAAAGTTTTAAGAGCAATGGGCGAGAAAATCTACATTTTTTATTTCACATCTTTGTCTTTTTACTTGTCTAGGATCACTCAACTTTGCAGAGTATAACAACAACAAAAAAGAAAACTCTTTGACCCAAACTTAATGGACTTACGATATAAATTTACTCAACAGTCAGTACTCGATTTAGATTCAATACTGAAGATTCCATTTATCAGCTAGCCATCTGTCACAAGCACTTTTATCGTCTGTCCAAATATACTGAAACCACTTTTTTCAACTAAGTCTATTTTTAACCTTTGAATTTCTTTTTGAAAGTATTATTTACTTTTCCCATGTACTTAGCATTTGATTTATCTCTTCAGGCTGTGAAGTTTTCTTTGCCTCACAGAGCTTAGTAATTGGCTTTCTTTTTGTGATTAGGATAATGAGTATTAATATGCACATGTGCACCTTCCCTAAATATTACCTGGCTCTGTCTTAATTTTAAAATTGTCTAATTTATTTCTTTAAAGAGAATCTTTTTATTTTTTTTGAAAAATTTTCGCTCGCAATTCTCAGGTTACGTATTTAAAATCGATACACTGAATTTGAATTTCTTACTGGGAGAATAACAAAAAAGTGTATTTTTTGCACCAAATACACTCATTTTATTCTCCGAAAAAATTCATTTGAGCATCAACAGAATTCCAAGTGTACTCATATGACTCTTACTGTGTTGAAAAAGCCAACTCAGAATAAACATTTGAAGGATTACTAGTAGTCAAGATGCTTCATGTTTCTAAATTTTTCATCTCAAAGTGTATAGTAAATAGATTTATTTTTAAGTTTTAGCAAAATATTTTTATTTATTCAAAGTAGTTTTTTCCAATACAATTAAGATTAACTGCCAAATTGTTCAGAAATACTCATCATTTTTGGTTTGATGCATCAATGAGTTAATCTAAATCTCAAAATACATAAATCTTTTGTAGTAGGATATTAAATTTGTAGGAAACATGTTATATGTCTCTCGATTGCTTCCCTTGATATCTGTTTGCTTTTGGCTATTTTCGATGAAAGTGATGAGAGCAAGAATTAAACATGATCACATTTTCAGACCGAAAAATACCTCAATTTTCATGAAAATTTTGAATATTCATAACTCATACATCTATTAACAATATAGCGTTTCTAAAATTTCAAAATATTCCTTGAGTATAACTTTTTTTCATTTTAGCTCGTTAAAGGGCAGCTCATTTTAACAGTATGGTAAAGGAGAAAAAGCGCGAAACACATTTTATACAAGAAGAAATGGCTCGTCTCTGTCAAAAAAGTGAGGGAATGATAAAAATATGTTATTCTCTAAGGGATAGTGAAGACAGAATATATAATATTAAAATTTCATTTCTTTTATATCTGAAAAAAAGACACCTAATTTCGGGTCCTATTCCGTAATATTAACCGAGAATACCCTTAAAAAAATCATGTTACGTTGCTTAAGAGTAAAACTGTCCATACATACGGAAGCACGCAGCGTCTGTACCAGGTGGAATATCCATATACATTTTGAATCCATATGTATATTGAAATTCACTCATCCCTGAGAGATCTTTCGACTATTAGGACTATGAAATTGAAATTTGGCAGGTATGCTTGTGATGACTGGGTCACACCTGAACATCAAGATTAATTTGAGGCAAAAGAACCACTAAGAGCCATTTTGAATAATAATAATATTTATTTATTATTATATTTTTCCTCAAAAAATCTCTGATAACATATAATAAGATAATATTACGTCTCTTAAAGGGATTTGCCTTTATATTAAATTAAATTACTTCAAAAATGCAATTAATTAATAATCTAGCTCAAATTCAAGTAAGGTTTACCGAAATAGGAGATCTCGAGAAATACACGTATTCGAATTTTTAACTTTCATTAACTTTAACTAAGTCGCTTAAACTGGCGCTTTTTAAGCGTACGTGAATAATATCTACCGCTGGCTTATATCACCTTCTGGCAGGCGTCCTCGCAGCACGACGTCTTCACGAATCTAATCTCCTTGAATCTCTAGTAATACGTTTAAAGATACTGGCTCAATACCCTACCATCATCTTCCTGCTATCTCGCAAACTCGACTTAAATACCTTATCTAATTCAAATATGCCGTACATCTTTTTGGAGTTGATTGAAAATATAAACGCGAATTTATATTCCCCAGAAAGAAGCCTAAGAAGATTAGTGAAAAGGTTCCGTACAGATTCGTCACATGCTTCTTTCGTTCAGTAGAGATCCACCAAAGAAAGGTTTTGTGTAAGTCAACTTCCCCCCAATGGTTTTGCTAGGGTATTCTTAACCAAAATTTCAAATGTTAGCATATTACAACCACAAACTATAAATTTATTGAGTAGAGATTCGTTAAGAATGAACCTATACAGAAATAAGCGTTTAAGTGAGTAGCTTGACTTACAGGGACGTAATAGATAAAACTCATCCATTTTTTCACCTATTTCACAAACACATTTGAAATTTAGTAAACATGTGCTTCTTCATTGAGTAGAGATTCACTAAAACAGATTTTTTAAAAACTGATATTCAAAGGGTTTACGATAACGTTATATACAACGAAATGTTCTCCTGAACTATTGGACCAGCATACTTGAAATTTAGCTCAGCATGCGTACTTGGTGAAGAAAACATCTACGAACAATGGGTTTTGCGGTAGACCAAAAGACGCTTGCGAGGGGTTATAGGTTCGTTATGAATATAAATTCATGCCTACAGGCTTGGAAATTTACAGACGCTGTTTCTTTTACTGAAAAGAAAGACCTGAGGAAATGAAATCCGAGGGTACGTGGATGATGAATTCGTTTCGTTTGAGAAACTCAAGTCGGAGTCCTGTGTTTTTAAATCAGTTTTTACTTTTTTGTTTTTTACGTAAAATGTATATAGAAGGAGTAGATGTCTTACCATTGTGCCATCTTATATTATATTTTAATTACTTTACCTGCATATATAAAAATAAATATCTGGTATTATTATTTTTATGCTTAGGATTTCTAAGAGATTTTAAAAAATTAATGTAGCCGCCCCAGATTAAACAGATTCAATTACTGAACTACATATAAAATAATTTAAAATATACTACAATTAAAATATTGCATTCACCAAACTGTCTTATTAAATTTTCACAGATAAAATTCTTATAATAAAAAGAAAAACACGATACAGATTTATTTCACACTCAGTTTATTAAATCAATACAATAAAGAAACATTGTTACACACACACACACACACACACACACATATATATATATATATATATATATATATATATATATATATATATACTATGTATATGTATTCTTTTTAAAAATTTCTGTCAACGGGGATATTGCTTAAGCAACTTAAGAATATTATTTATCTTACATTATAATGAGATCAATTTCTAAAAGAGGTATTTGTCAATAATGTTAGATTTTTTCATTATTCCGATGAATAAACAAATCCAAAACATATTACTTTTTCATAAAAACCAGCTGTTGCAACACGATAAAACTCGATGTCTTACTGAATACGTTTCAGGAGCCCTAAAACTGAAAATAAGCATTCTTTTATAAAGAATTGTTCCTTTAAGGTTCTATACTCAACATTTTTCTCGTGCTTTCACTTGTATATCAGCGAGTTCTATAGAAACTAGTCTCTTAGATTGTTGCTGTTTTAAAAGTGAACTCAAAGAAACTTTATAAACTGATCTCCCTTGTAACTAACACTAAAAAATGGATTTTTTAATATAAATTTAAACCAATTTGTATCAAGCTAAATTTTATGAAAAAAATTAAGAAGACAATGCATAAAGTATAAAAAAACAACCTCCATAACTTAAAAATACAAGGCAAAACTATATAAATCTTAATTTCTTAAAATAGTTGAGAATATTTTACACTGATGGCATTTATTTTTTATGATTCTACTTAATTTGATTAATTTGTTGATGTTTCTTGATTACACTCATGTCCATGAATTAAGGATAATTCAGAATCACACAGAAATTGAACTCTAAAATAAAAATTTTACCTGTAGAATTATCACACACATCTTGAAGAGTAATATGCAAATTACAGGAAACCACCAAATGTCGCGGATAGTACGTCACAATGACGAGAGTGTAAAAAAAAGGGGTATATAGGAATGGTGGCAAAGAAGAAAAATTGTTCACAAGCGCTTTAAAATGCTTTCAGTGCAATAACCGCATAGTTTATGGCACAAAGGAAACGTGGATGATTTTACGTGGTAGAATTATTGGACGACTGGAATGTGGACATACCCAGCTGGAAGTATCCGAGGAACTTGGAATTGCCTAGAGTGTCATCTCCAGCCTTTGCAACGATTCCAAAATTATGGTAATGTGAGTAGATGTTAAAGCACAGGTCGCCCCCGAGTTACAACGCGGAATGAGGACTGGTATTTGGCAAATACTGCCAAAAAGAAACAGATGGAGCACAGCATCCTACCTGTCTCGTCAGCCCTTTTCAGCTACCGGTACGACAGTCTCAAGGCAGACCGTGTACAGACGCTTAGGCACATTGGCCTATATGCTCGTAGGCCTGTCAGATGTGTTCCACTTACCGCAACTCACCGTCGCCTGCGATTAACCTGGAGTAGAGAGCATACATTGTGGACACCACAACAGTGATCTTGTGTGATGTTTTCTCTGACGAGTCCAGGTTAATTTTGCAGTCTAATTCTCACCCGACTTTAATATGGAGAGCGCCAGGTACCCATTACCACCAAGAGAACACCATTGAACTACACCGTTACGGTGCAGGATGGCTCGTTTGGGGAGGAATTATTCTTGGTTCCAGAACTGACCTGCATGTTCAGAGTGTAACGATGACAGGCCACATCTATCGGGATGTCATTCTGGAATAACATGTACGTTTGTTTCGGGAGCCATGGTGCTGAATTTCTGTTTATGGATGACAACGCCCGTCTTCACAGTGCAAACATTGTAGACAAATGCCTTCAATCGGAGGATATCACCTGAATGAAAATGGCCAGCATAATCACCGGACTTGAATCCAATAGAGCATGTGTGGGATATGCTTTGGTCAGACGATTTGCAGCTCGTCAACCCCATCCCAACTGTCTACCGTAACTTCGGAGGGCATTGCTTGATGAGTGGTATAATATTCCCGAAATCAGATTGATAATTTGATACCACCATACCTAGGCGTTAAGGCCTGTATTGCATCGTCCGGATAGACATACTCCGTATTATTCATCATACTAGCCATGTTATACTGTTTTTGTAAATTGGTTCTTTTTTGAATTTGCTCAGGAGTAAAAATCACAATTTTTTATTGTTTACGTGAAACATATAGCATCTTTTTTGCTCTTTTTGCCTTTTGTTTAATAAATAGACTTTACAAATAAGTCCAATTTTTTTTTTTTTGCTTCTGTCTCTCTTTCTTTGCCAGAACTTCATTATGCTTAATTTATGGGCATGAGTGTAGTTTTTGATTGATTATTTGCATTGTCAATCAAAAATAAAAGTACATTCCAAATTATTTTCTACGAAGATTTCAATGATTTTTTCCTTTTTACAAATAATGCATCCCAATATATTGGTTTTTAAAGATCAAATAATTGTTAGTATTTTTTTATTTTTTTTTTTAAATTTTTTATTTTATTTTTGTAATTTCGTTTTGACTCTTTATGCTTTGAAGATAATCTTGACGTTGAAGTACGTGTTCACATTTGAATCTTACACATACCTTATTTAAAGCATTTCTTTTAATAATTTATATGTTGTGCCAGTATTTAAAGATCTAAAAGTATACAAAATACAATTAATATCTAAGTTATGCGTGTAACTGGAAAAAAGAAAAATACGACTTAAAAGAATATTGCCAGAAAACAGTTTTATTTTTTTTTTTTTCAATACATAAGAAATGAAAAAATATCTGATGCTAATAAAAATATCTTTTCCAAAAACATCTTTGAACTAATAGAATAAATTAGTATAAAATATTAATTAATAACTAACATGAAACATCAATTCTATTCTAAGCAATGTGAAACAATATTTTAAATTATAATTTTTAATGTACAGTATGCCTCTAAAGTCCCTTGCTACCCTGCTCTAGAACGGCTGTTGCTAGTTTCACAAATGTGGTGTGTCGATATATTACAGTAACCAAGCGCTACTGAATAAAACCTCCTATTGCGCCACCTAGTAGTGCTATTAAGTGGGAATTTCAATCTCGAAGAAACGAGGTAGGGGAAGCAAGCGGGTTAAAAAGTTGTAGAGCATCATCGATTTTGTATGGAAAGACTCCTTGCTGACGTTTAATGCAAATAATAGAATGGTTAAACTGTGCATTTGTTTTTTTTCATGACTTCCCTACAACGTGACATAAGAAAAATGATCTGAAAAAGAAAAAACAATAATTCGTTTTTACAAATACCTCTATTTGAGATGTTGAATTTTCACACCATGAGCTTTTAGTCCATCGTTCGAATATCACATTGTACACAATGTTGAAGCAAAGAACTGAAACTTGAGCACAAGCACCCGCAACACATACTTTAAGATCCTGGAATGTTTATGAAAAAGGGTCACATACACCTGCTGTTTTAGATATACTAGCAGGAAAGGGTGTCCAGTGGAGTAGGATCAGGAAAATGTTCAGGGCAATCTTTGACACCACCATACCTATTTATTGATTCCTGAATTCCTGGATGATGTATTACTCCACTGAAGATTTGTGAGCAGGAATGCCGTTATTTTTGGAAAAATAATTATGTATTGGCAGAGCCGATGAACTTTCCCTTGGTTTGACTCCACTGGACTTTTTTTTTCTATGGGGTAACTGGAACAGCAGGTGTATGCAACCCCTCCAGAAATATTGCAGGAGTTTAAAGGTCGTCTTACGTTCATTGGAGCCAACGTGTCAGTTCTTTGCATCTAACTGTGCAATGTGACATTCAAACGTAATCACTTTCACTTCGTCTAACTGCGCAATGTGACATTCAAACGTAATCACTTTCACTTCGTAAGTCACTTTTTCCTACTATCTCGTTCCGTTTTTAAGACAGGAATGTTGACTCAGCAGTTCACTACCAGGTGACACCATATATGGTATTCTCGAGTAATGTATGGCTAAGTTTTATTATACCTAGACTGTATATTTGAAGACATATTAATTTATTAATAGTTGTCGTGTGTTTTTATCCTGGGATACATATGAAATACGAGTGGAAGAACAGAAACATATATAATACAAACAGAAGAATATAGACATTTATTACAAATGATGATCCCAGCACTTAACAGAAGGGATGTGCGGCGTTCCATTCAAGACGGAATCCATAACAGGCGAAAGTCCGACTTTTACCGAAGAAGATACAACCATGCCTTACTCGGGATTTGAGTTCGAACTCATTCGGTTACAAGCCGAGGTTCATATCCATCATACTGGCTGGAAGGAAATTTGTTACAGTAAGTTAATATACTTCTTTTTAGTGAGATAATTTAATACATTCATTTTTAGTCAGAAGTTGTGGTACGTTTAACTTCAAACAGTTAAAGACTGTTAACTGTGACTAAGTTGGGGGATTGTATATAAATACCACGCAACTATGAGAAATGATCTGTAATTAGTAATGTGTTGTACTGTGAAGTAAGATATATATTAAACTAATATAAAGAAGTAAAATGTGCATCTAATTGTAGTTTGAACACACACAACACAATAGTTGGCGACGAAGATGGATAAAAGTTTTGTTTAATTCCGCGTGCTTTGATTGATTGAATATTAACGTCGCACTGTTCAGCTACACGAGGGCTTTTGGCGACGGACCACGTATATAAATCTGAACCATGGTTAAGTGACATGACGACACCTGAGCTGACACCCCCGTCTCCTAACTACCACACCACACCAACGGGAGGACGTTTCAGCTCTCGACAGATTTAACGGGCATCGCTGCCCTACACGGCGGGTCTTTAGTGGTACTGGGCTCGAACTCGTGACAGCAAAGTCATGGTCCGGATACCTATACCACTCGGCTACCGCAGCCACCCGCGTGCTTTGAAGAATCTATTTTTGTGTGAAGAAGAATTCTTAAATTCTCAGATAGAGATGAAGTAAAAAGAAACAATCTTTTTCTTTTGGATAAGGCATTGCCTCAAGGTAAAATTTTTTTTTTTTCTCTTTAATCGGGAGGAACCATGGAATAGCAAATTGCGGACTTGCTCATACTGAATCATGACCTGATTCGAGCGTTGCAAATTAGAGACAATTCTCATAGTCATAATGTTACTGTACAATTTTAAAAATTTGATGAAGAAAATGAAAATTTCGATAGTTTCATTGAAAGATTCAAAACTTACTTAGATGTACAGAATGTACCAATAGCAAATCGAGCTAAGGTTTTGTTTCGTCTCTTAGCGCAAAATTGTACCAGTTACTAAAAATTTGCTTGCACCTGACATTCTTACGACCAAACGTTTGATAAGTTAAAAGATACACTTAAAAAGACATTTGACCCCCAAATCTTTGATTATACCTTCTCGTTACAAATTTTTAAACAGAAAAAAAAAATACTCAAGAGGAAGGTATTAGTACATACATTTCTGAGGTTAGGGCTCTGGCAATGAATTGTGCTTATGATAAAGATATGTTGACTATTATGTTACGCGACGTATTTGTAAGCGGGTTGCGGGATAAATGATTTTGTATCGATTATTTGAGGAAGATAATATTAACCTCGAGAAAACGCTAAATATAGCACTGGCTATGGAAAAAGCTTTAGAAGGGGCAAATGATATTATGGGCCGAGGAATAAATTCAATGCAAACTTTTAAAAAAACACATGGATAAAAAATCCAATTTTACAAAAAACCGAAAGAAAATATTATATTGTTCACGATACACAGGTACAAACCATGCAAAAGAGAATTGTAGCTTTATTTCAAGTAAATGTAATTTCTGTGGAAAATTTGGACACATTAAGCAGGCATGCTTCGTATCTAAAAAGGCAAATGCAAAATCGGTTAAACAAAAACAGGTAACTCTATTAGATGAAATTGAGGATAAAAATAGAATTCCACTATACGAATAAAAATTCAGGATTGTATATTACACGAGGAAGAACGAAACGACCTCCAATTAAGATAAATTTAAAAAATTGAAAAACAAGAATTGTTCTATGGAATTGAATACGGGGGAGCGTTTAGTGTAATGAGTATTGAAATTTCAGGAAAATTTCAAATAAACAAATTAAAGCTACAAATATAGTTTTAAAACATATATAGAGATTCATTAATACCATTAGGATATGTTATTGTAAGGGTACAATATAAAAATCAAAAAGTAAACTTGAACTTATACATTGTGAAAGAAAACTTAGATACTATTCTGGGTCGAGAATGGCTCTATAAAATTCATTGAAATTGGCCGGCTATTAAAGCTTTTAGAGCAAAACCGAACAAAATTTTAATAACCTTCTAAGAGAGTATAATGATATTTTCGACGATAAATTAGGAGAAATAAGCAATTATGAGGCTAAATTAAAACTCAGACCTGAAGTAAAAAACTTATATTTTGTAGAGTTCGAACAGTACCCTTTGCTCTGAAGGTAGAGTTAAAAACGATATTGACTGACTTGAAAGAGAGGGTATCTTGAAAAAGTCGATAGCTTCTGAATGGGCAACCCCAGTAGTTCATGTTGTTAAAACCGATGATGGTAGTATAAGGTTATGTGCTGATTATTCAGTAACCCTGAATCCAAATTTAATTGTCCCTCAGCATCCTTTACCAAGATTGAAAGAAATTTTTGGTAGTTTAAATGAGGGAAAACAATTTAGAAAATTGATTTTAAGCATGCATATTTGCAAATGAAAGTCCATCCTGACAGTCAGAAATTAATGACTATAAATACCACAAGGGATTATATGTTTGTAAAAAGACTTATGTATGGATTAAATGGGGCACCTGCTATTGGTCAGCGTTATGTTGACGGACTATTTCAGGGTATGGATGGAGTCAAGGTATTTATGGATGATGCTAGAATAACAGGGAGTTTGAAATTTCGCTTTTTTACAGCTTTAGAGGAATTTCTTAAGAAATGTAGAGAACACGGGCTAAAGCTAATTTAAATAAAAGTAAGTTTTCCAAAATGAAATAAATTTTCTTGGACATATCGATTCAAAAGGGTTACATAAAACTCAGACGAAAAAAATCTCAGTCTTTGTAAATGCTCCTGTACCGCGGAATATTCTATAAAGTAAAAATTTCTTAGGGTTAGTTAATCTTTACCGGAAATTTGTAAAAATTTAGCTACTGTTGCTTATCTAATAATTTGACAAAAAAAAATGTTAGATTTTTATGGTCGAAGGGATTGCCAGGTTGCCTTTGAGCAAATAAAGAAGGAAATTTGTTCACCTAAAGTTTTGGTGCATTATGATCCTAGCCTATATATATACATTTAACTTTAGCTAGTGATGCATCTCCAGTTGGTATTGGTTGTGTTCTGTCATACGTATATATCTAGAGGCTCTGAACGTCGAATCGCGTCGTTCGCATCACGAACTTTATCTGGGTCCGAGAAAAATACTCCCAAATTGACACAGAAGCTCTTTCAATAGTTTGGGCAGTAAAAAAGATTTATCTATATTTGAAAAGGTAGAATATTCACTTTGATAACGGATCACAAACCTTGATAGGTATTTTTGGTTCAAAAAGAGGTTTACCAGTGTTGGCAGCTACCAGACTTTTTACATTACGCGCTAATTTTACAGTAATTTGAGTTTGATATAATGTTCCGTAAAACGATTGAACACGTAAATGCAGACTTTCTTTCTCGGTTACCGAAAACATCGGAAGAGCTTGGGTTAAAGATGACATCACAATATTTCAGATGTCAGAGATTGAAGCATTACCTGTTACCTCTAAACAGTTACGACAGGAGACGGGTAAAGATATAGCTGGGTCCACTTAAGAGCCTTTTAAGGGAAGGTAAAGATTTGCAAGGGAGGGAAGCCTCAGTATACCATTGAGGATGGTTGTATTATGTACGGACAAAGGGTCTGTATTCCAAGGAAATTTGAAGAATGTTCTGAATAATTACATGCTGGACATTTAGAATAGTAAAAATGAAGGCTGTAGCTAGATCGTTTGTCTATTAGAAAAATATTGAAAAAAAGATATCGAGGAAGCCGCAAAAAACTGTGTCGTGATTGTGCCAGAGAGGAAGACTAATCCCCCCCCAATCTAAAAGTTCATTACTGGGAATATCCCAGGCTGCCCATGGAACGTATTCATGTAGATTTTGTTGCAATCAATTTTTGAACACACGTTTTTTCTTTGTTCGTTGACGCTCATTCCAAATGGTTATAAGAGTATATCCTATGAAGGTAACCACAACCAAGAAAAACCATCGAATGTCTTCGATAGTTATGCAAGATTTGGATTACCTAAGGTACTTGTCAGCGATAATGAATCCCAGTTTAAATCCTATGAATTTCAGCAATTTATGCATAAAAAAGGAGTTAAACACAAAACTAGTGCACCGTTCAATCCTTCTAGTAATGGACAAGTAGAACTCTATGTTGCTACTTTAAAAGCAGTCATTAAGAGCTATGCATAAATACGAAGGTACTATACAACAGCAAAATTAAGAACATTTTTAATGCAATACCGAAAAGCTCCTAATGTATCTACAACACTTAGTCCGCCATGTTATTCCTAAAAAGAGACATTAGAACCTGGACAGATTTACTTTACCTGATTTGAAAACAAAATTCAGGATCAATTACGAAGAGATGATTTTGAATTCCGAGATAGTAAATTGGATGTTGGAGATCGAGTGGCTGTGGAGAGTTTACAGAGCAGGGAAGTACTAGACGAAGTGTGGTACCATTGTAAACCAGGATGGCGTGCTCCACTACATCATTGATATTTAAGGAACCCCGCGCGCAGGAGACGACATGTTGATCAGATCCGTCCAGTGGGGTATAAAGTGCAAGAAAACACCATCCACTTATTCACCAGAGCTTCATCAGCAGAGGTTCGAGAAAACTCTAATATTTAGCATGCAGAACGGCGGAAGATATTTCTAAAGATCTGAAAAAAGGGGAATTGGGTTTATCTTCCGTACAAGGAGTGCATCAACTGATGTTGCGGTTCCAGATCTATCACAGTATTCAGCTAAAGAGACTGACTCAGAGACGAGAAATCCAGCAGTTCCAAACAGGCCATTTCCTAGGCGTTCCGGGGAGAATCAGAGACCTCCGGAGAGACTTGTTCTTTAAGGAGGGAGGAGATGTGGTATATTTAACTAAACCTGTTAAAAACTGTTAACTCTAACTGAGTGGAGGATTGTATATAAATACCATGCAAGTATGAGAAATGATCTGTAATTATAATGTGTTGTAAGATAGATATTAAGCTTTCAATATAAAGAAGTAAATGTGCATCTAATTATAGTTTGAACTCACACAACACAATATAAGTAACATTTATTTTTGACCCCGATAGGAATTAGACTATAGTTGTATTATTTGCTTTCGATTCTTCTATGCCCAAATATCCTGTATGTAGCTATAGTTCGACGTGTAATATAATTCTTACTCACTCACTGCTATATCCAAAGATTTCATGTTCATTTTCTGAATTGCTTCTGATAATAAATTAATAACTTAAAAATGAACAGATTTTTATACAAAATACTTCATAAGCAACCAAGAGAATAAAAAATATATAAATGTTGAGGCTGTGCCTTAAAAAAAAGATGCTTCAGTTGTAATGCCTTTAATAATTTCTAATGAATATACTTTAATATTTGTTCAGTGAGTTTGATTTAAACTCTTTCTCTTGGTAATTTATTTCCATGAACATTAATTTCACTTTGCAAATGTTTTGACTTCTATGAAGTTGATTACTAATTCCCACAAGGCATTGCTTACTTTGGTCATATTTTCTCTCAAGTTGATAATTAAAATATAATTTTTTAAAAAATAAAAACAACTTTTTAATTCCTCGTCTCTCTCCTGGAGTGTTCAAATATTCAAGTCATGATACTGTTGGCAATTAATCAAAAATATATAATCGAAATCCACAACTTGATTTCCAAAATCATAAGACACGTTAATTTCAAACAAATCATGCAAATAGTTTTTATAATTATTTATTAAAATAAATTAGCTCCATTTTCAGTATTATAGGTCCTAAAAAAGAAAAGAAACATTTTTCTTTCTAATGTACTAACTTACACATATATGTGTGTTCTCTTTTATTCTTACGTGATTCTGATTTATTTAATTTAAGGCCAAAAACAACTAAAAATATTATGTGTGTTATTCATTAAACACACAATTTTCAGATTAAATTAATTGAATTTCAATTTAAAATCCTTACAAATTTATTAGCAAATATCTTTTTAAAAATGCCTTTTAAATTTATATTGAAATATAAAATAAAACTATTTTTCTTTATAATTTATATTATTTTGAACTGCAATATGCCTTCGCAAATGTCGTTTCTGGTTTCTTGATGCTTCGTAATTTGCTTCTCTTTTGTTTAACTTTTATTTATGAATTTTAAAATTTCAAATTCAGGCACATAGTTATTCTATGCATGATTTAGTTAGTGACTGTAAATTAGTTAAATATTAGCTAGTCTCGTGTTGTAGTAGTGTATTTTCTTGTATTGTAGTAGTTTATTGTACAGTATCGTTATCTTTAGGTACAGTATCGATATAAAGTTACCTTTTCGATGTTTTTTTAATAAAAAATTTTTACATTCCATTGGCGTTTACGTTCTATATGGCAGTGTATGCTTAGGATATCGTAGATGTTTGGTAATAAAATTATTTTTGTGTGGGATTTTTATGAATTTTTTTAGAATATTATAATAAATCGGTATTAGGTTTTTTTGTAACAACTGTGCTTAAAAAATTAGTGCTAATTTTTATAGAAAAGTTATATTTTTGTTTTAAGATACTAATCTATGAGATTGTAGAATTTGGTTGAATTTTATATTATTAAAATTATGAGATGAGTAGTTCCATAGGCAAATGGAGAGAACATAGTGACTTTAATTTAATAGAATATTTGTAATGGGGTTCACAATTTTTTAAAGATTCTTCTGATATATTTTGTAATTATTTAAATATTACAAAGCTAGAATCTTCAGGAAAATAAATACAATATTAGTCGTGATATGTTCCCTATAGAGAGATAGTTTTTCCAATTTTAAAAAAATCTATGTATTCGAATAAATCTATTAATAAAAAGAAACTTATTTTTGTATAATGACAGAACTTTTTGAAGGAAAAGATAATAATGTAAAACCTGTATTATGATAAACAAAGACCAGTGGGAAAATAGATTCTCTAAGTTTATTTTGTGTGAAACCTTTAATTGCGTCTACTTTTGAAATGCAAAATCTATCAGTACAAATGCATAGGTCAAACATTTAATAAGATTTAGAGTATCGAGAAAAATATACTATCAAAAATTTAATAGTACTAGTAAATTAAATAAAATTATAATCAAAAATTAAATTATAACTATAAATTATGTTTATAATAATTATAAGTTAAAAATTATATTGAAAACTTTGAATTATCAATTATACTATCTGTCCAAAGGTATAAAAAAGAGGGTCTGACAAGTAAGTAGAGGGGTCCTAAAAAAGGGGATATGACAAGTGATGCAATTTGATACGCAACAGAAAGTGTTGTTAATTGTTTGTCAGTTCATATTTATGAGTTAGTTGAGACAATAAAGCAAAATATTGTCATTTTTCCTTCCATCTTCTTCATCAAAAAGAGATAAATCTGTATCAGAGTCATTGCCGTATACATCGATTTCTGGCAAATA
>BMAU01012612.1:0-456910 GCA_019973935.1 Trichonephila clavipes
GCTTTATTTATTTCTCTTTTGAATTTCTCGCATTTTCTTTTGTTTTATTAGCAATTAACATTTTTTTTGCCGACATTTATGTTTCCATTTAAATTCTAGGGGTGAGAAAAAATCTTCACAAGAAGCCATTCACCATCAAAAAGAATATTAAATTTAATGCGGATAATTTGCCATGAAAAGATGAGAGGCATGTTGCAGTGCACCAAGGGGCACCACATTCTGCAAACATTTAGCGGGTTCTTTTTTCTTGTTCCTTTCTGCTACATTTTCTACATTGCCTATAATTGGAAACCATCTTTGGCATATGATTTCGTACACTGGCTAACGCCACCTCCTTCAGATCTGCACACTTCTTCGCTTGGAAGCTAGCAGAACGCCTTTTCCTTTGTTATGCGGAATATCCTACTGTTAGCTGACGAGTTAATGCTATACGGAATATTAGGTGGTTTAAGTTTATGTTTCTTTATTTTACTTGACACAGTATGAAATAATTTATGTTTGGAAGGTCAATAAGAAAATAAAAAATACGAAACCATCATGTTACAGATCTTCTTCATATTTTTTTAGCTTTTTTTCTTTGATACTAGCGAACAACCCTCCCTATTACATCGTTATACACAGCGAAAGCTTTTGGACAAGGCATTTTTACTTTAGTACTATCTTTTTATTGTCCGGTTTACAGATGTCACAGTAGCTGTGTGCACTAAGCTGAGGCAGGAATCAGTCTATGCATCCTTATATTAGAAAGGCCAATATATTGTAATGGATTTTTCGCATTCCACAGGCGTATGTTGTACGATCCTGTAGATAGGAATTACTCTCTTCCCAAGGCCCATAAAAAGGTCAAGGTATCCAACTACGTTTGGAACCCTGATTTTAAAAAAGAGCAACAATTGATAATTTTTATGATATTTAGTGACAATTAGAATAGAATAAGTGTATAAAATTGTTTTAAGGACATTATGACGAAAAATTATATAAATACAATATTTTGGCAAAAAATGAACTTAGAATAAACTTTATTCAATTTGTTCTCCTTTTATAAAAAATGCTTCTATAATAATAATATTTTGCTTATATAAAGCAAAGACCTCTCCAGAAAGTTTTAAATAGTACTTTTGAAAAATTCACATTATTTTCAGAGTTAGTACCAATTGAAATAATTAGCGGTGTTTTCTTCTTAAATTTTCCCCCTCTGTTATAGTAAAATATATGAATAAATCCACTTCTAAGTTTTACATTTCAAAAATTCTAGTTCAGCCGCTGTGCAGAGCTTTGAGCTATATACAGGCAAAATGTTATTATAATAAATGCATTTTTCGTAAAAGGAGAATGTTTTGAAAATTGGTCATTCTATGTTCATTTTTTGTCAAACTATCATACTTAACTAATTTTAAATTTCAATAATATTCTTAAAATAATTTTATATACGTGTTCTAATCAAAGTGACACTAAATATCATAAATATTATACATTTATACGCTTTTACAAAATCACGTTTCCGAACGTAGTCGGATACTTTAAGCAAAATCAAATTAAATGATTCACGATTAATCAGTATAAATTAATGTATTTAAATTTATTTTTCATTTCTGGTTTCCAAATTATTAAATCTCATTCATTGATTGAAAAACAAAATTATATCATAACATATTAAATACATTAATGTATTGCCTATTCAAATATTTAGGTTGAGGAAAAATTTAGTTTTTCTTTTTCCATTATTTGCAACATAAATAAATTAATAATACATATATTTACGGACGTAAATATTTCACCGCATCTCGGAAAATCTAGTGAGAATTATTTGAAATAAGATATCAGAAAAAAATCACACTAGGTTCAGCATATAAGCTCTATGGGGAAAAATGCTATCGAAAGAATGAGTTCCACTATCAGAATAGAAGCGGCACGCTTAGCGCAGTAACTATCCAGTTGTCTCACGATTTCTTAAAAATTACTCAATCGTGACTTTTTTGATGCTGTAGCTTGGAAATAAGGAAAATTTCGATGTAGATTTAATCTCGCTTTGAAAGAAAAATATTTTATAAAAGTAAGAGTAACACTTTTGACGTCAGGGATTTAAAGTACCCTATAGTGTATTGGATGTAAAAATAAACGATTTGTTTATAACGAAGAATCTTATGCTTTTTAAACCTAAAACTCGGATGTTTATGATATATATATATATATGTATGTATGTATATTAGTAATTGGAGAAGGAAGTGAGAGTGATAAGTAAAACAAATGGTCTCTTTTAATTGTAACAAAATAACAAAAGAAAATGTTTAGTGTTATTATTTAGCAGATTGAATATTCATTTTTAAAAATTAAATGCATTTTTTATTTATTATATCAGTAGAAGGTGATGAAATGTAATAACATAAATATTATAAACTCATTTTATGTATTTATGGTGTTAATGTAGTGCTTTTCAAACATCCAATGGTTGCGACCAAATTTTCCGTCGTAATTTTCTCACGAGCCCCTCCCCTCTTCCCATACAATAACAATGTAATGAATGCTATTATAATGTACTTGGATAAAACTACTATATGATAATAATTATAAACCGTACAAATTATCAAGATAATTTTTAAATTTTGCATATATTTGTATACTTGACAAGCCCATCTGAGTCGTTAGTAATTATGAAACTTGTTTTTAATTTTGTACTGGTAAAATAATTATGAAATACATTGTGTAGTACAGATACCCATTTAGAACTAAATCAGTGGAAAAGTGTATTTTATTTTTTTATTATGTTAGAATGTATTTTCTTTCGATTCCTTTCAGTAATTTTTTTAATGATTACTTTTGATATGCTCCTTAGGGGCACGTCAGACAGTTTGAGAAATGCTGTTTTGGTGAAACGTGTTGTGTAACAAAAAGCAGATTCGTTCGTCTGCCCACACTAGTGAATTGTTTGAGTTGTGTTGATCTTCTATGTATCATTAAAGTACAAATGCACTCGATGTCATACAGATGTTTGATTTATTTTTTGAAAAAAAATACCCGAGAATCGATTATTTGGATTATACAGTTATATACAACGAGATTTTTTATATAATTAAAGTTTCATTATAATTTTAAAGTTCAACACAACATTGTTATTCTACGAAATGTGGCTGAGAATACCTTTCTGTAGAAACCAGCTACACTTTCATTAAAAGCGTGCATTTAAAAGAGTGATTTCGAATATATTTTTAAGTCAGTTTCAGAATGTTAAATTAATAAAAGAATAAGTAAACTCTTCTAAAATATTGCGAATTAAAACTGTTCATCTAACTAAATATGTATATGAATTTTTAATAATCAGAATATAAAACTTAAACCAAAGAAAAAAAGTTGTTGACAACATTTTAAAATACTTTTGTTTGAATTTACTTTCGCTACACCATGTGGTTTTATTCCGTACCATTCATCATTACCGAAATAAAACACAGTGTTTTTCTCAAACTTATGACAACGTTATATCTCAAATCTATCCAAATAATGTCTAAAATAGCTATATTTAGCAAAAAAATGATTGAATGTTCTTAATATAAGAATATGTGACAAAGAAGCACAAGGAAAATGATTGATATGAATCGATGTAATGAAAAGAATGATACTGTTTCAAAGAGCTCTTAATAGAACAAAAAAAAAAAAAAAAACTCAAGATCACATTTAAATCGATTTCAAATGAACTTACCTCGAGAGGAAAAGATTTGGATGGCTTCCATCAGGTTGCTTTAGTTTTAGTGGTATGCGGATCTTGTAAGTGTCTTGTAATATATTGGGATTTGTGATATGACTCATTTTAATTATGTGTTTATTTATATACAGTAATTCAAATTCTTATTTGTAAAATGATTTATCTCAGCTGTATTACATATGAAAGGGAAATTAAATATAACATGAAACTTTTCGAATTTTACCAAAATATATTTTTCAAAAAGTACACTTTTGAAAAGCAGCTTTTCTCAAACTGTAAAAATCCTACGAGGGGGGTGCGAGCATATCGAAAAGCCAAAAACAAAAGATTATTAAAAGAATATTAATTTACTGAAAGTAAAAAAATAAAATACACATTGCATAATAATAAAAAATAGAATATATATCTACACTGATTTAATACACTTATATATCCAAGTACTGTGAAATATATTTTATAATCAATTAAATAATATTTAGTTATGAACAAGTTTAATAAAAAAAATTACCGGTGATCCTACGGGCTTGTTATATATAAAATTATATACAGAAATTAAACACTTATCTTGATAATTTGTAAGGTTTATAATTAATCCTTTAAATGCGATTAAAAATTACGCAATTTGATCCCCAATGTCTCCGTTTAACATGTAGGTGAGTGTATGTGGTGTATTGGATTGGGGGAGGGGGTATAAAAGGAATAAATAAGCAAATTCACTGAAATAAGTAAATCCGTCGATAGCACTGCCAAGGTCCTTTTATTGCAATCCAAAACCTTCGGAATAATTTTATGGATAGCAGTGCACAGAAATCGGACTTTGGAAAGACGTATATATACGTCCGGGACAATTAACACACTGGTTGAGAGAGACGTTTATATACGTGGGTGTAATTTAGAGGTTAAAGTCGTATTGTAGCTTTAAGCAAAGTGTGGTATAATTGATTTGATTTCAATACATTGTGATTGTAGGGAGCGGGCTGTGTGATGAAAAATTATGATTGAATATTGGGTCGCAAATATTGAAAGTTTGAGAAGCACTGATGTAAAGAGTTCGCTTTTATCGAGCAGAATAAGACGGTATACAGCGGATGTCGCCAAAGTGGTGGTCTGCAAGGAAAATTCGCAGATCTCCTGAAAAATGTGGAATATATTTACTAGTCACTTAAGTTATACTATTCATCACTTACTTAAGTTATGTTTTAAGATGGATTAAAACATAATTACGTTCATAAAAATACGTGAAAAGTTATAAAAGCGCTACTTCATAGAATAACGCCAAAGTAAAAAAAAAATGGTACTGTTGTAGCTGCATTGTTATATGTAGATAATTGATCCATGTGCAGCGACAATTCAATGCAATAATTTAAGCATGAATCTAAAAGAAAGCCCCCTCAACCTATCGTCCGACGAAAATCTCTCATTTAAATTCCATTCATCCCTATCAAAATCTCAGTTTTGGCTTTTCATAAAAGGGGAATACCTTTTTAGTAAACAGGCGATGTAATTTCTAATTCAATTATCTACAAGTTATTTAAGTGAAAAGGTCTGTTCACCTGTCACATCCATCAAAACATGGTACTCAGCTGGAGAAAATAGTAGTTTTCCATCTTTCAGTAACAAAATTGAATCCAAACATCCTTAACCCTCTAACTGGATACCTTCCTCCTGAAAAGTTATTCCGAAAGCGTTTAACTCTTATTTTGCGATTCCCTTCAAAAATGCAACAGACTTCTTTCCTTTCCCCCTTTTAGAACTTGGGAGGTCGAACGGGGACAATTTTACGACCCAGTTCGGTTTCTTTGTAAAGTAAGAACCAAAAGATCAATCGTTTACAGCTAGCTGTTAAGTTGCCTTGGGCGTCTTTGCCTTCTTTTAAAGCGGAGTGGAATTCAGTGTTTCATTCTCCTATATGTTCAGTCACAGTAAAATTAAAAAATGAAAGGTAAAAAAAAGAGGAAAAAATGAAATAAATAGTATGTTAGAAGTTGAAAAATAATTATATTTCCTTCAAAGAAAATTTATTTTTCTGTCATTTTTTAAAAATTAAAATATATATATATATATATATATATATTTGGTATTGCGATTTGAACCAGAAAAAAGCATCCTGTATTCATTTTAGAATATGAGAGTAAGAAAACGCGCTCTTTTTCCTGTTTTTTAAAAAAGTAATGAGGTAAAAAGAGCAAAGGCCCTATCTCATTTTTAAACAATAACACAATAAATATTACATACGATGATTATATTTATGAAATAAAACCGATCTTTCTCTATTCAGTTATATTTTTAATTTAAAATAGCATAAAAAAGGATTTCAATACTTTTAATTTATTTTAGTTAAAATCATATAAAAGATATTTTTATGTTAACTGAATATTTTTCGGAAAAAATTTAAATTTTTCTTCCTAGTGTTATCTTTTTCGAAATTCTTGTATTAAATAAAAATTCCTTTTCTACATCGGCATTTGTGATGGACATAACACACATTCAGTCAATAATTTTTAATTTTAATAGTAGATATACTTCTTCAAATGCGCATGACAGGACTTCTAACCATTTTCTACTCAAGATACATTTCTTATTTTTCTGTTTCATTTAATACAAGGAAAAATGTCACACATCGATAACTACATTTTCACACAATTCAGTCATTACAAATTCTATTGAGAGAAAAGTTCTCCCTAATTAATTTTGTCTTTCAAAATAGTACACTTAAAAAAATTTTGTTCAGTGAAGTTAACCGAGAGTTCCACAATGTATTCATACCAAATTTTTTAAAAAAATTTAACACTTGAAAATGTATCCTGTATTAAATTTTTCAGTATACACAAATATTTTCTGCTGTAGGGAAGATATAGTATGAGATGTGGTGTGCGGTTGTGAAAGAATGTTTTCGTACGTGTAGATTATTTTTGAAAATTTAAATATCACTGAAGCTGATCATATAACTGCAAATGAGCCTTATTTTAGTGTGTGCTGGTATCAAAGTAAAACATTTTACAATATTAAACAGCCTATGGGTTTATACTCAACATCAAACTATTCGCAAAATGGCTTACAACTTGTATTCAAATTGTAAAGAAACTGAAATATAAATATATCTTACTGCAGTAAAAAATAATCATAATATGTAAATATCCTAATCCTCTTCACTTATTTCAGTACATTTTAAACACTGTAGCTGAATGCAATTTTTTATATTTATAAACGAGGCATAAAAGCTCACACAGTCGTAAAAATGTCTTTATCATTTTTAAATACACTACTATAAAACGTATATAGATTGTAAGATCAGTCGTAAAATCCTAAAAGCTTTTAGAGGAGCTAAAAACATATAATTTTGGATTGATAAAATGTTTAATATAATACACAAATATACATGTTATTAAGCAAATACATTTGAAAAATCAAACTTCCTTCAGAAATAAACGTAATTGAAAGAAAAATGTTTAATTACAAATGAGTGGAAATACATGATTATCTAAGGGGTATTCCCAAAGTGAGGTAATCCTTAAACTTAAGATTCAAACTCAGAAGCACAACAATCCATGAGGGCCAGGAACTAATGTGACCATCATAATACACGTGACCATTGGACGGTGAGGTGCATGAACAGATGTCCCGATTTGGTGGTCTGTCTGAAGAGAGAACTTCAGTGTTTAAGACCCGAAGCAAGCTTGGTACTCATTTATCGACCCAATGTAGCGGGGATGAAAGGCAGAGTCGACCTTGCGCAGCCCGTTAATAGAACCCCAGACCTGTGGTGTGGAAGCACCACTCTATCCTATTCGGTGAAAATAAAAATTTAATGTTAGAGAATCTTATATAAACCCCTAATGAATGAGGGAGTCCAAACTTTTTTTTTCATGTAAACTGTTTAGACGGAAATGGTTAATTATGAACATTTCACAATTTGCATAAATTAAAATTAACCGTTATAGTTTACATAAATTTTTAAGGGTACAAAAGGTGTATTTCGGCTGCACGAATTAATTTTAAAAGGAATACGGTTACGAAAATTAGTACAAATCTATCTAAAGTAGGGTTTGTTACCTTAGATATTGTCAAACACAACAATGTATTGGAAGGCAATTCCACAATTCGTTGTTATAAAAATGTATGGAAAATTACAAGATTTATTTTTACATTTGTAATTTATATTTATATAATTTTTCCTGGGAGCTTTAAAAGCTAGAGCGGCATCCATCAAAACCGCGGTTCTCTCTCTGTTTTTCCAGATCGCCCCTGACTAAGCCGGCTCTGCCATAGTAAGTGAAAATGCCGGATTTTGTTTGTCAAGATCATTTTATAGCAGACTGCATTTTTCATGTATTTTAGATGGTCGTTTTATATTTTCTACATCAATATCTTAATGTCTGAATTTAAAATTACATAAAATTCTCTACATTCGTATCAATGACCATGATAATTTTTATTAGTATATGAATGTCATCAAACGATTACATGACTATAATTAACACATTATTTTAACCATTTAATTAATATTAAGTATAACATAACGTACACAAATTTTCTGAACTTTAAAATAAATATTTCTAAAACTACTTCAGATATACTCAAATTTTTTTATTCCTAATCTTTAGTTTCTCAGTTTTGCTTCTATGTAAGAATTTATTGTAATTGTATATTCATCAATTTTTTTAGTATATTTTTTGCTCTTAGCATGCGGTTTTCAACTGAATTGTATGAAATCTTCGAAATATATTAAAATACACCAAAGAAGCTATATATTAAAAAATTTGAAATTTTTATTATACTCAAACAATTGCTAAAACTTATGGTAAATAATTTTTAACTGCTCGATGCATTTTTTTTCGAAATTTCAAATGGAATTTCTAACATAAAATTTCTAGCTTTATATAAGGTCGAGATTTCAAAAAATATCCAGATTTTAATTACTTATTCAGTTAGCCTTTAAAAAAGATAAATGTTGAGGTATTTTGTATAAATAGATATTTTTCAACAATATATAATTCGAATGTTTTTCAATAGCTCGAATTTAAAATGGATTTTTATGTTTATTTATATGCATAAATGTCTACTGTAAATGTTTCCGTATATTTTTGATTACCATTTATTCAAACATTCAAGTTATAAAAAAAATGTGTTAAAATCTTCATTCATGTTGTCTTTGATGTAGACTGAAGTTCAAGAACTTAAAATTCAAATATAATTCGGTGTATTTTAACAATATATAACCAGGCACACACACACACACACTGTACTTAAACTTCCATGAACACTTAGGCTTTGAAATCTAAAAAAAAAAAAAAAAAAAAAAAACTAATAAATCTTAATTAGTTTTTTCGTTATTATTTTAATCGAAGTGTAAGAAAATGTTTCAAATGATTTGATGAAGTTTAAATTTATTCATTTTTAGTGGTTGGAAAATTGAAAAGGTTCCAAATTTTAAAGAGTTTGGTGTTTTATTAATTTTTCGGTATCTTATAATAAAATAAGCATGTTTCAAAAACTGAAACCTTTGATTAAAATAAGAAAAATGAAGCGAAAAGAATATACTTAAAAGATAATTTGTCTAACTATATGAAATAGCAGATTGCCCTGACACGCCCCAACTTGTTACAGTTTGAAATTAATATGAAACCAAAAGGGAATTGTAACATATTTTACTTATGCGTTGGGACTTTTGGAAACTTTTAAAATACAAGCTAGCAAACAAACACTTCTTGGGTTATAAAGAAATTTCTCCCCGATTTTTACGATTGCCCCAGGGTCAAAACACGGGGTTCCCTGCGCGCCATAAAACTCCTGCTGTGTTGCTTCCTCCGTCCCTCATTATCTTTCAAGATGTTAAACCTTAAAAGTGGGAAAGGATTTCAGAAAAGTGCGGCTAATCCGCTTTTGAAAACGTTACTTGAAGGCAGAAAAATCCGTGCAGTCCATTTTCGAAGCATCTTTACACTGACGGAATTTTCCGTGCTATCCGGTTAGAGGGTTAATCTTATTGCAATTAAGCAGGAACATCTGTCGCACTAGGAATGTAAAATGCTAAAAGTTTGGTGTACTTTAACCATTTTTCAATTGTTTTGTCTTTAAAATTTTGTTCGTTTTATTATGGTTTATTGATAAAGCTTCCATAATTTGGTTACAATTAATAGTTTAATTTTATTAACTAGGTATATTTTATGTGTTTATGTAGCACATTTTTTTTTTTATAATTATCTTTAATCCTATTCCTGCGAAATTTAAATTATGAATTTAAGGGTCCATGAGGTCTAAAAGTTTCTTGACCTTTGGTATACAGTAATCAAAATTCTCAATATATACCTTGAATATTTTAAACTTCTGCCAAGTTTTCAATTTTTTTACTTGTAAAATACCAGTTATTCAAAACAATTTTAATATTTCTATTCATTATAAATTAAAATATCCCCATTATCTATTTCTTTTTGTTATAAAATTGTTGTTAAATCACAAACTAAACGGATAAGTTTAAATTCTTCCAGCTATTGTTTGATGTTGCAATTTCTTTAACAATATTTCCAATTTATATAAAGCTCATTTACGTTATTAAATTTTAAATTGAACTCAAATCCTTGTTGCTGTATAATATCATTTAGAAGAATTTTTTATTAAATTTGCCACCACACACAGAAAACCTATTGCAGTTTTGAACAGGATTTATGATTTTCTTATTTCAAAACATATTTTTTACCTACTTGTCTCAAGAAACAACAGCTCAGAGTCTGAAAGGGAAAAAGGCAACTAAAAAAAACAGCTGTTTTACATCTCCCCGAGAACCAAGAGTGAGGTTATTAGAGATAGGCATTCAACAAAAAATATTCCCAAATAATGTAGTAAAAATATCTTATTATTCGTAATTTAAGGAAAAAAACACATCTGTGAACAAGAAAAATGTTAAATCAAAATTTAAAAAATATGTATGTGTGTGCTTGATACACACAGTTAATATAGGAATATAAAAAAAAATCTTTAGTTGAATACATATTTTTCCATAACATATGGTTCAAGTTATTCAACAAGAAACATGCACTTTTCAATATATATAGTTATATTGCATTAAATTAGCCAAAAATAATATTAACCTTTAATATTCAAAAACTGAATTCGTAAATTAAGATACTTTATTCAGTCCTTAAAAATTGCATTGAAAATTATATTTGAATTGAAAGGAAAAACTTAGGGATTTTTCGCTAATATGCATTGGAAAAGTAGTATTAAATATTCATACTTACATGGAATATAATAATATAAAGGATAATTTAATTGCAGAATCGATATTTAAAAAAAAATATAGCATAGTTAATTTTAACGGGAAAATTTGTCGAAGATAATTTTTGCGATGTAAGCAAGATTTTACTTTTAATTTAAGTGGCAATTATGTGTATTTAATTTATTAATTTATTTTGTACGAAAATCGTCATGGAGTATATATCGTTAAGGGAAAAGAAAGTTCAATAAAGTTTATTTACTTTGTCAGTCGTTAATTCATATTAACACTAGAAGGACTGAAACTTAGTAGATACCTATATTGCCCCAAAGCAGTCGAAATGACTTCATTGTGAAAAAATGATTAATCTATAAAAAAATTTAAATTTATTTAAAATTAACTTTTAATTTATTTTGTATCAATTACAGTCATATAACAATTTATTAGTAAATTTCAACAATAAAAACAAATTTGCTTTACTTGGAAAAAATATATATATATTCAAAAAAGTTCTAAGAAAAATTTTGCATTATATACGTAATTGTTTTTTAATCGAAATTAAAAAGCAGTCCAAATGACTTCCTTGGGCAATCTTGTGATAAAGCGTAGTACACCATTGATAGGAAAATTAAGGATTATGGATTTTTTTTCTGTATGTGACTGAATATATTTAATTTTTAAAAATGCGAAAACATCTTAATTAGAAAAAGAACTAAATTAAATAAATACTCATTTCTGATAGTTATTTTCTTTTCCAATAAATAATAATCTATTCAAATACAAGGTTTTTCATTAATTACAGTCTTGTAAAATGTGACAACACTTTTTAAACATAGGTTATTTTTGGAACCCGAAGGTTTTAAAAGAAGAATTATGATTTTTTTGAAGCTGCTGTGAATTTTATGTTCGTTATTTTTATTACTAACAAGACATGTTTTTTTTTCAAATTAGTTCTTTTTTAAAACTGAAATTTCTTTAAAAAATACATGAAAAATATGAACTTTCAAGAACAGACTTAAAATGAGACATGATTGGCATTGTCACAACTATAACGTTAAAACGTTTTGCAGAAATTGGAAACAAAAATAAACATTAATTGCATCCACTTTAACTAAGCACTTAACTAATTCACTTAGCTAATTACATTCATAACACTTTATTCTAAGTACAGATCATGGAAAAAAACAATTTAGAAAGAAATAGCTTAAAGGTCACAGGGAAAAATTTCAGATCTACAGTATGATTTTAAACATTTGTATGCTATTACACCAGTCTTATACATTTTTACTGACAAAATTAAGCGTTAAATAATGTATCAAAAACTGTGAATAGGGTAAAAATAGTCAATCTCTCATACTAAAAATTTGTAAAAATTTTCCAAAAACTCTAAGAAAAAGTATAATATAAAAGAAAGCGCACCATTATTTTTCAACAAATAAATATGCATGGTAACATGGTAACACGTAAAACACTGTTAAAAAGATCCTATTAAAATTATTTCCAGGCATCTCTGCTTTTACATTTATTATAATCATTATTTGAATTAAGGAAATTTTGCTGATGCTACCTGTATATATTTACACAAACATACATATTGTATACGTATACTAGTGATCAAAACTTAAGCAACATTTCAGATTGAGCCGTAATTACGTTAAAAATATTCAACTGGTTAAGACGTCAAATTCCCACATCAGGGATTCAATGTGGCACTTAATGGTTGATGAAAGTATAGAAACCAAAAACGAATTGCATGCAAACATTACGGAACAAAGCAGAAATCAGGTTTTTTGACAAAATGACGTTTGTAAAATACATTGTCTGACCATGGGGGGCAAAAAACCAAATAAACTAAAATTCCCTTATCACGGTATATTTCCTCTCCCAACTCTGTTACGGTACACAGTCTGTTCATACTCAATACCAAATTATCCGCCTCAATACCAAATTATCCGCTGTTCTTGAAGCAAGAGTTGCCCCTTTTCATATCTTCTGCTTCAGATGTCTGGTGTTCCCTGAAGGATACGATCTTGATACCAAGTAACTCCGCAAATGTTCGATGGTATTGAAATAAAAGGAGCGTACTGGTCAATTGACTATGCAGAAATATTCACTATCTAGACCTTCCTCAAGAGCAGAGTTCTTGTGTGAACGTGCATAATCGTTCACTAAAACAAAATCTGGACCAATACGACACCGGAACAGATGCATGTAGAGAAAAATTTCATCCCCGTAAAAAAGCCGCTTTGGAAAAAAAAGGAAAATAAAAAAAATACCAAGACCACCCCAACGATCTCTTTCCCTGATATTAGTGGGTCGACACCATGTTCCTTACAAAAGTGCAGGTATACATTAGAGAGGAAACTGATCACACACATATGATTTCCTTCTTATGGTAACTACAAGCTATGTCAGATAGAAAATCTATACTAAAAAGTAAAAGTATACTTTATCGGAAACTTTGTGAATAATCCTAAATTTTTCATATTTTATTAATTTATTTCAGGGTTTTTTAATCTAAACTTCCCGAGAATATTAATAATCTTATATGTATTAGTAGTATAAATGGAATTAAAGCAGTTTTTCTCTCTACATATATATATATATATATATATATATATATATATATATATATATATATATATATATATATATATATATATATATATATATATATATATATATATATATGTATGTGTGTGTGTGTGTGTGTGTGTCAGGCTCCAGGCTTGCTAGTAAATAAAGTAAGTCGACATTTTCAAATATCAGTACTTTATTATCGTTCTTGCGTCACAATTTCAACATGGCAGCCACTTGGCAACTAATCAGATGGAACAAAAGATATCACAGCAAGGAGTCACCAGCCTCGCTTCTCGATTATTCTCTATTTACGTCAGTATACACTTTATACATCACAAGAGACTGGACTGCGGACTGCTATTCAACCTAAAATCCCTACATGGTGGTAGATAATTTCCACTATTTTTATTAATTATTCAATTAATTTTTAAGTTTATCTTTCCATTTCTGACTTTTATCTATATATGAGAGACCTCTAACATTCTAACCTCTCTGAAAGAAAGAACGTGCGATCTTTTTCTCTTCCAATAATGTTTGGGTGCCTTTTAAGAAATATGTTTTCATTATTAAACTTTTATAGAATTCCGTTGCCCAGGATCATTTTCCCACTTCATAAAGGTTTGAATGTCCTGATCATATACGACCATGAATGCTGGTCCCCATTTATTTTCTTTAAACTCTGGGAATGACAATTTTACTGAGGTACAGTTGATATATTTGACTAAATGTTACAGTTGACTAGGTTTAAATCGTTACATCGATTACTAAATAATTAGTATACTTATGGGTTTTGTGTGTGAGAAATAAATTTTAAGCAACTAATCATTCACTATGCAAATACTGAATATTGATTCTGACAGGGAAACGTTTTACCCTTAAGGTTTTGCCTGAAATCCTTTTGTTTAAACTTTTGTTATAATGACCTTTCGGATTTGGTTGAGATTGCAAAATTCAATAGCTGTCCAAAAATTGCTTTTTTTTATCATTACTTGTTTTTATATTCTAATACAAAGACTTATTGTATATTTTTGATAGGGGTACTTTAATACTTTTTTATTGATTCAAACTCTCTTAATACTTAAAACCCAGCAATTCAAAAGCCAAATTATAATAAAATTTCTGATTTGGGGGATGAGGGGGAATTTAACTGTCAAAGAAATTACTATCTTTGAATTTGAGGGATCTAAATTTTTACGTGTTAAGACTAAGATTTTAATTAAAACCGTATTTTGCTTCTTTTGTTTGAATGTGGGTAAATGTCCTATGCATACACACACACACATATATATATGTATATATATATATATATATATATATATATATATATATATATATATATATATATATATATATATATATATACATATATATATATGTAGGATAATTAAATTAGATTAAAAATTAAATTTCCTATCTAGCACTTGATTCATCATTTCAAGTATCAAACTAATCATCCATTTATTTCTTCCGAACATATGGCCTAGCCAATAAACATGTCTAATTCCAGATCGTTAGATTTAATAGTCAACATATGTCAGCATTAACTTGCAAGCACCATATTCAAAGCAGCGATACTTACCATATGTTTTTCAAGTGTTATCCACTTGAAACCACCACCATGGCGTGCTTTTTACTCTCTGCTCGGTGTCAGAACAGATGTACAAATGAAATAATAAAGGTCATCTTTTCACTTCTCTAACTTTAATCTGATTCTGTCTTAAAAATCATGACAGAATTAAAGCCGGTAGGATTTTTTATCTGCGAGTGGATTCCAAATCTTAATTTAAAAACTAATCTTTTTTATAAAATAATTTTAAAATAAAAACGAACGCCGACGACCGTAATAACTTATATGGAGAATATTATGGAACGTCGACTACGCCGTATGCCTGTATATGAAGACGTCGGATTGCCGGAATAAAAAAAATGGTAAGGGAAAAAAAAACAACCGCACTATTATTCCCTGGAAGAACATCGCTCTTAACCCCCGAGAAGAATGCAGTGTTTACCGCCGAACGTTATTTCTACCGTTGCTGAAGAGGCCAACAAGTTTGCCATGAAAGAACCAACTTTCGAATGACGAAAAAAGAAACAAAACAAAAAGAGAAGCGCAAATTCCCCAACTCAGTGATGAAAGGCGTCAATCCCTTCCGCCAGAATAATAATAATAATAAAATATGTTCTTCTTCGAATGGCATTGTGATTTAGTTCCAGTAATACAATGATGGAAGGACCAACACTGCCAGAAAAAAAATCTTCTTCGCCGGAAATTCTGCACGGTAATACTGTGAAATAATGAAGCAACAAAATTCAAAAAAAAATAAAAAAAATAAAATGTTACTAGTGAAATAACGTGACAACATCATCTGGATTACCGTTCACAAAGGGTTTCTGGCACTGCAAAGTGGAGGTCAGTTAAATTGTATATTTCCAATTTTAGTAACATTGAAGAACTGAGTTTTGCTGAATCAGGAACAAAACTTTTCGAAAAAGAATAATATATGATATGGTATTTAATTTTTATAATATAGTTGTGTTATAAATGAGATATTTTCTTTATATTTTAATTGAGAAACAAAGTATATAGGTTTAACCATAAAAAATTTTAAGAAATTTTAATATACTTCTCATAATTTTATCTTAAGATGTCAAATGAGTTAAGAATTATGATAGAAATTGGTATTTTAAAGTGAAAGATACAAATTGAGTTTTTAGAAAAATGACTAATGAGAGAACTAATATTAGAGATATTGATTTTTGTAAGAAACAAAAGTAAAGTCAAGTTGTATTCTTTTTTCTCTATTAAATTCAATTGTTTTGTTAATTATTTTATTCAGCAGTAATCTTATTGCATGTCATTTAATTTTTTTTTTTTATTTTGAAATTGTGTGTTTTGATATACCGGCCATATATCAGGATTTACTATTTATCGAAATTTTCCTTATCTAAAATTAAAATTAATTTAATAACTTGAAGCTTAATTTGGGATATTATACAGTGGATAAGGGAGAATACAATCATTATAATTTTGTATATGTCTCGAAACATTAAGAGGACAAACTTGTTTAGTAAAATATGTACACCTCTCATTGTTTCTTATCAGCATCCCTGAACCATCTGTGAGTTGATGACGCAGATTTCTCAGAAAGATGTGTTCAAAATTAAGTAAGGTGATACAGTTTATATTAGTGAATGTGTGATGTAAGAGAAAATCAAGAATTTTTGTCTATGAAACGAATTTTTAGAAGGTTACGGAAAGATTCAAAATATTGTATGCGATATTGTTAAGTTACAGTGTATATTGAGAAAATTTTCATACATACTAAAAGTTAGTATTGAAGTGAGTCCACTTTTCCGACTCAAAAATAATAAAAAAGTGCTCTTGTATACTTGTATTCTTTTATTCTTATATTCTTATAATTTTTATATTTTATAACGCATGAGAAATAAAATATTGTTTATTGTGTTGGATAGTGCATAGAAGTTGTGTGTTATACACCGTTTTCATATTATTAATAATTTCATTTTATAAGTGTCTATATTTTTTTTATCTTTTTAAAAAATGTATTTCATATATGCAAAATATGTGTAACAATATAAGGTATTACTACGATGGCATCAGAGTAGAGTTTTATACAAAATTATTATTTTAACATTTGTATGATATCATGTATTTTTATATTTACTATCTTATTGTTTGATATATTATTTTCCAACATAATTTTTTTTGAAAATATCTACCAGCTATAATATGAATCTATTATTTTAAAGGAATAGGAGGAAACGCGAGCTCTTTTTCTGGATGTCGAATAGATTTAAACAAGCTAATCTTCTATTATATGTATGGAAATTCATTTTTATCAATTAATTGTCATTACTGTGTTTGTTGTTATAGTTTCGTTTATTATATTGCATTTTGATTTTAGTATTCCTATTGCTTAAATATTTCTACTGTGTGTAATATGTCTTTCTAAATAACTATGTATTGTTTTGTGTTTGTTGAAAATTGATTAAGTTTGTAAAGGAGAGAATAAACCTTGCCATGACTCCCTTTTTAAAAATTGGGGGCAAATGTAAGGATAATTAAATTAGATTAAAATTAAATTCCCTATCTAGCACTTGATTCATCTTTCTCAGGTCTCATATTCAAGTATCAAACTAATCACCCATTTATTTCTTCCGAACATATGGCCTAGCCAATAAACATGTGTAATTCCAGATTGTTAGATTTAATAGTCAACATATGTCAGCATTAACTTGCAAACACCATCTTCAAAGCAGCAATACTTACCATATGTTTTTCAAGGGTTATCCACTTGAAACCACCACCATGGCGTGCTTTTTATTCCCTGCTCTTAGCGTCTGAACAGATGTACAAATGAAATAATAAAGTTCGTCGTTTCACTTAATCAGCAATGTAATAAATCTATAGTTAAAAATAGCAAGGGTATTATATATAGATTTTTTTTAAAAATGAAAATATTTATTCAGTTCATAGTTAAGACTTTTCAATTCCATTGATATCAATAATATTATTAAAGTATGTTTAGAAAACCACTGTATTTATAATCCTAATATTAAGTTTAACAAATTTCAAACTCTCATAGATTTTGTCTTAAAAGAAATTACATTAATTATAATGGTTTATTATATAAAAAAATAAAGGCTTGCCACAAGGAGGTCTAGCAAGCAATAGTTTGGCTAATTTATATTTACACTTTTATGAATATAATTATATTATTAATAATGACTATTACATATTTAGATATATTGATGATTTAATTATTTTTGGAAAAATGATAATTTAAATCCCAATATTAATTTTTATCTGGCTTACTTAAACTTAGTTAAAATTAATAATAATCCACTTAAATCTAATTACTTAGATGTAACATTGTATATTAAGAATCTCAAAGTACATAGTAATATTTATGATAAAATAGAGATGTCTTTTATTTTAACATTCTTAAAGTGACTTACAGGAATTAAAATTTATCAATACTTATATATAGAAATATTATTTTTAAATATATTTATCGTAATATATAATGCTTTAGTTAGTGATAATGCTAATATTTATTTAAATATTAATAACTTCATTAAACATTGTATTGAACATGACTGCCCTGCTAACTTTCTTTACAAATATATTTCTAATAGTTCTCAATGATATACACAATTTGTATTAATAACTTATTGACATTATGGTTTTTACTGATATTTAACTATTTACACAATTATTAAATAGATGGCGCCACAGATTTAATAAATTAATAATATTATTTAAGTTTTTCTAGGATTCATTTTTATTTTCCACTAATATTTATATCAATATACATTTATGTTTTTTAAGAGTACATATACATATATTATTCTATAATAATTTAACTTTATACGGAACTGTTTTCCCTCTCTTGTATTTGGCGAGAAACATAACCAGTTGTTACACTCCCGAAGTAAGTCTTACTATCTACGTTTAGCATCGAATTTAAATCTAGACTGTGAATACTAGCAGGCTATAATTTTATAATTATATTTTAAAAGTTTAGTGATTTTATTTATAATATTTAAAGTCGTCCTAATTTTATTCTTTCTTTTCCTCTTGGTACGTAGCATGACGAACTACAGGTGAAGGTTAGCTACCCCTAAAACTTGGTTAAACCTGCAATCCTGGTTCCTAAGGCCAGGAGTTTGTTATTGTACTGTTGTGCCTATTTCTTCCTATTTAGTATAGTTATCTTAGGTTCTATAGCTATCTGTGTATTTATATATTTTGGATTATTATATATATATATATATATATATATATATATATATATGTATATATATGTATATATATATATATATATGTATATATATGTATATATATATATATATGTATATCTATGTATATATATATGTATATATATGCATGTATATATATATGTATATCTATATATATATATGTATATCTATATATCTATATATATATATATATATATATATATATATATATAAAAATATAATAATTACCTCTAGCATCCTTTTAATTAACTCTATTGATAATATTGAAATAATCTTTTAATTATTTGGTTTGAAACTAACACCCTGATGTTAATCGTAATCGATGAATATTCTTGCATCAGAAATTCCTGTCAGGCTCATTCTATCCAATCAGAACTACGATTACGTAATCATCACGCGCTTGCACTGTTGGTATAAAACAAAACACCTTTTGTAATCGCACTCTCTTCTCTCTTCTTTTTGTCCGCGTCATGTAATAATGTAAATAGCCTCTTAGTGTCTTTGTGTTGTGTCCGTCAAGATGTCATTTCTGCTTGTCTCCTGTCCACTATGCTTTATAATAGTCGCAAGTTGTCTCGTCAACGGGAAAATGTACCGTAATTTTGTCCTAAGTTTTGATGTGTGCGCCACAATAAATAAGATGTATGTTCACTGAAGATGTTTTACTGAAACTCGGCTAACACTAAACAAAAATATACCATTCGGCCAATACTTTACAGAAAATGAAGTATCTCTATAATATTTCTGGAGAGTGGCAAAAATAATTGTAAGACGTGACGAGTGGATGTTATTACTGCAGCGAACCAAAGGTAGGGCGTGGCCGGTGGTGAGAGATTCCTGTATGTTGATGCATTTCGATTATGGGATCGACGAGGTAGTCTGGTAAATTAGTAAATCCAATTTATTGAATATCTTGAATTACATAGGCATATTAATTACAGTGAGCATGAACACAACACAGATAAAGAAACCACAATACACAACACAAAGCAGCCAGCTACATAACTACATAGAAACTAGTGAAGAGAGAGAGGATTTCCAGAGACATCGGTTTTTATACCCGACGGTGAAGACGGCGTGACATTTTTGTAATAAGAGCTCTGATTGGTTACAATGGACGGGAAAGGGATTTATGATGTAATAATATTAGTCGATTACGATTAAGATCAGGGTGTTAGATTCGAACCAAATAATTAAAATATTATTTGAATATTATTAAAAAGAGTTAATTAAAAGGATGCTAGAGGTAATTATTATATTTCCCCCCTCCGTAAGAGAGGTGTGTGTTCCAGGGCCCTTAGTCCACACCCATATCGTACAGAGATACCAAATTTTAAATTAAAATTTTCATATTAACATTACTTAAAAAAACTCCCTTCACTTAAACATTATCATGAATATGATTTTGAACATGGAAAATATGGTCTTAGAAAAATATGAAACAAAAATGCATAAGTAAATTGTAAAATATAAGATTGCACACTACGAAAATATCAAAATAATGTTATTAAACACTTGAAATAAAATGGAAGTAGAAAATAAATTAAAAAAAATATTTGTAAATTGTAAACATCATGCAGATGTATTAAACTATTTGTACATATATATATATATATATATATATATATATATATATATATATATATATATATATATATATGCAAATAGTTGTAAACCTAAGTATAAACATTAAAGATAGTAAGAAATACAAGGTACAGTAGTAGAATAGCAAACTCTTGGACTTAGGAATGAAAATTGCAGGTTTAAACAAAGTTTTGTGATTATTTAACCTTCACCTATAATTTGCCTATACACTGGATCAAAAGAAAAGAAATAAATAATATAGAAACGTTATTATTACCAAAATAAAATACACAAAACTATAAGTCTCTCTCCATATTTAAAAACCTTAAATATTGATATAAAATTTATTGAACAAAAAAAGGACTTCCTAAACCTACAGAATGATACTGAATTAAATAGAGTATTATTATTTGCATTAAACATACAGAACCATTTATTAAGTAACAGAATAAATAATTTTAAAAAAACCCTTATTGTAAATATTATTACATATTGTCATTTCACTGAGAACTACTAAAAATATAATTATAAAGAAAATTAGCAGAATATATCAATAGAATCACTAATAAAGTCCTTAAAATTTAAAAAGATATTAGATTTATCGCTAACTAATGTATTTTTACGAAACTATAGTTAAAAGTATTATTTCTATGTATAGAAATTGACTTATTAGAGTTCCAGTTTGGCACTTTAAGAATGTTATAATCAAAAGCATATCTTTTATCATTAATATTGCTATGTAATTTTTAAATTCCTAATGATACATCAAAGTAATTAATTTTAACTGGATTATTATTAATTTTAACTAGGTTTAAGTAATCAGGATAAAAGTTAATGTTGGGGTTAAAATTATTATTTTTACCAAAAACCTATTAGATCATCCATCTGTCGAAAAATGTAATAACTATTGTTAAAAATGAATTATATTAAAAAAGAATGTAAACATAAATTTTCCAACCTATTACTAGCAGTACCACCTTGAAACAAATTTTTAGTTTGTTCATACAATTAATCATTAACATTAGTGTAATTTTCTTTTAAAACTAAATCTATGAGATTTTTAAATTTGTGGAATTTAATAATATTATAATTACTGTGTGTGATTTTCTAAAATTACCTTAATATTATCATTGATATCAATGAAATAGAATAGATCTTCAAAATCAAAACTATGAACTGAATAAATACTTTTATTTTTAAAAAATCTATAATATATATCTTTAATATTTTTAATTATAGCTATGTTACTTTGCTTGTTGATGAAGTTTTGTAGAATAATATGCAACATTTTACCTGCAGTAGTGATATATGTTTTAAAACCATTTGTTACAGTGCGAAATTAAACACAATTTTTATGGAATTTAGGTGTTAAAAATATGTAAAGAAACTTAATCACAGGAATGCAATTACCCAATTTTCTATATATAACAATACTAGGATTGATAATTTCTTTATGTGTCAAGTCCAATCTTTTAAAGATTCATTGTCCAAAATTGCTCATTTAGTATATTATTATAAGAATGATTACAAGTTATAGCATGATTGCGAAGCACTTTGTCAATGAAAAAATTAATAAAATTATTTGTAAATCATAAATCACCTATTTTACATCTTTATAAGTAAATTCTGGGTTAAGTTGGTAATTAAATTTCATCAAGTCTTTTAATATATTGTGCTTCAATTCATCAAATGCCTCTCTAGGCAATCCAAATTTAACTGATTTTGTAAAACTTTTCATCAATTTAATCTCAGTAAATCACAAAAGTAAATTTCAATAGAAGAGAGAGTATTTATGATTTTTTTAAATGATATATAATCATTTGAAAGCAGAAAGCTTTGACACATATCCATGCATTTTCAAATACTAGAATGAATGTAGTCAACGACTTCATTAAGACGACTTTATTGGTTCGTTAACGAGCGTCTATCTTATAGATTCTGATCAATACACCACCTAGTGTTTCAATTCACCAACACACATTACAATCTCAATCCTCTCTTTCTTTTTCTTACTTCAGATCCCTTTAAATAGTACTTTTAATTTGTATATATCACAATTCCTTTATAAGGCGAGATTTTCTCGAATCAATCATTCAATCAACAGAAATCCCCAAAGTCAGAAACTTGTAAAAATCCTCTATAGAATATTTGTCATGAAAAATGATATCGGAAGTATTGATATTAGTATAAAGATAAACTATAATATAAAATTAGAAATATATCTTAAAATCCAATGAACTTGATATACGTTACTGAAATTTTTAAAAACTGAAGCATAATATTTGAAAATAACACACATTAGTAAAATATTTTAGAATACCAAGGAAATAAATCCTGAACAAGTATCGGTGCCCATTTATAAATGTATGTGTGTGTGTGAGTATAAATGACATAACTACGATTCAATTATTGATTATCATTTTTGAAGCAGGTACAATTATACTTACCTGGCCCTCTATACTTGTGTGAATAGAAGATGGAATAATAGGAACAATGAAAATAAAAATATTTCACTGTTAATTTTCCTTTTGAAAGATGTACAGTATTACCTCTCTGAAAAGTGTTTCTCCTTAATTTCAAGAAGAGTAACTCTTGTGTATGTTAGTTTATAAAACTAATTATTTTTTTAAAAGTTGCTTTCGATCGCTTCTCTTCTTGGTTTCGTTGAATATAAAAATTACAAAAACGTTTAAACTCTGATTTCTTCGAATGTAAAGCAACGGAGTTAATATGTTTTGAATTGGGAGTTGAAAATCTTTTCAAACGCTATCATATTTGAAAATTGGGGCAAAAACTTTGTAACTGGAAATAATTCCTCAAAGGCAAAGCGCATGGTTCAATTTAAAGATTGGATAAAATTGCTATCAATTCTACCAATATTTATTTACTGAACAGTTAATGAGATAATTTTGTACTCTTTTCTTAATGCTGTTTTCGGCTAATGTTAAAGATAAGAACCCGAATTCGGAATATATTTTCAGATATAAAAGTACTTGAACATTAATAATATATTCTGACTTTACTATCCTGTAGAGAACCACTTATTTTAACATACTAATCATTTTTATCCGAGTTGACAAATTTTTTTGTTTATAAAATGTGTTTCGCATTTTTTCTCCTATACCGTTATGCTAAATGAGCTGTCACTTTATAAGTTAAAAGGAAAAAAAAACTAAATATTTATGAAATATTTTGAAATTTTAAAAACACTATATTATAAACAAATGCATGAATTACAATGTCAAATTTTTATAAAAATTGTTGCTTTTTTTCTGTCCAAAAATGTGCTCCGCGATAAGTTCATGCTCTTGTGCATATGGCGAAAACATCCTTAACATATGTTTTAGTATGTATGCAGTAAGTAGTAAATTCTGAAATAATTGAGAATGTGTTATGATTCTTATATATATATGTTTCTTGATCGTGTAAATAAGTTCCATAACACATTATTATTCATCTATCTATCGCAACTTCAAAATTTGAAAGAAAGTATCTGATTTCATTTTAATAAACCTTTGTGAGGAGGAAACAATATATTTAATCACTATAGAAGAGCTTCTTGTAAAAGGAGGTATTGCAAAAATATTTATGGTGTTAAACTGCATAAATTTCTTAACATAAAATTTCGATCTACAATTTCAATTATTATTTATTTTATTCATTTATTAACTGGTAATTTTCTTTAAAATGCATACGAAGTAAGAACTTACACTTACTTTATAAAATACATAAACAATTAGATAAAGGTAACTTGAATCTCTCGAAGGAAAATTCCAGTTTATATTTTGAACAAATTATAGTGTAAAAAAGCATTTCTTAAACTATGGGAAGAAACCCCTTAAGGAAGGGGTGATAACTCTATGAGGGGGGAGCGAGTGTACTGAAAAATCGAAAAAAAAAGATTATTTAAAATATTTTTTTTTTAATTTACTGAAAGTAGACAAACAAGGAACATTGTGACATCATAAAAAATAAAATTAGCTTTTACTCGTATAAATGTATCAGTACTGCACAATATATTTTATAAGTAATTTAACAATACTATGCAAATAACAAGTTTAATAATTACTAGTGATCCCATGGCCTTGTCATACATAAAATTATATACAAAAATTAACTCTTATTTTGATACTTTGCGTGGTTTATAAATGACCTCTTTACTGACGATTAATAGTTACACGATTCGCTTCCAAATGCCTCCGTTTACCACGTAGGCACGCGTATGTGATGTATTGGGGGGAGAAGAAAAGGAATAAATAAAGGAAATATTTTGATATAAATAAATCCTTCACAAACACTGTCAATGTGCTTTTATTGCATTCTAAAGCCTTCAGAACAACGTTATGGATAGCACTGCACAGAAAAGATCGTACTTAAGAAGAACGTATATATACGTTCATGCATTTAACACACCAGTTGACCCCATTGGCACTTAAGAGGTTATAGTCGTATTACAGCTTTGGCGTCAAAGTATAGTATTATTGAATTCAATGCATTGTTATTTGTATGGAGGGGAGGGAGGGTGATAAAAAATTTTGGGATCCCAAATATTGAAAGTTTGTGAAGTAATGGTGAGACAGAATATTAGATATACATACGGAATGAGGAAATGATGACATGAAGACTGTAAAATTTACTTAAAAATAGTTTTAAGCAGTATAAACGTTTAACAACGTGAGAAGGAGGGTGACCTATCTTATAACTGTTCTGTAATTGACCACTATTGTTTTCAGTTTCTGTTCTCTTTATACATAAGAAAACAGCTCATAAATGTTCAAGTATAGTCACGCATTCATGTCCTACTTCCATTAAATACTAAAACCTTCCAGACTCATTTTCTTTCCGGATTATAGATAAAAAAATTCAACTTTTTATGCAAATTTGCAAACACACAAACCTTTTTTAAATCTTAATGGCCTATTCACGCATACAAAATTATCTAAAGATTAATGTAAAAACATCTATTCAAATCGATGAGTAATTACCTGTAAAGTTGGCTATTTGTCTATAAAAATCATTGGACTTTGGAGCTAATTCACATTAACTATAGATATAAAGTTTAGAATATTAGCTTTTACCTTGAATTACGAATTGTATTCACGTCTTTTGCATTTACATAACTCCTTATATAATTATTAATCAAAATATGATCGTGTATGAAAAATTCGAAAACAATGCACTTTACATAACCCAGCATCGTAATCTAGACAGTAGAATCTTGTTTCTTTTTTAGCCTTCTTCATATTATTTTTTTCTCTTGAATCAGCAAAAAATACGCTGGGGTGTTGCATTCGTTTTCTCCTCTGATGCGGGAATGTAGTCAACGTAGTGTCTTTCAGTGTCCCACTTTTTGCAGAAAAATTCACCGAGCGGTAAATTTCAATTATTCGAAGCCATAAAAGGCACATGTGAAACAATTGAGGAAAGATTTATTGCACAGTGTAAATTTTCACAGTGTCCGATATGCACTTGGGTTGAGCCAGAATGGAACTTATTTTGAGAAAAAGATGGAAAGGAGTAAACTATGTACAATGTGAAATTTAAGAGATAGATATCTGCCTAAGAGAGTCATTGCTAATCACTGACCACTGTTCGTTTGAAATTAAGGGGATTTTATGAATAGACTTCCTATTTGGCTAGAGAGAGGTTGAAAACCGAAATGTCATCTTATGTACAGTTAAAAATCATAAATTTTCCCGAATCTAGGCTCCAATCAAAATATTTTTATTTTAGTAGGATAAATGCGTAATGTAAAAACTTAGAAATATACCAGAAATAGTGCACATTGCTAAGGTACGTACTAAAGTAGTTATTGATGTAGAATTTTATTCTAGTTAATACATGCCAAAAGTTTCATTCGCGCGTATTTACAGGTTATTGGCGAATTTGGCTGAAATATGTAGAGGGGAGATAGTAGGTTACATGTTGATGACAAATCATCATAGAACATGAGGTCGGAAACTACATTTAGTAAGTGAAAATCGCAGTAATAGTTGCCCTCGGAGGTAGGGTTTTTCCCCGGGATCCCGGGAAATTATAAGATTTCTTAACTTTTTCTCTTCTCGGGAATCGCACGGGGCTTAGAAATGTAGTAAAATTATTCAGAAAATTACCTCTCAAGAATCATATTTTACAAAAATATGTCAGAGAACTTGGCAGTGAAAAAATGGTTTGTTTGTGGATACTAAAACACGCTACAATAGTTTGCTGGCAATGCTTGATTGATTTTTAGAAATAAAGCCAGCAATTTTAAAAGCATTAATTGGCATTAAAGCAGAACAAATGATAGCCAATGTAGATATTGAAACTATGACTTCAATTTTAGCTGGCTAAAAACGCATTAAAAATGGCTTAGAAAAATTATGCAATCGAAATGCAACTTTGCTAACTGCGGAACGTGTATTTTCTTTCGTTACTGGAGATTTGAATGAACAAAAGTCAGAATTTGTGTAAAATATGAAACATTCTCTAATCCAAAGAATTAATGAGAGACGCAACATTTAATTAATAGGATTAATGTATCACCTGAAATTTGGGAGAAAATATGATGCAGCCACAGTTACTGTCTATATTTCACGATTTCCTGGTAAAAATTGTTTAATTAGACAAGCCCAAATGAGACAGAGAGAGAGAGAGAGATAAAGACAAGGCCTTTTTGCGAAGAAGAGGAATCAATATCTTTGCACTCAGAAGAAGAGAGTATGGAGATTTTTTGACAGAAAAACCTCTGACGTTGGACGAAAAATTAGAGAAAGCAATTTATTCTAAAATAAAAGTTTTATGTTGTTCTACCAAAAATGTACTAGTTTCAACAAAATCATGAAACAAAAAATGCTGTGGTTTGACTCGACTGAAAACCCATCATAAAAATTTATAAAAGTATGTGAGGCTTCAAAATCAACTCTTCCAACGTCGGTTTTAAAGGCGAGAGATCATTTTCTGCTGCTGGATTGTTCGTTACAAAGCTTAGATCCTAGGCTGAGTGATAAAGTATAAATTGCTTATATATGCTCTCTGAAATCCTATTTTAAAAATGAATAATCAATTTATTATATATTATTTGTACTTTTTACGTCATTATATAAATAAGTATTAATTTGGAATTTATATATATCCTTATTTTATATAATTATTATTGATTTTATTTTTAAAAAATAACTTGTTTTTAATTTTTTAAAAAATTTTGATGAATGATTAAGTTTTGCACACAAGTTTTTCAAGAATTTGAGTTAATCGGTAGCATCGACATTTTGCACTACATTGTGATATGGTATCACTCCATGAGAAATGATTTCTAATGAGAGGCCTTTACTTTTAAATGATAAGGCCCTGCCATCAGCACTTTCTGTTGGCATGGTGAACCAGGTTGTCTCCATTCACAGGTTTGTCGTTCTAAATGTTGTCCTTAAATCAGGAACGACAATTGTATTCCCGGGATTTCCGTAACATTCCTGGGAACAAGATGCCCGAGAAATCAGAAAGCGGGGAGACGATGAGCCATAAAAGGTTAGTGATCAAACAAATGTGGTGATTTGAAGGGAAGTTGAAGGGTTGAATAAACTAGCACGTATGCAAATTTCCTACTCGTCTGGGTAGAATAAAAGCTGTGATCAAGTTGTAATAAGTGGGAATAGATGGATTGCCATGCATGTTGGTGCACCAGCACATTTTTCGATTGCAGTGTGTAACCCCCTCCATGCTACGTTACCCGTGAGTGTACTGGACTCCATGGACCTGCTGCAGGACCTTTACACTCCCCAAACCTCCATCCCTTGGGTTTTGTCTCCTGGAGCAACCTGAAATCATTTGTGTTTGGGACCCAGTTTGCTACAGAGGATGATTTCACTGCATGGATATTCGTCTCTTCAGCTGGTATAGCCAGCACACCAAATTACTCTGAAAGCGTCCAACCATCCTTCGTGCCTCGATGCAGGTTGTACTATGATGCCTTGAACAATTCTTCTAACAATCACTTGTCATTGCATTTTTGACCTTTCTTGTTTCTACGCGTCCAACAATTCTTGGTCTGTTGGTGTTGGCTGCGCTATAATCTAAGTGGCCGTACCTTCGAACAACTCTTGTGACAATTAATTTCCGTTGCATTAATACGTTGCTCGTATTATAAATATGTGATGTACGCCTAATAAATTTATTCATTGCCACTTATTTTACCTTATCATTCCACTCAACATCACACCCTTCATAACTACTTTTGCGAATTACATCAACTAAACGTGATTTGTGACCCCAAGTCCTAAGGGAATTTGGTATCCCTATAGTGCTTACTATCACCCCTCTGAGTTTGTGGGTTTGATTCGGTAACACCCTGTACATTGAAAGAATGATATGAACCTATAAATTCTCTCATTTCATTTCACAATTCTCTAATCCATTCAAGTAAAAACATTTTGGTGGATGCATTTCTACTTCGTCTTAATTCATAAAGTTTGTTGAACGAGCAAACAACAATTTTGAAGCAAGTTCATATTAACAATGAACCCTAAAATTGCACAAAAGAACAACAGAGAATATTAAATATAACGGAGATATATTTATCTTATATAAATATATCCCTCTTATACTTTCTTAATTTAAAACCATTTTATATAACACAACAAATATTATTCAATTAGAATTTTTATATTTTAAAAGAACAACATTATTTCATTAAAGATACTTTGCTGAGCCAAAATTGATTGGACTCAATCAGGTACATGTTCCAAGTGGGCTTGAATGAAAGATCAGCATTTGATCAATAATATGTTACAATTTCAAGGGAAGCCGCGACGTTGGTCCATCCGTTTGCAGGCAGTCCGTGCTACTCGAAGCGTCGTGTGAGGTTACTGCAAACAAGCCTGCTTCCTTACTTAAAATCTGTGATGTAGTTATAGGATCCGAACTGATAATGCGTCTCTCTTTTTGGCTGTTAGTTAATGCAGGTCGTTGAAATTTTACATTGCGTTTAGTTTATTCCTTCTGAATTTATCATCTTTATATTCGAATGGCAGTTGTTGGGTTTCAATCATTGAAATTAGAAGTATCGTGAAGTCATCAAGTACACTTTCCATTATCCACGACCCACAAGATCCTACTCGTGCTGGTAGCATTTCTCCTTCTTTTAAGAAGTATAAACGGATCTCTTTTGAGAAACAAATAATGTTGAAAGAAATTTCTGAATAAGTAAACCACTGAGTAAAATTTCTTTAAATACAAAGTTTAAAATGCCCTTTCTTCCCCAAAAGCGTTGATATTTGCTTATGACGACTTCATACGGAACCGTGATTTTGTAAAAACGTATAAATGGATAATATTATGGTATTTACTGTCACATAGATTAGAATACCAAAAAACAATGAAATAAAATAATAAAACAAGCTACATAATGCTACATAAATTCTCTATATGAAAGTCTTCTATAAAATATCAAACAAAATGTGATTATTGCAATCAATATCCATGTGTAATAATAAACTTAGTATATATCAGGTGTTCTGATACATTGAATAACACTGTAGCAGGGCTGCTACCACTTATTTTTTGCTAAAACACACACACACATACACAATACTGTAACAGGGTTGCTACCACTTGTAAATGAAAAATGCAGGAAACACTATTGCAGATTTGCTACCGCGATTTTTGAAGAAATGAGCACCATTAGCATTAACACACTGTAACAGGATTGCTAACGCGAATTTTTAAAAAAATGATCAATAGCACTAACACACTGTAGCTGGATTGATATCGCGAATTTTGAAAAAAATGCACAAACCCTTGAAAAACTTTTAACAGAAAATAGATTTTCTTCTTTTTTCTCGTCAGAAAATTAAAGTCAGGATGATTCACATTGTTTCTTTCGATTTCTAGGCATTTTTGGCAGGAATGTAAATGGATGATTATAAAAGAAAAAAAATATTAAGGGTTCATCTCTGGCTTTAGAAGGCTTGAGGCGCAAGACTTTTTTTCGGGATGGTATGGTTTACAGAGCCAGTTGAATTTTCATTTTCCTGTGGAGTTTCCTAACAGCGGCGGTTTCTGTTTCTACGGAGTCGTAAGGCTTAAGCCACGGGTTTGGGTGCCAGGTTTAGTCCACTGGGATGTGAATGGGTAGATCATTAGATAAAATTTATTCACCTTAGGGCTAAATGCAGTTTATTTACTGTATATATAAACAGTTATACAATTATATCATATACATATATAAAATTATTGGATACCATAGGAAAGGAATTCTCACGTGATGCGTAAACCAGATAAACCACCCTCTTACAGATTTAACTCCCGGTTTCTCACCAGAGGGAAACCGTACATGTACTTTGTTTGGTGGCGCCAACTAGCAGGCATTACAATAAATAAATAATAAATATAACCGTGTGTTTGTTACATCCTCCCCCTCTGGTTCTGACGGCATCCTGACGAGAAACCAGGAGTCTGTTTGACCTTTGGTGGATGGCAACGTTTACAAAGAGGAATAATTGGTACAGAGATAGGAGGACTGTTTCCCATGTTAATGTGGTGTTCCAAGATATTTGTTGCTTCTTTTCCTGATTTGAAGACATTTTTGAAGGATTCCAACAAAGTTTCTCCTTCTGGGCAGAGGTCAAACTTTCACCATCCCTTTCTCTTAATCGGCAGGTGTTGCTGGACATATCAGCTGTGGACGGGGTGTCCAATTCTTCACCAAATGCGTACTTGTGGGTAAGATTGTCCCAGAAGTACCAATAAGTGTTCTTCACATATAGAACCAAACCAGATGAACTAAGGAAACCTTTCCCAGAAGAGTTCTATTTCCCTTTTGCCTTTGTGAGAATTATGAATTTGGCAAAGGCTGATCTCCCCTCAATCTCTACCATCACTTGGGTTGTGAGGGCCTCACCTGTATTCTGTTGACCATTTGCCAAACTGATAGCTCTTGTGGTTTCCTGGAAGAGGAGTCCCTTATCCTTAAATACCTGGTACATCCTTTCCCCTGCAATTGAATGTGAAGATCAGGTGTCTGCATAAACACGTCCCTTTATTCCACAGAAAGTTAGTCGATTAGTGCCAATCGAGGGCTTTTGGTCTGAATTGTGTAAGCATTGATGTGATTGGCTGCTACGTCTGTTCTTTGTGAAGAGTTGGGGCTGCAGGTAGGTCACCTAGACTTTATCACCCTTTGCCACAGCCATAGCCACAGCCATAACATCTGAGAGGTGATCTCTCATTTGATACTGGACGGGAATATTCCTTTTTAGGAAGGCGTTCAGGTTTCCTCGATGATACATTTTTACCTTCATTGACGGTTTCACTTGCCTCCACATGTCTCCTAGGTCCACTGGGTAAGAAACTCCGGATACTTTCAAAAGCTTCCAGTTTATCTGGCAACATTTTTTTGGTAAGATAAATTCTTCTCAGATATCCAGGTGATATTCCTTACACTCTGAAGAGCATCTATTTTTCATTTGATCGGCAATTATCAAATTCATCAAGCCGTCAAATGAATCAATTTTAAGCTCATTGAGCCAAGCTTCAAAATATGCTCCGATTTCAAAATAATAATCTTTCCACGGACCATTTGGGCCTTTTCTGTGTCGTGAAAACAGCTCCCGGAATTTTTCTGCGGCTAACTTGAACCGTTGCAAAAGCATTTCTCGAATGTCGTAGTAATCTCTGCATTCCTCCTCGGGATCACGGGCGATGAGGGAGGTTACATCACTAAGTAGGGCACCAATGAGATAGGGGACCCACTGATCTTCACCAAGATCCAAAAGCTTCATTTGACATTCAAATAAGGTGAGGAACAAATCCATGTATCAACTTCAGGAGTGAATGTTGGTAACAGCTTTTTTAATTTGACTTGTGCTTGGGGTAGTTTTGTGGACCTACAATTCTTTGAGTCTCATTTAACAGTCATATTTTCTGCAGCTCAAATTCACGCAGTGTTTCCCTCAAAGATATATTTCAGAAATTCAGGGGCCGCGGTAGCCGAGTGGTATAGGTATCGGACCGTGGCTTGCTTTGTCACGGGTTCGAGCCCAGTACCACTAAAGATCCGCCGTGTAGGGCAGCGATGCACGTTAAATCTGTCGAGAGCTGAAACGTCCTCCCGTTGGTGTGGTGTGGTAGTTAGGAGAGGGGGGTGCCAGCTCAGGTGTCGTCCACGTCACTTGACCATGATTCAAAATTACGTGGTCCGTCGCCAAAAGCCCTCGTGTAGCTGAACAGTGCGACGTTAATATTCAATCAATCAATCAGAAATTCAGATCTTCCATCGAAACTCCATATGTTAAAATTTTAGCTTTTAATTCAATTATTTTAGCTCTTCCCTATCGGACTCAAATTCACCTAACTCAATAGCAAGCTTAATGAGATCAGCTTTTTTCCCTTCTCCTAGAAATGACATGATTGAAAAATTGAAGAGTTTCAAGTAAATAAATAAATAAAATAAATAAGGTCAGGGTTTAATTGTCCACCAAAGCTCTTACAGATATGTGAATACACTTTCAAATATGGCTTGTCTTTAAATCTTTTACATTATTATGCTCTTCAGAAAGAAAATTAAGTGGTAAAAAAAATAAGTTAATAAAATATTCAAAACACCAACAAGGAACATTAATTCAAATAATAAAATAATATAAAGAAAATCTAGGAATAATCAGCTGTAATGATACACAAATTCTGTGCAATGAACATACTAAACAAAATTAAAATATAATCAGGCATATAATGCTACCTAAATTCAATATATATATATATATATATATATATATATATATATATATATATATATAATCAGTAAAATATCAAGCAAAATAGTAATTATCAATGTGCAATTCAAAATATTAAAACAGGAAATGTCATCTCAAGAAATACATTAACCTAAAGCAAAATTAAAAATTATCATTGCATAAGAATACCAAAAAATCAATGAAATAAAATAAGAATATAAGAACATGCAAACAAAATTGTGTAATGCTACATAAATTCAATATGAAAATCTTATATAAAATATCAAGCTAAATGATTATTGAAATCAATATCCATGTGTAATAATAAATTTGGAATATATCAGGTGTTCTCTGATACAGTCAATAAAACTGTAGCAGGGTTGCTACCACTTATCTTTTTGCAAAACACACACACATACACAATACTGTAGCATGGTTGCTACCACTTGTATATGAAAAATGCATAAACCACTATTGCAGGATTGTTACCGTGATTTTTGAAGAAATGAAGACCACTAGAGAGTATTAACACACTGTAGCAGGATTGCTACCATGAATTTTGAAAAAAAGATCAATAGCGCTAACACAATGTAGCAGGATTGCTATCGCTAATTTTGAAAAAAAATGCACAAACCCTTGAAAAGTTTTTAACAGGAAATAGATTTTTTTTCTCTTCAGACAATTGACGACAGGATGATTCAGTTTGTCTCTTTCGATTTCCAGGGATTTTTGAAGGAATGTAGATGGGTGATTATAAAAGAAAAAATATTAGGAGTTCATCTCTTGCTTTAGAAGGCTTGAGTATGGTTTACAGAGGCAGCTAAATTTTCCTTTTCCTGTGGAGTTTCCTCACAGCAGTGGTTTCTGCTTCTACGGGGTCGTAAGGCTTAAGCCACGGGTTTGGGCGCCAGTTTTAGTCCGTTGTGATAAATGATAGATAAAAGATAGATCATTAGATAAAATTTATTCACCTTAGAGCTAAATACAGTTTATTTACTTTATATAAATTCTATACAGTTCTATCATATACATATATAAAATTACAGGAACACAAGGGGAAGGAATTTCCACGTGATGCATACACCAGAAGATTCATTGTCTTACTAATTAAACTCCCGGTTTCCCACCAGGAGGAACCTGCAAATGTACTATGTCTGATGGCACCATCTAGCAGTCATTACAATAAATAAATAATAAATATAACCATATTTGTTACCAAGTGAATTTTTAAAACTCTTAGCTTAGGCCCCTCGGAGTATTTTTTACTCTATATAAGCAAAATATTATTATTATAGAAGCACTTTTAATAAAAGAAGAACGTTTTGAAAATAGTTTGTTCTAAGTTTATTTTTGCCAAAATATTGCATTTAAAGAATTGTTTTTGTCATAATGTCCTCAAAACAGTTGTATACATGTATTCTAATCTATGTGACACTAAATATCATGAAAATTATCCATTTATTTCCTTTTTTTAAAAAATCACGGTTCCGTACGTATTCAGATACCTTAAATACGGATCATTTGCATGTCCTAGTATCTTCTTTCAAATGAATTCAACAATTGTATCATCATTCCTTCATGACGTTGGAGTTACAGCTATAAATATATTTTCAATAAAATCGAATTCTTAATGCTAGGTATCAATAATTCATATGTATGTAAATAGTATACATTTATACAACATCGTGAAATACCCAGTGAAGCGGATGATTAACGGCAAGTTGTATATAAAAGCTGGGGTGTAAATGGATTTTTATAGATGTAATTTCTTATTGAGTCAAAGTGACATTTGTGATTTATTTTCTGTATACCATTTGAATGTTTTAGGTTCTTACGAAATTGCTTCTTTTTCATTTATGCAGTGTTATAAAAAAAATTACGGTCTTACAAGGAACAGTTAGTTCTTAGAAATGTGTAGATATATTTGTATTAAAATTAAATAAAAAAATTTCTTAAAATGCAAACTTTTTGACAAAGTTTAAAACCAATTGCTCAAAAAAACCTTTTTAAATTATCTTTTTTAAAATGTGCTTCTCAATTTTTTTTCTTTTATCTCTGTAAAAATACATAAATATATAAAGTTGTATTTCAAAAACATGGTAGTATAAAATATCACATTCTTAACAATTATTCCCTGAGAAAATATACATTACAAAGTGTTCGATAATTTACATGTTTATTGATTTCATTGAAAAGCAAAGGCGTAAATAAACTGTAAAACGGCATTATTTTTTTATATCTGCAGATTAATAGTAAGTATTATATGCATCGAGTCAGGACATGCAAAGAAGTAAATCTCATAAGTGTCGTGTATCATTGAAACGGAAGAAATATTTCAGCCAATGTGATATGCATTACTATCATTTCATAGATGGGTGGTGAATCCAGTTGTACTGTTTTATACTGTGTGATTTATTTTTTCTCTCTTTTTGATGAACGGAAGAATTTTAGCTGTAATCATCTTAGTGCTGACAATTCTGAAAAACAGTTGTTTCTTTATCTAACAATGGAGTACCTTATGCATCAATAATTTGAGATTTCATTGTGTGCAACACTTTATACAGTTCAATATCTGAAGAATGTGTTTGAAATGGAAATATGTTCAAGATGATAACGTCATAATCCTGCGTTAAGCCAAATATCATCCTTTGTAGTAAGGTAGATGCTTCAGTTGACAGCAACATTTATAGATTGAAGTTTTGTAGAATGGAAGGAAACTCTAAAAGGTTTCGTTGACATTCTCATTACAATCATTGTGTTCTGAAATCTTAAGAGTTCCAGAAGGATGGCACGCCATTTTAAGCATCTTTTCTCCACTGCTATATAATAATGTTGCCTGAACCATTTAAATATATTGAAATTGATGCTTTGGAGTTTCGTTTTGTATTCTTGACAATTTCAAAGCATTAAGATTGCATTACATGTTTGTATGTCTTTCATATATTACACTCTTAGTATACTTCTACTTCCTGTTTTAAATACCTATTAAGGGGAACTAGTAAACATTTCTCGAATCTTACTCAAAATTGTAAATTTTTTCTCTACGATAATTTATAATTTCTGTTTTTACAGCATATTTAATTGTTAATAATACTATAAATTTTTCACATTTCCCATTCCGAATGATATTTTGATTTGTTATCAAGTAAAAAAAAGTGAATGGTGAAATAAATGAACAGCGTAAATGCAGCAAAACTCTTCACGTACATTCATTAAAATAATTTAGAAGATTCACTTCGCGTGAAACTCTACTTTAAATGAAATATAAATTGACCAGTATATATTAAGTTAATATGAAAGTTATAAATAGTAGGTATCCTTAAAGAAAATAAATATGACAAACTATCTTAAGATTGTTACTATTCAATCAATTCAGCACATTTTAAAACATTTTTAAGAATAAATGATACATTTTAATGTGTTATCAGAAATATATTTATAAGGCTGCAGGGGCAGAAATAGATAAAAGCAAAGTTCATATACATATTACAATAATTTCCTTTTCTTTAATCTTAAAGATTTAATTATCATTACTTTGAAATTCAACCCAATTGTTAAAATAGCGTATCTATTGTTTGGTAGATTTCTATGAAATTTTAAAAATATTTTTCTCTAGTAACTCCAAAATTATTTTAAGGAATTGTGTGACAATTTAAATATTACCATACAAACTAATCATTCATTATTTAATCTCGGTAATCAGTAGAGCAGTACACTTTCTCACACTTATTTAAACTCCATTTTCTCAATATAAAGATTTTTGTCTTTGTTTTTCCCTTTTTATGGATCATACACTTCGCCTCTTACTTCCCACTACAGACAAATTATTGAATTTGTAAATATTAGTTATTTGAAATACAATAATAATTCGAGATATATGTAATCTAACCTATTTATAAAACAATGCATTCAAGAGAAATTTAAGACTATAATTAAATATGTTATTGATTAATGGAAAATGACAATAATAGAAGTTATTAAGCTCAGATAATAATATTTACGTAATCAATCAAAAATATTGTTTAGCCATATTTCTCAAATCAGGCACAGCAACATTTGTGACAAATGTTCTTATTAGAAGTTAGTAACTTTTTTTCATTTCATAATAAACAAAGTTTTTGTCTTAGTTTTTTTTTAAAAAAAAATAATAGTACTGCTTGAAAAATACAAATAACGAAAGGGAATGTAAATCCTTAATGATTCATATTTTTCATTGCAAAAAGTTATTAATTTAGAAATTACAAATGTGAGAGTAAGGCTAAAAATACCTATATAAAGTATCTTGTTATAATTTTCAATAAGTTTAATTATTGTTCAATAAAGAAACCATAAATTATGCAAATTTTATATTTGTGAGTAAATAAAATTTATGCTACTTTCTTTTCTTACTGGCTGTGTTTCAAGCACTATTATATGTGCCTTTAAAGAAAACAATGTTTCAATTTAGAATTCCAAAGCAAAACAAATGGAGCTTAGTAAAAGGGAAAATAAAAGTGAAGAAAGAATAATAACGTGTATGAAAATGAAAACAACTTTCAGGCATTTTCCATCTGCAACTACTACATTCTCGTTTTTCGCATTAAGCATCATTATCTTAGAAAAGGAAGAGCTCTGTATTAAAATCCACTTTTTCTCTCAACGAGGGGATAAGAAAAAGGGGGAGGAGAATGAAAGGAGTTCTTCGAAACAAAGTGATGTTTACGATACAAAATGAAAGAAAACAATTTCAATTTTTCTCTCATTTTAGAGACGTTTCACATAGTTACAAATGGAAACAGTGAAATTGGCTGTTAGAAGATTTCTCTTTTCAAAGCAGCAGCTTACATTTCAATACACTCAACATTTTACTTATCGTATACAATAAGCTTGCGAAAGATATATTCATGATTCGTATTTAAAATAGTTGGAAATACTTTCTATTATAATTGTTCGATATGGAGGGTTGCTGTATCTTACTTGATAATTAGCGAGAAAATAGGAATTCAATTTGCAAAATAAATAAAAAAATAAATAATAAAAAATTTAGAAAACATGTATAAGTCTATTTTAAGTAAAAGAAGGAGATATTAAACAATTAAAATTCAGTATGGTACACTTTGTGACGGATTTTGAAGAATTATCTATCATTTTCAAACCGATCAAAAACATTTGGGATTTAAAAATACATCACACACACACACACACACATAAACACACACGCACATGCTTCCCTAATAGAGTTTTAAAAAAGTGAAAAATATAAACGTCGATGCTATTTAAAACCGAGCACCACCAGTGAACATTTTGACATTAAAATATATATACATGTCATATTTTTTGAGCCAGAATCAGACTTAGTTTTTTAAAAAAGGATCTTTATTCGATGAAATCTGTACAAGTTCTGACGCTGAGAGGGAGAGGGAAAAAGAACGCCAAAGTGAAATCAAAGTGTTCTACCACTTAAAAAGCAGATGTGATAAGTATCGCGGATTTTATGAGTGTACTTGAAAGTTAATGCTGACATATGGGGCTATTAAATATAACGATGTGGAATTAGGAATTTCAGAATAAATCTAAGACTTAAAGAAACAGGTTTTCTTAAATCTCTCTTTAGATAGCTACTCTTGATTTTTTCATATGTGAACCATAACGAAATTGATCCTTATATCAGAATAAATAATTTTATCGCTTCTGTTACATAAAGTAAATAAAACTTGTCTTTCACACTACATCATTAGGACAAATTTGCATAATTTGTTTGTAGTTAGTAGTTAATTATAACGCTTTAATAATTTTAATTGAATATGCAGCTACTTCATTTTTAAGTATAAAAATAATAATAACTACTGTACTGTAATTTTTGGAGTGAGTGAGTGAGTGAAATTAACGTCGCACTGTTCAGATACACGAGGGCTTTTTGCGACGAACCACGTAATTTTCAACCATGGTCAAGTGACGTGGACGACACCTGAACTGGCACCCCCCTCTCCTAACTACCATACCACACCAACGGGAGGACGTTTGAGCTCTCGACAGATTTAACCCTTTATCTACCGACGGTACTTATAAATACCACTCATTTTAAAATAACATAGATTAACCAATTTTACGAATATTCTGACAATAAGCAGGAATATTCTTTGAAATCCACTCAACCAAGATATACGGCAGCATGGGTTCTATAACGAGTATTTTAGTGGGGAAGGCGAATAGTTTCACGGCAGGAATTGCGTTTTCAGCGGATTGCAAAGATTATCATTTTTGTCCCCAAAAAACAATTAATATCAAAATTTAAATGTCTTATGTTTTTTGTATGTTAACGAAAACCTTAGAAAACGATTTGACTATTTGTTTTAAGTGATTGATTGATTGATTGATTGAATATTAACGTCGCACTGTTCAGCTACACGAGGGCTTTTGGCGACGGACCACGTAATTTTGAACCATGGTCAAGTGACGTGGACGACACCTGAGCTGGCACCACCCTCTCCTAACTACCACACCACATCAACGGGAGGACGTTTCAGCTCTCGACAGATTTAACGTGCATCGCTGCCCTACACGGCGGGTCTTTAGTGGTACAGGGTTCGAACCCGTGACAAAGCAAGCCACGGTCCGATACCTATACCACTCGGCTACCGCGGCCACTTGTTTTAAGTGAACAGTGTATATAATTAACATTACAGTGGAATATCTTTAATTAATTTATTAGCTCTAACGGATTAAATTTCCCAAAATTGAGAATTTTTTTTATGTATATCCCTTAATTTTCAATGTAGTGATACAAAAAAAATACCGCATGGAAAAAACTGCAGTAAATCATAATGCGGTAGATAAAGGGTTAACATGCAGCACAACAGGTCTTTTAAAGCTCTAATAAAGCTCGAGCTATGAAACTATCTAGACATTTGCCAACCTGACTCTATCGTCAACATTTCGCTATGTTTTTCATTGAATCGCCATTATAATTTAAGAAACGGCGTTTCTCGCAAATATTACAATTTTAACATAATATAAATACAACAGAAAGTATTATTAATTTATTATACTTTCAAATATAAATTATTTACTCTATTTAAAGCGTTCATTACACAAAACTTTTAATAATGTGTTACTTTTTCTGAGCAGAGTTCAGCTTAGGGAGGTATTTTCAAAAATCGTTTCTCAAGAGAGTTACGGGGAGAGTTATAAATAAAAAAAACCTTTTTATCAGCTATTAGATCTACATACTTAAAATTTAACAATTTTTTCTTTCTTTTTTTTAGTTGAGACAAGCAAAACGCCTTTTTTGTGTAATTTGCAATTCACTTAAAATTAACTCATTAAAAACTTCTTTATACTTCTATCTGTATTGTTTAATTTTTCAGTTCATCTGTTCGAAGAACGGGTATACCGGCTAGTATACAAATAATCTAGTTCTTACTCACATACTGGTAATCGCGTTTTTACTTTCTCGATATTCCAAAGCAGAAAATTTTAACAAAATATTTTAACCTAAGATTTTATGTATAAAATGATATTTTGTATTGAAGTTGATCCAATCAATAGACTCGCGATGCATGGTATACTTTCGTTCTTCACTACTAATTCGATTCTAATTTGGTTTTATTTGAAATCTCGTTGAAAGTTATGGCACAAGATTACTGAAGAGTTTCATCATTTATTATATCAGATAATTGAATGTGGTGAAATTCTGAGTCAACCTTCAAGCTTCCAAACTTGCGCATGCAGACAAGGAAGTACTTTGAACCGGATAAAATCCAATATACAGCAGTCTGCTTTATCTCATAGGATGATCTTCAATAGAATCGATTTCTATCCATCTAACTGGAATTCCGATATAACAAAGTATTCTTAGAATATCACCGTTTATAAGTTGTCAGCACATATCAATATTTGTATACAAAACAACGAAAACGGGATTCCCTGTTTATACATTTGGCTGCAGTGAAATTTTATCACTGTCATATTGTGTAATCCATAAGTATTCTTTAATAGTTATTATAGAAGGTGGGAGAAAATAAAAGTGGCCCGGATGCGTGGAGGGATTGGATGGGAATAGGATACACTCTTCAAATCAGCATTTCTCAAACTGTGGGGCGTCAGAATCCTACGTGGGGGTCGAGAGTATATTGGAAAATCGAAAACAAAAGATTATTAGTTTAAAAAAGTATTACTTTAATGAAAGTAAACAAATAACGTACATATTCTGATATAATAAAAAATAAAAATAATATTTTCAGGATATACTATACTTATAAATGTGTCAGTACTGCACAATGTATTTTATAACTAATTTAACAACACTAAGTTAACAACAGATTTAAGCCTGTTTTCGTCATATGTACGACGGTATGAACTTAACGTGGAGCACATTTTCGGACAGAAAAAAATTCCTCAGTGTTTATAAAAATTTGTGACATTGTAAATCATGTATTTGTTTATAATAGAGTGTTTTTCAAATTTCAAAGTATTTTATAAAACATCAGTTTTCCCTTTTAACGTGTAAAGGGAGAGCTCATTTAGCATTACGGTAGAGGAGTAAAAATACGAAACACATTTTGTAAAAGAAAAAAAATGTGCCAATTCGGATAAAAATCAGTAAAATGATCAAATCAGTTATTTTCCATAAGATAGTGAAGCCAGAATGTAATATTAATGTTTGAGTACTTTTATGTTTGAAATAATATTCCGAATTTGGGTCCTATTCCTTAACATTAGCCCAGTGCTTCTCAAACTTTCAATACTGGCGAACCCACTTTTCAATCATAATTTTTATCACCCCCCTATAAAATAATAATGTATTGAATGCAATAATAATGTAGATTTTGACGTTAAAGCTGTAATATGATCTTAATTATAAACCGTATAAATTAATAAGATATATGTACATTAAATTTTATATATGTTATACTTTTAAGTAATACATAATTTATTTTTCTTTCTCGAATTTTTAAATTGAAACAATTGCAAAATGGGGGCTGCTTTGAACACAAAATATAGATCTCAGCTAAATATAAGAAAAGTACTCGGAATGTCAATTTCTAATCGTATAAACCTTCCTTTGAAAAACTTTCCTCTGCAAGACAAGCACATAGAAGTCACTAATATTTATTAAACTTGTTCTTAATTTAGTATTAATAAATTAGTTGTAGAATACCTTGTGCAGAACTGATACATTAAAAGTGTACTGTCTCAAGTACCCGCTCTTCGAACAAGTTCATTTTTTTAAAAACTAAAGCATTCTTGATATAATAGCAGAATTGTCAGGAGAGTAAACCCAAATACACGACTATGTTTACGAAAAAGAAAACTGATATTTTAAAAGGAATGCTCATATTATAATTAGTTTAAAGTGAACTGTAATTTTAAGCCTCACAGAATGAGCATTTAGATATAATATTAAATAATGAAAAATAATATAAAATTTCGATGAGGAATAATTGTGTTACTTTTTAATATTTAAAGCGAGAAGACTTCAATACGTTTTATCCCGGGAGCAGGCACACACTCGATACTAACGTTAATAGTCTCGCGGGGTGATTGAGTCACCTCAAACCTTTTTTTTTAATAATTATTTTTATTGTACACGATACAAATGGTGATTCCAGTAAATAATTTAATTAAGAGAAAGTATACTTACAAGGACTTTTCAATTTTTCTTTTGTAACAAATAAACAGTTTTGCCTGAATTTACGATTTCATTATTTGTGTGCCCAGGTTAAAACCACCACTTCCAGGTTAAAAGTGTGTTTAATATATAATATGGATATTACTGCTAAAAAACTGTGCAAAACGCTTTTCATTATGCTTTATATGTTTGAGAGTACTGATAAAAATAAATCTTGGCCAAATAATTCTTCAAAATGCTCTCTGAGGTTTTTCAAATACCAAACGCGTTTACATGGAACTCCCCCACACAGAAATACATTATTTACAACTTCTCTAAATGAGAAACCAACACATAAGAGATGAGTCATAACTAACTGTACCAATAACTTAGAAGGTCAAAACAGATGTTGAGCAAATATATTTGGCTGCCTACAGCTTTACGTACAATATTTCATAACAGTGAGGAATTTTTATCTTCCTAAATTTCTTCGATTCTGAGTCTGGGTTTTGGTTTTTTCACTGAAAGAGTAGTATTTTAGGTTTACAAAGAAAACATAATACAAATTTCTCATCATGGGATTACAGCAAATCAAATAAAAGTTTTTTTATTTGTTTATAGGATCAAAAATAGCTAATTAGGTATTGAAAAGTTGAAGACATTATTTCGCCAGTTGATATATATATATATATATAAATTATATCAGAGTATAAATGCATTTTTATTATGTCTGAAAATATTTCATTTTATTCATTCCAGAAAATTATTTTTAGTTCTTTTATTTTAGATATGCGTGCGCCTCCCAGGGGGCGCACTCCACAGATTGAGAAATACTGCATTAGCCAAAGACAGCCTAAACAATTAATACTGAACCCTTGGGCTTGTCATATATGCAATTTTATACCAAATTTAACATTTATTTTGATAATTTACACAGTTTATAATTAACTGCCGATTAAAAGTTACGCGATTCGCTACATAATGCCACCCTTTTTTCTCGTTGGCATGCGTGTGTGATGCATTAGGGGGGGAGAGGAAGAAAGGAATAAATAAGGAAATCCTTTGTTATATATAAATCCCTTACAAAAACGGTCAAGGTCCTTTTATTGCATTCCAAATCCTTCGGAATAATTTTATTGATAGCAGGTCATACAAAATATCGTACTTCGGAGAGACTTATATATATATCCGGGGAATTTAACGCTTTGGCTGAGCGAGACGTGTTTATACGCCGGTGTCATTTAAGAAAAAATCGTATTGTAAATTTATTGTCAAAGTATAGTATTATTTAATTTAATGCATTGTTATTTGTATGGAGGGGGTGCGATACAATTATGGTTTCACATTGGGTCACAAATATTGAAAGTTCAAAAAGTATTGCTCCAAGTCATCTCGATCCAGTTCAGATCTTAGTGAAGACTGTCTTAGTGTGAGTTGATCTCTGGCATCACATTAACTGAGAAGGAAAATACCAATTGTTTCAAGTACTTCCAAAAGGAGGGATAACTGCGCATACATCAATCCGAACCATGAATCACTCTTTTACACTATCTTCACTCCAGAAAGAGTTGTTAACAGAGGTCAGTCTGACCTTGGTTCTAATGGGCTACCCAGGTCACCTGATTCGTCAATGTACAAACACTTTTTATTGAGAACTGTCGTCTAATTTGTATCGTAGCAATCCTCAAAGTCTTTAAGAATTTTAGTAGAATATTTCCGAAGAGATTACTGCAATTTTAGCTGTCCAGCTTTGATCTGCCTTCCGCCACTTGCTGACCAGGTACGGATGGCGGTTATATTCAACATCTCATATAAGCAGGTTAACGATTTGTGTCATTTCCTTTGCCATGGTTTTTTGTAACCAAGAAAATAGTTTTCCGTGCCTTTTTTTTATTTGTCCCACCCTGTATAATCGAGATAATTCTTCCGAAAAAATATAACGTCTTACGAATGAAGCTTGTATGTGTCTTTCGTACAGAATTATGTTTTTATTTTAAATTTAAATATTTATAAGCAAATCATTTACAACTCCTAACAGAAAACATTTGAAATTTTCATATCATATACACCCGTGCTGCAGGCCACCCAAAAGCACCATGAAGGAAGAATCATCCGAACCGTGTGTATATCACATATACAAAAGTATTTTTATCATTATCAGTCATAAGGTGTATCATATTTGCTGATGAAATAAAAAATTAAATTTTTAAATCTAGTGATGTGATTCTGATTTCGAATAATGTAAAATATCATAATTTACCATAGTATATATATATATATATATATATATATGTGTGTGTGTGTGTGTGTGTGTGTGTGTAAAGAACCAGTTTTTTCTCTACGTTATTAGGCTGCTTTCTTTGTCTTTGTAACAATAAAACTCCTGAATTTGTACCCTGGAGTTTAGTCTTCCATTTAATTCCATATCATCTTCAGCTCTCTGACATATTTTTAAAAAATAAATAAACTTTTTGGTAGTTTTATTTTTAACAGTATTTTCAGAAGTATTAATGTTAGGGAAAAATTAAATTTTTAAAAGTCGTTTTGTTATAATGAGAGGTAAGCATGTGTGCAAACCAGGTCATAAATGAATCAATAAAAGATCCATTATTTTCCAAATGCGTTTATTTTAAGGAATCTTGTTTAAAAATGAAAAAAGGCATCCTAATTAAGTTTTCAACTGAAATCTTTTGAAACAATTATTTCTTTATAAGCAAAGGTTCAAAAAATAATTACATTTAGTACTCAAAAAAAAGAGTTCCAGTTTCGCAACCACCAAATCTATATATTTTAAAGCAGCAAGACAACAATTTGAAAAATTTTCATATCATAACCACCCCGATACTTTTTTTTTATTTCCTACAGTTAGATCTTACTGAATTGTGCATTCAAATGAATAAGAAGGATACCCCATTTTAGTTGCTTTCTTTTGTATTTGTGACAGTAAAACTTCATTATTCCTGTACATAAGTCTTATAATTCCATGTCCTCTTAAGATCTGACATACTTTTGGAGAGGAAACACATTTTTTGGTGGTTTGATGGTTCAGAAGTATAAATGCTTGGGAAAAATTAAGTTTTTAAAAGTAGTTTTGTTATGTTGAGAGATAAACATTTGTTCAAATGAGCTGCAACAATAAAAAATTCCATTTTTTCCCAAACATATTTATTTTAATGAATCTTCTTTAAAAATGGAAGAATTGCATATTAATTAAGTTTTAAAAAAATTTCGAAACAATTATTTTTGTTAGCAAAGTTACAAAAAATAATTGAATTTAGTACATAAACAACGAGTTCTAGTTTCATAACCACAATATCTACATTTTAAAGTGAATTTCTCTCTCAAAAATCGAGGGAAACGTGCAATTCTATCAAATTGAACTTTGGAAGAAGTTCTGGTTCAGCTTTTACTTCCAAGGTTTTTTATTGTTTTATTTACTAAGTGATACCTCTTTAGTATCTTTATACTCTCATTATTTCAACAAGTACATCAATCTCTTGAGACAAAACTACATCTTCAGAATTCCCTTTTTTTGAATAATCAGAAATGCCATCAGTTTTATTCATATTTGAACCTATTTATTTCCAAGTTAAATATTTAAATCAGAAAATATAACAATGATTATAATAAGTTTCCTTAAATATATGTGTATAAATTAAAACTTAGATTGATGAAAAATATTTTAGTTTATGGCCAGTAATAAATAAACCAAATATCAAATCAATCTGGTATTAGTACGAAATATGACAAGATAAAAACAAGTTACTATATAAATTTTATATATTTATGAATTTCTCTGAAATTGTTCACTAGAATATTTTATATGTATCAAAATAATTTCTATCATACTTACAAAAATTTTCATGTGTTCCCGTTTCTTTTTCAAATGGTTGAAAATTTTGTGAACGATTGCTTTTAAATACGCAAACACAATTTGAAGTATGGTGTAATACAAATTCTTACATTACGATGGGAACAAAGATAGCCTCAGATTTTTTGGATTATCTTTCTATTTTTACTTCTTGTTAAGCAACAAATTGCGCAATGTCTTGCCAACCACTGTTCCATATCGAATATTTCATTGAATCTAAATTTCTGCCTTCAATGAAATTTTCTCGCCTTTACACCACAAAGAAAACCCGTGATGAGAAGTATTTCAGTACCGTGGACAAAATGTGTATCTTAAAATCACTAGAACTAATAATTTCACTGCAAGAATTAAAAATATATGCAAATAAAAGATACACAGGAGAGAATATCAATGTCCGTAGAGCATACAGGCAGACCGGTTGTGGTCAGCTTTCGGTAGCACGTACGGTGTACGGTAAAACCAGTTAAAAGATTTAAAAAAGTAAATAATGCAGTTTTGAAGTTCTTAATGCTTTTCATGTGATTATTCTGTGTGAGCAGTGGCCTCTTTGTAAAAAAAATAGGTAGATAAGATGGAATGTCACTCTAGAACATTTTTGTGTCTAAAGGAAGAACTTTGGCCCAAAGAGAAGGAAAATCTTCTATAGAAATTGGTGATCGTGTCAGATCTAAGAGAGCAGCAATTATGTGGATATGGTATCGATGGATGTTGTGGGAAACGATTTGTTGTCGGCACTGATTGCATAATTTCCGTCTCAATACTGCACAGGAGGGCAATGAAAAATCACTTTTCCGCATGAGAGATCGTATCACAGCCAATAAGGTTTGTTGCATGATATTCGGTCCTGCACATAGCATTAGGCGTTGTTTGTAATTCATTTTGAAGATCGTAAGACATCAATTGGTGTGATTACCTTTATCTAAACAGCACGTTTTTGTTTGAAATGATGCATTTATCGACATGTATAGACAGTCAAATTCCATGAGACTTTTTGGAAACGAATCTTCCTTCTGTCTGTAACACCACAAATGTTTGAATTGCAGTCCGGAGACTCTTTGAAGACCGGTTGGTGAACCGTTGTCTTATATGACACCAGATAGTTTCAGAATACACTATTAGAGCTTGGATACATCCACTAAAGTATGTATTGTTAATGTAATGACTATCCCATAATGAACTTTGATATTTACCATTTGGTCAGCAACAGATAGAGTTGAAGGAAATACTTTTTGAGATGGATTCCTCACACCATTTTCTAACACAAAGAATATCTCGAACGGATTTTAGAAACGTTTTCTTTTTTTTCGGTTTCAAAATGTCTTTGTGTTTCCTCGAAATAAAAGAAGTAAGTTGGCATTCAATGTTCGAAATTCGCCATCACTTTCCCCCCAGGAATGTCAAAAAAGCCGATCCATTTTTGTGTTTCCGGCTTTCCGCATTTTTTATAACTCTCGCCTCGTACAGTCAAAATAGGGGGGAGAAGCCGTTGTGAAAGCAGAGTAAATTTTCTCTTCTGTCTCTTGTATCGCGTTCGATTTCTTTGCGTCAATATTTCACTTTAAAAATAGTTTAGATGGGGAAAATGTCAAGGACAGAAAACAAATGAGAAAAACTAAAATGGATACACATAATGGATATTTATTATTATCTCGACTTAAATTGCAAAAGTTTAAGAATACTTAAGTAAATATAAACATTAGCTTTTGTATTTGTTTAAACTTGAGGTAAGTAAATGAAGTTTTATTCCCTCCAAGTAAACAAAGACACATTTTTCAATCGAAATGTTTGTTGAAGTATTGCATATATGTCTTTTACATTTATACTTATCTTGTGATTTTTAATATTGTGGCATCACAGTTGAATCAGAAAACGATTTTTATTCAAAGTTGTTTGCGTCACGTTTCTTCAAGGCTAATAGGAAGAGACTGAAAAATGTGTATATCTTTTATTAGGGTTAAACTTTTGGATTTACGTACCAACATATTTTTGGAATTCTATCTTTTCGTTTTCCGATGTAACTAGTTACGCTAATTTAAATGTTACTTGATTTATATTAAATATTATTTTTTTCAATTATGTAGAACTGATTCTTTAAACCGGTATCTTTAAAATGTACATCTGGAAACCTTACCGATAGTAAGTTAGATTAGTTTGTGTTATATAGTTTAAACTCACTTTGCTAGTCAAAATGGTAGCTCAGGCCTAATACAGCAGGGAACCGCTACAGTGGTGACCCGATTTCTAAGGATGTGCTATTTTTAATATTGGTGCCATGGAATTCTACCCGCAGAAGTCATTTTTGTTTCGAAATTAACCTCGGACTTCTACGATTTCTTGATGCTGTAGTCGTCATTTCATCACCTCTGGGAAAGAACCAGCTATGTCTGACACTTTCTAGTGAACTACTTGTACGCCAATTGTTTTCAAGCTATCCTCAGTGTTGGTAAGTAAAGTATTGTGTGTGTTTTCCTTATCGCTACCGATCCCTCAGTGATTACATGTTTTCGACCTGTTAGTTATCTTTAATAGTGTAATTTTGGTTGACTTTTTATTACAATTTTTTCAGTTTTTCATTATGAATGATTCTAAAACTGAAATTCCGCTTAGAGTTGATCAGGAATCCCAACTTTCTAGAATCGCTTTCAACGCTCCAGCGTTTTGGGAAAATGACCCAGAACTCTGGTTTTTTCAAGTTGAATCGCAATTTCTTTTAGCTGGAATTTCCAATGATTCCACAAAATTTCATGCAAATATTGCTGCTCTCAATTAAAATATTCTCTCTTGCGTTCGAGATTTGGTAAAGAATTCTCCTAAGGAAAGTGCGTATTCCTCCCTTAAGGATAAGATCTTGCAATACTTCTCGCAATCAGATGCATCTCGATTAAACTTGTTGCTTCATGATTTGCAGCTTGGTGATAAACGCCCGTCACATTTGTTGAGTGAAATGCGAAATCTTGCTCCTTCTAAATTGGAAGATGATCTTTTTGCAGACCTTGTGGCTACAGCGTTTACCTGCTAATTTGCAACAAGTTCTTTCTGTTTGCAAAGCTCCATTGGATGAGCTTACACAGATTGCAGATAAAGTGCATGAAGTGTCTGGAAGTGATCTGACTGTTGCACGCATTGAAACTAAATCGAATCAAATCGAATTAGATGTGCTTAAAGCTGAAATAGCCGATTTGAAGAATATGGTTAACACGTTGACAGTTTCCGTGTATTCACCTAATTGAAACGGCTATTGCAGCCGATCGTTAACATCTTCTAGAGGTTTGATAAAAATAAAGCTCGATCTAAATGCTTATGTTGGTACCACTTCCATTTTGGTGATAAAGCTTCTAAATGTAAAAATCCTTGTGCTGATCCTTTAAACTAAAAGGTTTATCTGTTTCTTCGACGGCAGATAAGGTTAGACCTAGCAGCCGATTATTTATAACAGATCTAGTTACTAGGAATAAATTCTTAATTGATAGTGGAGCTGCAATGAGCTGTTATCCTAAGAGAGATTGACTAAGTTTTCTGTTAAACAAGATTTGGAACTTTATGCTGCTAACGGTTCTCGTATATCAACATACGGCATTATTGAACTAGAGTTAGACTTTGGTCTGAGACGTAGTTTTCCCTGGTCTTTTCTAGTAGCTGATGTTTCGGATCCAATTATTGGAGCTGATTTTTTACAGCGGTTTGAATTGCTAATAGACATCAGAAACCGGAGACTTCTTGATGGTCTCACATCCTTATTTGTTAGAGGAACTGTTAAACAAGTACAATCCTTGGGTTTAACATTGGTCGAAGTTAATTCACACCTTACAATTCCATATTATCAAAATATACAAAATGGGTTTCCACAAATCTCCAACCCAGTACTAATGAAAGCTCAATTTTTCATTGCATTGAGACTAAAGGTCCGCCAGTTCATGCTAGAACTCGACGCCTTAATCCTGAGAAGTTGGCTTATTTAAAACGCGAATTTGGCGACCTGATAAGGGTATAATACGACCTTCAAAGAGTTCGTATGCTAGTCCAATACATTTTGTTAAGAAAAGTGACGGTTCATGGCGTATCTGTGGTGATTTCTGACGTTTAAATTCGGTTACAATTCCCGATCGACCCATTACCTCACATTCATGATTTTGTTAGTGGTTTAAGGGGTAAGACTGTTTTTTCAAAAATTGATCTGGTTAAAGTATACCACCAAATACCCATGGAGCCTAATGATATTCCTAAGACTGCGGTAATTACCCCAATTGGTCTTTTCGAATACGTGTATATGACGTTTGGTTTTCGAAATACAGCTCAGACTATGCAAAGATTTATTGACAGCATCATTAGAGACATTCCTTGTTGCTACGCTTATGTGGATGATCTCATCGCTTCCGCAGATCATGAGATTCACAAAAGATACCTTGATCTCGTCTTCAGCAAGCTTGGCGAGCACGGAATCATAGTAAATCCTCAGCAATGTGTATTTGGCCAATCTGAACTAGAATTTTTAGGTTTTCTGGTTTCTTCAAATGGTATTTCTCCTCTACCTGAAAAAATCCAGTTTTTGAAATATTCCCCTTTACCTAAAACTGTTCAAGAGCTTCGAAGATTCTTAGCTACTTTAAATTTTTGTCATCGTTTCTTAAAAGGTGCTGCTGAAGAACAGGCGTGTTTGCATGATCTTGTGAAAAATAAGGTCAAGAGAGATAATACTCCTGTTGTATGAAATGATGTAACAAAATCTGCTTTTGAGTCTTGTAAGAAATTGATTACTAATGCAACTGCATTGTCTTTTCCCGCAGCAGACGCCCGGTTGTCATTAATGACGGATGCTTCAGATTTTGCCGTTGGCTCTGTGCTTCAACAGCATATTGAGACTACAGTTGAACATCTTGGTTTCTTTTCTCGAAAGTTGTCTACTACCGAAAAGAAATACAGTACGTTTGATCGTGAGCTGTTCTCCATTTATTTATCTGTAAAACACTTTCGTCATATGCTTGAGGGACGGGAGGTTATAATTTACACTGATCACAAACCACTCGTATTTGCATTTACGCGAAAACATGACAATAGTACTCCACGTCAAATCAGATATCTTGAGTTCATCAGTCAATTTACAACTGACATTCGTTACATTGTGGAAAGTGATAATGTTGTGGCTGATACATTTTCTAGAATTTCTCAAATTGACTTACTGAATTCCAATGACTATAGTCGTTTGTCTGAAGATCAATCTTCTGATCTGGAACTGCAATCATTGATGGGTTCTGCTACCGGTCTGGAACTCAGGCCCATGTACTTTGCTCATTCCGACAAACCTTTTTATTGTGATGTATCCATGGGCACAGTTCATCCATATGTCACAAAGCAATTTCGTCGTCAAATTTTCACTCAACTTCATAACCTATCGCATCCTGGAGTTAAAGCTACGCAAAATCTAATTTTAGCTAGATTTGTTTGGAAAAATTTGAATTATTGTGCATTATGGTGCAAAAGCTGTACTCAGTGCCAGAGATCAAAAGTATCTCGTCACACTAAGTCACCAGTAGTAGCTTTTCCACTACAATCAGCACGCTTTTCGAATGTGCATATTGATGTTGTTGGACCTCTTAGTCCGGAACGTGGAATGTCGTATTTATTGACATGTGTAGACAGATTTACAAGATGGCCTGAGGTATTTCCTATCCCGGATGAAACGGCAGATACCATAGCACGTACATTTTTATTTGGATGGATTGCTCGATTTGGAGTACCAGAAAGAATCACTTAAGATCGTGGTACTAATTTCTACAGTAATCTCGTTTCTTCTCTTTCAAAGTTTTTAGGAGTGGAGCAGATCCACACAACATATTTTCACCCACAGAGTATCGGTGCAGTGGAGCGTTTTCATAGGCATCTCAAAAGTGCCTTGATGACGCATCTCCCAGAGAGTTGGTTGGGCTCCCTTCCTATGGTATTGCTTGGCATCAGATCTAGTTTTAAACAGGATTTGGAAGCATCATATGCGGAGCTGGTTTATGGAACTACGCTGAAGTTGCCCGGAGAATTTTTCGTAAACACACCTGCAACTACTTCGACTACGTCGTTCTTGCAGAGTCTACGGCAACATGTTCGTTCATTTCGCCCAGTTTCAGTGAAACACCATGGCTCCAATCCAGTTTTCATCAGCAAAGATCTGTTGCAGGCGTCTCATGTGTTCTTGCGGATCGATCGTGTACGGAAGGCTCTAGAACCTCCTTATGCTGGTCCCTTTAAGGTGCTCTCAAGAACTGATAAGGTGTTCAAGCTGGAAATTAACGGAAAGGCAGTGTCTGTGTCAATCGACATATTAAAAGCTGCACATTCCTTTTCAGACTGTGAATCCACTTCGTCATCTCCGATTCCCACATCAAAATCACCGAAAGATGCCATCACTCGCAGGGGAAAATGTTCCCGACGAGTCGTTCGATTTCAAATGCCATCGTCTGTGTGACTGGAGGGGGAGTACTGTCGCATCACAGTTGAATCTGAAAACGATTTTTATTCAAAGTTATTTGCGTCACGTTTGTTCAAGGCTAATAGGAAGAGACTGAAAAATGTGTATATCTTTTATTAGGGTTAAACTTTTGGATTTACGTACCAGCATATTTTTGGAATTCTATGTTTTCGTTTTCCGATGTAACTAGTTACGCTAATTTAAATGTTACTTGATTTATATTAAATATTATTTTTTTAATTATGCAGAATTGATTCTTTAAACCTGTATCTTTAAAATGTACATCTGGAAACCTTACTGATAGTAAGTTAGATTAGTTTGTGTTATAGTTTAAACTCACTTTGCTAGTCAAAATGGTAGCTTAGGCCTAATACAGCATGGAATCGCTACAATATTGTCTTAGTCTTTTATTGGTGAGTTTCAGTTGAAAGAATTACCTATGAAGGAATCTCAAACATTTGCCGATGTCAAAAGAGAAAATTGATTAATGCATAAGCGGATAGAAATAATACTCACATGCAGCTTTGTACATTATATTTTTCATATTTTAGTATCTGTTTTTCATAGTTAATTTCATTTTACTTGTTACTTTTCTGATATTACAGTGACTTTTCATAAGTTAACTTTCATTTTAACTCATAAATCTCTTACCAATAAATATAAAAACTGAAAGAAATTTATTAACAAAAGATAAAATACTTGTATTTCGTAAAATGAAAATAAATAACTGAATAGTAACTGAAAGGTAAGGAAATACATTTTGTACATATAAGAGCCGTATAAGTTATGTTCGAAAATGATTCATTCAATTAAAAAAAACTGCAATGTAGCTCGTTTTATTTAAAGGAACCCTCGTTAATAGTGCTGTAGCATCTATGTGCATTCTACGCATCTACTCATACGCAATTTTACGAAATGATCTGGTAGATGTTGTTAATTTTTAGTACATTTTTATGTTATGCATATGTTCTAGATATGGTTTGCAATACAAAATTTAAAAAAAAAAATGTTTGCTGGGAAATGGAACTGAGACTTTCTCTCAACGCATGGCTAATTATATTACTGCATGCATTAAAGCTTGCGCTAATTTCCATAGTATGTTAATAAAATAATAATACATAATTATGGGCAAATTAAATAATTAACGAAAACAAAATTTTTAATAAAATGTTACATGAAAAAATACATTTACAATTCCTTTTATAACTTGATACCTTGCTAAATACAAGTACTTATACTATTGAATAAACTGTAATTAAAGGATTATAGAGGGAAAAAAAGAGTTGCTTCTTTTTGATATACCGTAAAATCTGGCGTATAACGCTCACCGGTATGTAACGCACACCCTTACTTTCAAGCTGTTTTTTTTTAAATTTTTAGTTATATTCGCCATATAAAGCACCCCCTTTTTTTCAAAGAAATCTGAAATGCTAGTATACAACTCTCTTATGTTTTGAAGTCACTTATACGAAGTATTATCCCAGATTTTTGACCACAAGCACTACGACGTTTTTAGTTCATATAAGACATGTCATTCCTTTTAAATAATGAGAATTTCTATGTGTGTAGTAGTAAATCCTTTTTATGCTCATCTCTTTTGTTATTTGTAAAGCTCTCGTTTTTATACCTGGTGTAAAACACGCACCCTTAAATTTTGATCGTATTTTTTGTGTTAAAAGGGCGCGTTATACGCCGGATTTTACGGTGCATTGATTATGGCGCCAAAATTTTTTTTATATTAAAAAACAAACAAAAAGGTAGCTTGAAAAATTAGAAGGAGCGTGATAGTCAAAATAAAATTGCGCAAGAATATTATTTTACTAAATTGTTTTCTTTTTTTTTCTCTTTTAAAATTTCGATGTTTATTTTTTTATCGAATTATAATCAGCACGCAAAAGGTTTAAGTAAAACTTGAACTTTTTATTGAGATACTTTACACGCATATTTAAATTTGATAAAAAGCATTCACTATTTAAACACAGTAGACCCGCGGGATTTACCATGATAAGGAAAAAGTCCCAAATTTTTGAAACATCTATTGCATCCTATTACAATGATGGCAGTTCTCGACCAGTTTCGAAATTCATTTACGGTTGAAAAATGGTCTTTGTACTGAGCAGATTCTTTCTATTGGTATTGCCACCCAATAACGGATAAGAATAAGCCTGTCAACTTCACGAAATTACTTTTAAGATTCAGCCCAACCGATACCAAAATAAGTGGCAAGAATTTCTTGAGAACACTATCTGGAAACTGTAAGGTGCCATGTTACATATTTAACATACCAAACAAGGATCAGTTCAGGTTTTCTCGCCCGATTGAGGTCGAGCTCACTCAGCAAAGTTTTAGAATGTATAACCAGCATCCCAGGTAGACAAAACATTCCTCGTTCAAGGACAGCACATTTTTGACTACTCAATTTAAAAACAAAATTTTAATTTTAAGTAGCTAATGGTATTTGATTATATATTTCAGTTTACAATCAATAACTCAAATGGGTTCGTCAAAGAAAGACGAAACATTTTTTTTTTTTGTTTAAAAAATAAGGTGTTTATTTCGGAATAAATATTTTTTATATGCTTTTACAAAAGAAAAGTACTTGAAATTGCTATTCCCCTAAAACACGATTTAATAATGTAACTAACTAAAGCTAATCTAAGAACAAAACTAACTTACACTAACTTCGAACAAGGAGAAAAACAACTACATAAATTGAACCTTCCCACTAAACATAAATTCAGCGACATGTTTACTTAGAGGAAAACAGTATTTCAAAAAATAACACAAACGTATCGAAAAGCTGAAGGATGGAAACACCTTCAGAGTTCGTTCGGAAATCCTGTTATAGACTCGCTATCCTATTTGAACAAGGAATGGATATGGATAAAAATATAATAAAATTCTTAAAAAGAAAGATGATTGGAGCCATTAAAATAAAAGGAAAAAAATATAGAGGAAAAATATACTTAAGTACAAAAATGTGTAACCAAGAATATATTTATACGAAAGAGAAAAAATAGAAAAAAAAAGTTTCCAAATTAAAATTATATTATACAAATGATTGGCAACGAAAAAAAGATCATGTTGACGGAAATGGACCTGGAAGAGTACCGGTAACTAATTATTTCTAATTAACTGAAGCTAAAAAACGAATAATTTATTTATTTAATATTTTAATGGTTCATAGGACTCTTAACTTACAAATTTTTCAATTCTGTAAAAAATATTTCTGAGCACTTTGGTACCAAAATTGTGTTGATACTGTGAAGACTTCTGAAGTTATTGAGAAAAAAGTAATGAAACTTAAACGAAAACCCTATCCTTTCTTATCTTTAACTTCATTTTTCACAAAACGAAAAAATTTACCTTATACGCAGGATTTCTCAGAATTTATTTATGATATCAATTTGAAATTTTATACAAAATAAAGTTCTTCATAACTTATACATCAATTTTCAAAAAAAAAAAAAAATATTTGAATTTTGTAATTAATTTTTCTCTTAAAATTGTCGTGTGTGTGTGTGTATAATAATTGTATTTAAAAAATATTTTTTTCTCTAAATTTCTAAAAAGTTAGTATAACTTCAAAAGTGAATATTTTTATACCAAGTAAAATTAATTTTGTAACTTTGGATCAGTTTTGTACTTCAGAATCCTGTGCGGTGTAAAATATTAATTTTCATATTTTTGAAAAATAGCCCAATTTATATTTTTTTATAACTTTTTAAATTTTTTCTCAAATCCTCTAAAAATTTGAGAAATAATGTAAACATATATGATTAACATGTGGTAAAAATTTCGAATTATTGTTTTGTTTTATTACTAAGCTACTTTGGTTTGAAGAAGGATAATTTTTTTCGAGTCCTGTGAGATATATGTTAAGGGTCCTGAGAATTCTTAAATCGTTCATACATCTGTTGATAAAAAATATATATGTAATAAATTATATAATTCTAGGCAGGAAATACTGGAAATTTTTTTTTGATATAGTTAGAAATATATGAATACTATTTTCAGGCAGAAAATGTGTTTTTGATAGGTAGTACAATTTTTGTTTGGGGAAGTTATATAACTCTCTAATAGTATAAATGGAATGAATGAGATGTGAAATTCCTTAGTCAAAGAACTGTAGAACATGTTATGGCCCGAATCAGAACGGGCATAAAAAGACAATGGGGATTAGACATCAACTTAAATATGTGTAAACATGATAAAACCAGATTAATATTATCCAAAAGTTAAACTAAAAAACGAAAAACGGATTACTGTGGTTGTGGTTTGTAAGTAATTTTCAAATGTAAATCCGTGATAGAAATATTTCAATAATTCTCCCAGTTCAAAGAAACTTTTCTGCTGACGTTTTATCCATATATGAGTCTGCACTGGAGATATTTACTTCCTTCTCACGAGAAATATCCAAGTTAGAAAAATAATCTGCTATAGATCTGTGTTTTTAAATATTTTCGATACAGTTTTTTTCAAATTAAAAAAGCATCATAACTTTGTGTGCCCCACATATTTTATGAAAACTTAAATTTCTCTCACAACTTTCGAATTATAGAAAACAAAAATATGTTTCTTGCAAGCATTTTATGTAGAACCTAGCACTAAAAGTATTTTTTCCAGTAAATCATACACTTTTAAAATAAATGTAATGGGATGGAGCATGTCCAAGTAAGGAAGAAAAAAGTTCCGATGTTGCATAACAAAAAAATTTCTAAGTGTTAGCATTATCTTTGAATTAAATTGATTTATAAATAAAATACATTTTGATTATATTTTTAGGAGGGAAAATACATTTATATATGTATATGTACAGTAAATTTAAAAAAAAAAGCTTGGAAAGTGTAGGAAAAATTCCATTTACTTTAAAATTCGATTTATACATATGTTTTCAAAGATAATATATAATTGTAAAAACAAAAATAATTCCACAGTCAAATATTTAAGTACACGCTTTTTATATAGAACTCATGGTTATTATAGTTTATGAATTTATATTCTTCAATTGAATCAAATATTTTTATCATGTATCTTATAACAAGAGAAATTCGATGCAGTGATGAAATACAAGAGGTGTGTGTATGGCAGTGACTTCATCCAAACCATTTAAAAAGACTAATACAAGGGCTTTCAAAGTTCTCATGCCTCTATCTTAGTAATCTCTTAAAGGGAAAAATAACATTCTAAAGATCAACACTTTTATTGGCCTTAGAAGTGACTTTAAAATACTAATGCTCATCACATTTGAAAAGTTTCATGAATTAATTTTATCAAAATGTAAGAAGAATTGCTTGAAAACTTCGAAAAATTTAAAAATAATTTTACCATTTTTTTAGTACAGAACTATAAGCATCACGCAAACAATGCGAATCATTCAAAATTTTAATTTATAAAATTTCAAATTGTAGAAGTTCTATTCTCTATATGTCTATAATCCAATTAGGGAAACATTTTTATTTAGAATATTTAAGTTATCCGACTACGTTCGGAATCGTGATTTTAAAAAAAAGCGCATAAAATGCATGCATAAAATTGTTTTAAGGACATTTTGATAAAAAAAAAAATATTTAAATATAAAATTTTGGCAAAAAATTTAGAAAAATGTTTTCCTTTTGTGAAAAGTTGTAATAATATTTCGCCTGTGTATAGCTCAGACTTCTCTACAAAAGCTCAACTAGATTTTTTGAAAAATTCATATTGTTTTCAAAGTGACCACCAATTGAAATAATTATTAGCGTTTTTTTTTCCTTAAAATTTCTCCCCTCTGTTGTCCTAAAATATGTGAATAAACCCACTTCTATGTTATATATTTCAAAAATTCTAGTTGAGCCTCAGTAGAGAGGTATGAGCTATATACAGACAAAATATTATTATAATAGAAGTATATTTCACAAAAGGAGAACATTTGGAAAAAAGATTATTCTAAGTTAATGTTTCGCCAAAATATTAAATTTAAATAAATTTTTTGTCAAAATATCCTTAAAACAATTTTATGCATATATTCTAATCTAAGTGACACTAAATATCATGAAAATTGTCCATTTATGTGCTTTTGCAAAATCACGGTTCCGAACGTAGTCGGATACCTTAAAGTATATGAACAAATCATACTCTTAATTACAAAGTAAAATCTCTTAAATCCTTCAAAAGTTCATCGCAAAAATAATTTTAAAGTTTATCAAGGCTCAATTTAACGCTATTTTTTAATTAACTATTTATAAAATAAATTTTATTCATCTTTTGCTAATTTCAAATTATTTCATGTCTCAAGAATAAAATGAAAATAATATATTTAAATTGGAATTATAACTGAAAATTTTCATCCTGCACTTGTATATAAATCTAAAAAGAAGCAAAATCCCTTAATCGTATTTTTCGAAACGTATTGAATCAATTCGAATAAAAATTGATCGAAATTTTTTTAAATGCATTATTAAAAGCATATACTATAAATTAAAACTACGTGTCATGAATTAAGGCTTAGAAGGAATGACTGGCCAAAAAAATTATGTAACATTGAGGGACTTATGAAGGTCTTCATATAGGGTATGATAACCCCTTTCGGCAATACAGTTGTCACAAAGAATTATCATGTTATTTATGAGGTCGTGTGACAATATATTTCACTACTCCACCAAGTCAATTCTTAACTCCAGAGCGATTCTGGAAATTAAAGCTTACAAAAACTAGTAATCACTTTTGTAAATTCTGTTGAGATAAAACTTAGTAATATTATTTCTTAAAGAAAATAATGCTACTCCTTTAAGTTTTATCTTTAAAAAATATTCATGCAAATAGAGTTATAACCACTATTGTTATGGCAATCGTACGGATTGTGCATGTTCTTATAATTTATATATAGTTAAAAAAATATATTTATTTTCCTTAAACAAATAATATTAATACACGAAATTACAATATACAACGACAATAAAATATTCAATACATGGATAAATGAATAAAAGCATTAAAATTTAATATAAATTTTTAATGTTAAAAATATTTTAATATAAAAATATAAATATAATAACAGTCGAACATTTCAATACTTCATTTAAAAAATATAAAATACATATTTAAGTACATTGAGTTTTTTTGCTCAAACCCCGCAAAGAAAATAACGATAATGTTATCTCCTTCGAAACTTTTCTGCAAAGATAGGCATTTTTTTTTCTCCTGTCAGTGATTCCCCTTAATAGATCTTTTCCTCCCTGACACGTCTTGCTGGGGCCATCAAGCGCTCGCTATCGTCACCAGATGGCGACTCGTGTGCCTCGTCACGAACGCCTTCTGAATAAAAGATGGTGGCCTCTCCTTTTCAATTTAGGGAGCGAGACGTGAGTGGACGGTGATTGACTGAGGGCCGATAGCCCTCTGTATACGAAAGAGCTTCCATGAATGGAGCGCTTAATTGCGGATTCCGAAGCAGAAAATGACACCAAAGCCATTTTAAACACTTGTTGGTAAACCCGAGAGTGCATTTTCTGCACATGACATAACTTTTATCCTTAAACCAGATTAGAAAAAAGCGGCTAGTGTACATTTGTAAAACTCGCAACAGAAACCGTAATCTTTGTTATAGCACTGACATTTTTTTTATTATCTTAACTGTCCTCTTAAAAAGAAGTAAATTTTCTTAAGATGGTAATCCAAAACACACACATAAAACGAAACTGGATTACATTTTCCATCACGTTTAAACAGCTTTTTAAAATGTAGATTTATCTACTCAATTAATATGCAGGTTCTTTCGGAGAGAGTCGTAAATTATTTATGAACTTTCGAGTAGTGTAAAGGATTTACTTTTTATTTAAAATAATTAACTCACGCGTAAGATCCGTAGTATCATAAATTCATAGTTCGCACTACAATATAAATCTGCTGTCGCAATATAGTGTAAGGTAGCTTTTCTCCTTCATCCTAAGGGAGCGGGAGAGCTCTAGGGGAGGGGCGGCAAATACATCAAAAAATCGGAAACAAAAGATTTTTTTTAAAAAAAAATTATAAATTTACATATAAAATACATTCTTTAATAATAAAAATAAGTTAACATCTGCACTGATATACTACACTGTTATCAATGTATCAGTACTGCACAATGCACTTTATAATTAATTTAACGATACTAAGTTAAGAACCAGTGTCCCCATGGGCTTGTCACATATGAAATTATAGACAAAAATTAGCACTTATCTCGATAATGTGTACGGTTTATAATCAACCCCTTAACTGCCGATTAAAAATTACGCGATTCGCTTCCCAATGTAGGCGCGATTTCCTTTGTAGGCGAGCGTATGTGATGAAGTGGGAGAGGGGAAGAAAAGAATAAATAAGCAAAATCCTCTTAAATAGGCACATCCTTTGTAAGCACTATCAATTTCCTTTAATAGCACTTTAAAGCGCTCGGAACAATTTTATGGATTAGCAGTGTACAGAAAATATCGTAATTCGAGAAGACGTATATATACGTCCTGGGCAACTAATGCACTGACTGACGTTTATATAGGCCGGTAACACTAAAGAAAAAGTCGTACAGCAGTTTTAATTTCAAAGTATCGTATCATTGCATTAAATACGTTGCTGTTTGCATGGCGGGGGGTGATGAAAATCATGATTGAATATTTTGTCGCAAATATATTCAAAGTCTGAGAAGTACTGGTGTTGACACCTGCGTAATGACAACTACGAGTATGACGTATGCATGAAGATGCCTGCGTGCGCACCTGCCAGCCTGATGATATATTCGGAGAAGTTAAAGGATTTCAGTATTTTTGCTGACGTGGGCACAATAACTACTTTACATCGAAACCCACAATAACTTAGGTTACCTTTTTGTTTTATCTAAATTTTAGTCGGATAGACTTGGTCCGTCAAATTATTTAAATTCGTGACAGTCACGAACATTTTTTGGTCCTGTCGGCCCGAGATTCACGAACTAAAGCGCAATGGATATCTTAAAATTAAACAAAGCTAAAACTTCCTTACAAGGAAGTATTACTAGAATTGCAACCTTCATGGACAACGTGTCCGAACATGTTGACATAACCGAGGTGGAGGTTAAACTAAAAAAAAATTGACCAACTCCAGAGGAAAATTGAAGAATTGAAAGAGCTACTTTTTGGATTGGAAACCGCAAAACCAAAAGAAGAAGCGGAATTCGAAGAAGACTTATACAAATGTGAAACACGTCTGGAAGATTTGGAGGTAAAAGTTAAAAAATTGATTAACTCTATTAATGTATTATTGTATGTGGCTGCAATTGAAAAAAAACAAATGCGAAAACGGAACTTTAGCTCAAACAAAAATTCCACCTATAATACTTCCCACCTTTTCGGGAAAATATGAACAATTTAGTAACTTTAAATCCCAAAATGACGATTTGATTGCAACAAACGAACAACTGACTCAATCACAGAAATTGTATTATTTAAATTCCTGTCTATCAAATGAAGTTAAAGATTTTGCCTCCACTTTCGATTCATTTTCTTCATTGTATGAAGCACTCGAATCCCGATATGATAAGAAAAGATTCATTGTCGATATTCATGTGCAACAAATATTAAATTTTAAGAAGATAGAACGTGAGAATCCGAAAGAAATTCGTGAAATGATTGATTGCATTAAAAAAAAACTTATGGGCTGTAAAACTATTAACCCTCCAAGCGGTTAGCACGGAAAATTCCGTCATTGTAAAGATACTTAAAAATGCACTGCACGGGATTTTTTGTCATCAAGTAACATTTTCAAAAGCGGATTAGCCGTACTTTTCTGAAAACCTTTCCCCCTTTTAAAGGTTTAACATCTTAAAAGATAATTAGGGACGGTGGAAGCAACACAGCAGGACACTGATAGGAAGTTTTATGACTCGCAGGGAACCCCGTGTTTTGACAATGGGGAAATCGTAAGAAATCGGGGGAAAATTTCTTTAGACCCCAGGAAGTGTTTGTTTGTTAGCTTGTATTTTAAAAGTTTTAAAAAGTCCCAACGCATGAGTAAAATATGTTACAATTCCCTTTTAGTTTCATATTAATTTGAAACTGTAACAAGTTGGGGCGTGTCAGGGCATTCTGCTATTTTATATGGTTAGACAAACTATCTTTTCTTAAGTATATTTTTTCGCTTCATTTTTCTTATTTTAATCAATGCTTTCAGTTTTTGAAACATGATTATTTCATTATAAGATGCCAAAAAAATTAATAAAACACCAAACACTTTAAAATTTGAAATCTTTTCAACTTTCCAACCACTAAAAATGAATAAATTTAAATTTCATCAAATAATTTGAAACATTTTCTTACACGTTGATAAAAATAATAACGAAAAAAAACTAATTAAGATATATTAGTTTTTTTTTTTTTAGATTTCAAAGCCCAAGTGTTCACGGAAGTTTACGTACAGTGCCTAGTTATATATTGTTAAAATACACCGAATTATGTTTGAATTTTAAGTGTTTGAATTTTAAGTGCATGAACTTCAGTTTACATCAAAGACAACATGAATGAAGATTTTCACACATTTTTTTTATAACTTGAATGTTTTAATAAATGGTAATCAAAAAAATATGGAAACATTTACAGTAGACATTTATGCATATAAATAAACATAAAAATCAATTTTAAATTCGAGCTATTCAAAAACATTCGAATTATTCTTCAAAAATATCTATTTATGCAAAATACCTCAACATTTATTTTTTTTAAAGGCTAACTGAATAAGTAATTAAAATCTGGATGTTTTTTGAAATCTCGACCGTATAAAGCTGGAGATTTTATGTTAGAAATCCCATTTGAAATTAAAAAAAAAATGCATCGCGCAGTTAAAAATTATTTACCATAAGTTTTAGCAATTGTTTGAGTATAATAAAAATTTCAAATTTTTTATTACATAGCTTCTTTGGTATCTTTTAATATATTTCGAAGATTTCATACAATTCAGTTGAAAACTGCATGCTAAGAGCAAAAAATATACTAAAAAAATTAACGAATTTACAATAAAGTTTTACATAGAAACAAAAAACTGAGAAGCTAAAGCGTATGAATGAAAAATTTTGAGTATATCTGAAGTAGTTTTCGAAATATTTATTTTAAAGTTCAGAAAATTGTGTGCGTTATGTTATACTTAATATTAATTAAATGGTTAAAATAATATGTTAGTAAAAACATGTAATCATTTGATGACACATTCATATACTAATAAAAATTATCATGGTCATTGATGCGAATGTCAAGAATTTTTTGTAATTTTAAATTCAGACATTAAGATATTGATGCAGAAAATATAAAACGACCATCTAAAATGCATGAAAAATGCAGTCTGCTATGAAATGATCTTGACAAAAAAATACGGCATTTTCACTTACTATGGCAGATCCGGCTTTGTCAGGGGCGATCTGGAAAAACAGAGAGGGAACGGTGGTTTTGATGGATGCCGCTCTAGCTTTTAAATCTGTCAGGAAAAAAAATATATATAAATTACAAATGCAAAAACTAAGTCTTGTAATTTTCCATATATTTTTATAACAACGAATTCTGGAATTGGCTCCCAATACTTTGTTGTGTTTGACAATATCTAAGGTAACCAACAATACTTTAGATAGATTTGTACTACTTTTTCGTAACCGTATTCCTTTTAAAATTAATTCGTGCAGCTAAAATACACTTTTTGTACTCTTAAAAATTTATGTAAACTATAACAGTTAATTTTAATTTATGCAACTTGTGAAATGTTCATAATTAACTATTTCCGTCTAAACAGGTCACATGAAAAAAAAAGTTTAGACTCCCTCATTCATTAGGGGATTATATAAGATTCTAACATTAAGTTTTATTTTTCACCGAATAGGGTAGAGTGGTAGTGTATCGTGCTTCCACACCACAGATCTTGGGATCTATTAACGGGCTGGGCAAGGTCGACTCTGCCTTTCATCCCCGCTACATTGGATCGATAAATGAGTACTACAGTAGATCGATAAATGAGCTTGCTTCGGGTCTTAAACACTGAAGTTCTCTCTTCAGACAGACCACCAAATCGGGACATCTGTTCATGCACCTCAGCGCCCAATGGTCATGTATATTGGGATGGGCATAGTAGTTCCTGGCCCTCATGGATTGTTGTGCCACTGAGTTTCAGTTTTAAGTTTGAGGATTGCCTCACTTTGGGGATACACCTTAGATAAACATGTATTTCCACTCATTTGCAATTAGACATTTTTCTTTAAATTAAGCTTATTTTAGTAGGAAGTTTGATTTGTAAAATGTATTTGCTTAATAACATGTATATTTGTGTGTTATATTAAAATTTTGATCAATCCAAATTTGCATGTGTTTTGCTCCTCTAAAAGCTTTAAGGATTTTAGAACTGATCTTACAATCCATATACGTTTTATAGTAGTATATTTAAAAATGAAAAACACATTTTTACGACTATGTGAGCTTTTATTCCTCGTTTATAAATATAAAAAATTGCATTCAGCTACAGTTTTTAAAATGTACTGAAATAAGTGGAGAAATAGGATATTTACATATTATGAATATTTTTGACTGCAGTAAGATATATTTATATTTTAGTTTCTTTATTATTTGAATAGAAGTTGTAAACCATTTTGCGAATAGTTTGATGTTGATTATAAACCCATAGGCTGTTTAATATTGTAAAGTGTTTTAGTGTGATAACAGCACACATTAAAATAAGGCTCATTTGCAGTTATATGATCAGCTTTAGTGATATTTAAATTTTCAAAAATAGTCTACACGTACGAAAACATTCTTTCAAAACCAAACACCACATCTCATACTATGTCTTCCGTACAGCAGGAAATATTTGTGTATACTGAAAAATTTAATACAGGATACATTTCAAAATGTTAAAATTGTTTTTAAAATTTGGTATGAATACTTTGTGGAACTGTCGGTTAACTTCACTAAACAAAACTGTTTTTAGTGTAATGTTTTGAAAGACAAAATTAATTAGGGAGAACTTTTCTCACAATTGAATTTGTAATGACTAAATTGTGTGAAAAAATAAAGTTATCGATGTGTGATATTTTTCCTTGTAATAAAAGAAACAGAAAGATAAGAAATTATACTTGAGTAGAATATCGTTAGAAGTACTGTCATGCGCATTTGAAGAAGTATATCCCCCATTGAAATTAAAAATTATTGACTGAATGTGTGTTATATCCATCACAAATGCCGATGTAGAAAAGATACTTTTATTTTATATAGGAAGTTTTTAAAGGAGAACACTAGGAATAAAAATTTAGGTTTTTTTCCAAAAATTATTCAGTTAACATAAAAATATTATTTATATGATTTTAATTAAAATAAATTAAAAGTATTGAAACCTTTTTTATGTTTTTTTAAATTAAAAATATAATTGAATAGAGAAAGATTGGTTTTATTTCATAAATGTAATCATCGTATGTATATCACCGTATAGACCATTTATTGTCTTATTGTTTAAAAAAAGAGATAGGGCCTTTGCTCTTTTTACTCATAACTTTTTTAAAAAAAGGAAAGTGAACGCGTTTTCTTACTCTCATATTCAAAAATGAATACAGGATGCTTTTTTCTGGTTCAAATCGCAATACCAGTATATATATATATATATTTAGTTTTTAAAAAAATGACAGAAAACATATTTTGTTTGAGGAAAATATAATTATTTTTCAACTTCTAACACACTGTTTTTTTCCTCCCTTCATTTTGTTTTAATTTTACTGTGACTAAACATATAGGGGAAACGACCCAGTTGCACTACAATTTTCAAACAAGATTGCCCAAGTTAACTTGACAGCTAGCTGGTAACGATTGATCTCTTGGTTGTTACTTTACAAAGGGACCGAACTGAGTCATAAAATTGTCCCCGTTCGACCTCCCAAGTTTTAAAAGGGGGAAAGGAATGAAGTCTGTTGCATTTTTAAAGCGAATGGCAAAATAAGAGTAAACGCTTTCGGAATATTTTTCAGGAGGAAGCTAACCACCCAGAGGTTTAAACTATGAACAAAATAATTTATTTAATGTATTTTTATTAAATATTATGCTAAGGAAATTAGATAATGAATCACGAAAAAATTTGGAACTGAGTTTAAAGGCAAAAGATCTTCCCCTTATTTGATGAATTTATTGCATTTTTAGAACAACGCGAAACCATTCTTTTATCCGTAGATAAAAATTGTATTGTCGAAACAAAAACGATATTAAGAAAACCTAACTTATCCTTTTAAACAAAAACCAACCCTTTAATGAATAAATCTGTTGAAAACAAGAGTTGCATAGTTTGTAAGGATAAAACTTCACATCCGATATTTCGAATTGAACCCCGAAAAACGATTAAATCTAGTCCGTCTGTATAAGTTATGTGAACTGTGTTTGCGAAAAAACCACAAAAGGATGCAATGTACTTCGACGAATATGTGCCCATGTAGTAAAAAACATTCTCGCTTACTCTGTATTTCAGCAATAGGTGACCGAAGAAAAGGGATTATTCCCTCCGCCGAACTTCCAGTACTAACAACCCCGGGAGACCGGGAATCGGATGTGGTGGATTCTTCCACACAGAACACAGTTTTGAGTAACACGGCTTCTGAATATAGAAAGAACGTGTTGATACCGACCGGTAGTGTTTTCTTACAAAATAATGAAGGTCGAGAACTAAAATGTCCCGTCATTTTTGACTCTTTGTCTAACACTAATATTATGTCCAGAAAAATGTGTGATTTTCTTGGCATTACAATAGAAAAAATAAATTCTTCAGTTTAAGGACTCAATTCATTGAAACAAAATTTAAAGGGAAAAACTAATACTTTAATACCTAATAAAATTGGTACTTTTAGAGAAAACGTAGAATTTTTTGTGACTGAAAAAATTACCGGGTTGACACCAAGTGTTACGTAAGATGTTTCGGAAATAAAAATTCCTGAATTTTTAGAATTATCAGGTCCCTATTTTTACGAAGCTAAGGAAATTCACGCTTTACTGAATGCGGATATTTTCTTTAGAATAATTAAAGATAACGTATATAAAGTAAATAAAGAATTATTGTTCAGGGAATCTGAATTTGAATGGATTGCTGGTGGACGACTCCAGGGAACCAATACTAATATCTTTTCATGTTACCTTCTTAAAGATAAAGATTCTGTTGAGGATACATTAAAGCGGTTTTTTGAGCTCGAATCCCTTGGCAAAAAAGATGACCCTTGCTATCGGAAATATGACCAAGCTATGAATATTTTTAAAGAAACTGTACAGTATAATAATTATTGGTATGTGGTTGAATTACCTTTTCGTGAACATTGGAACGAACTGTCCAATAACTTGTCTGTCGCAAAACAACGTTTCCAGAGTTTATGGCGAAGGTTACGAAGAAATAAAACGCTTTACACTAAATATAAAGAAACGATTCAAAATTATTTGAATCAAGGAATCATAGAAAAAGTCAAAGATACTGAAATTAATGTACACAAACCAATGTATTACTTACCACACCAAGCGATAAAAAAAGAGGGTCGTGTTACTACTTCTACTCGTATTGTTTTTGATGCAGCTTCACACCAAGCTAACAAACTATCACTGAATGATTGCTTGTGGCCTGGACCTAATTTGAATCCTAATCTTTTAGACGTTTTAATTAATTTCAGGCTAAATTGAGTTGCAATATCATCGGATATTCGTCAGGCATTTCTTCAAATTTGCTTGGCGGATAAACATAAAGATTTTGTACGGTTTTTATGGACATATAGTAATCCACGTATTGGGGAAAAGCTCACTTTGCAAGTTTATAGATTTAACAGGGTGTTATATATATATTTGGAGTTAATTCTAGTCCATTTCTACTAACAGCAACAATAAAATATCACATTGAGAAATATAACGAAATTCATCCCATAACTGTACAACATTTAGATTCTTTCATGTATGTGGGTGATTGGATTACGGGACAGGATACTCGAGAAGAAGCTCTTTTCATGTCTCGCCACGCTAAGAATATTATGAAAGAAGCAGGAATGGAGATGAGAAAATGGATCAGCAATGATACTGTTTTAATGGCTCAGTGGGTGGCTGATGGTTTCGACACACATCCTATGGATGCATCCATCAGGTTGGGAACAAACAAAACAAAAGTGTTAGGCATGGCTTTGCAAACTCTAGATGACTGTCTGACGTTGAAAACTGAAGGTTTGCTGGAATTCGTTTCGATAAACGAAAATACTAAAAGATTTATGTTACAAATAATAGGGAAGATATTTGATCCCCTGGGATTGCTCTCACCTTTTACTATAAGAATAAAATGTCTCACACATACAGGAACTTTGGATAAAAAAATAACTTGGGATGAAAATTTACCCCAAAAGTTAAAGGAAAAGTGGTTGATTTGGTGTAAAGAACTACCCCTATTAGATCATCTTAGAATTCCAAGGTTAGTTCTTGATTCAACGAATGATGAGGTAAGTGATCTCATTGAATATTACATATTCTGCGATGCCTCTAAACTCGCTTATGGAGCAGCAGCTTACGTGAAAGTAAGAAAACCAAATGAAGTGCTCGTAAATCTCATCACTTCAAAAACGAGGGTGGCACCCCTGAAAGCAGTTACTTTGCCTCGACTTGAGCTTCTGGGAGCTTTAGTAGGAGCTCGATTGAGTTCAAGGGTGCAAGAAATCATCTGCAAGGAAAAGGAGTGCAAAGTGTTCCACTGGACAGACTCCAAACTAGTCCTATTCTGGATTAAAGGCTCTTCTAAAAGATGGAAACAATTCGTGGCTAACAGAGTGCAGGAGATCTCCAAGTTAACTGATCCTGATTCTTGGTTTCATTGCTCAGGACAATACAATCCCTCAGATTTCTTGTCTTGGGGACTTAGTGTTGATACACTTATTTCCAACAACAAGTGGTGGAATGGTCCAGCCTTCCTAAGAACTGACAAACTCCCAGAAACTGTCTATGAGTGCCCGGAACTAAATGAAGTAAATTATTTGCCTGAACTAAAATCAAATGATTCTAAAAAAATATTGTATTGACTTTGAATTTTAATCAAACATTTTTTGATCATTTACTTTCTTGTAGTAATAGATTTCTAACTATCATTCGAGTGTTAAGTTTTCTTTACAGGTTTTTATTTAACATTAGAAATCCAACTAAAAAGAAAAGGGGACCTCTTACTTCAGATGAGATGGAGGAAGCAGAAATTTATTTAATGATACAAGTACAGCTTGGTTCATTCTATACGGAAATTAGAGATATGCAAAAAGGTGATGATATTTGTAATAAAAGTAAGAATTTAAACTTATCCTCATTTTAGATGATAAGGGAATGATTCGAGTAGGTGGAAGACTGAAACACTCTCAACTTTCTTCTTCGAGTAAACATCCTACACTGCTGGACATTTGCTAAGGACGGATAACACTATCATCCATAGCAACCACAAAATGAAAGGAAGCAAAATGTGGAAAATTAGAATAAGTGCGGGATATTAGTAAGAAGAAGTATGAGTATATGCAAATTTTTTCCCACGTCTGTTCATCACGTGATAGCGTTCATAAGAGCTTTAAAGGTTTTGACGCGTGTGGACAGTTGTTGTTTCAAGTCAAAGTTTTACAGGAAAGATTTAATAGACGAACTTAAAATTTTTGGCATGTCTTCCCGACATCACATAGATGATTTTATGCGTGGTCGAATTATTGGAAAGATCGAAGAAGGGCGAAAAATAACAGATGTTACCAGGGAGTTCGACATCGCTCACAGCGTTGTTTCACGGCTGTGGAAGTCATTTAAACCCACTGGAATGTGTAGTAGACGGCACGGGGGAGGTCGTGTTAGAAGTATGACGCCTGAAGAAGACAGATATATCGTCCTATCAGCAAAACGGAACAGGCGCACCACAGCTCAGCAGGTGGCAAATCAGTTTATTGCTGCCTCAGGAAAGCAGATCTCCCAAAAAACTGTTGCCAGACGTTTGAGGGGAGGAGGACTATACGCACGCAGACTTGTTGTGTGTGTCCCATTGACCAGACAGCACCGTACTGCCCGTTTGCAATGGTGTCGTGAGCATCACAATTGGACTGAACAGAACTGGGCATGCGTACTATTCTCAGATGAGAGTAGGTTCAGTCTGTCATCGGATTGTAGACGCCAACTGATCTGGCGCGAGAGTGGTACTGCTTATCGTCCAGAAAATATCCAGGAAAAGGACCGATATCCGACATACAGTATCATGGTGTTGGCCGGCATCATGATCAATGGCCGCACGCGCCTACATGTGGATGCGAATGGGACTATGACGGGCCAACGATACAGTGATGAAGTTGTACTTCCTCATGTTCGTCTTTTCCGCGGTGCTGTCGGTGATAAATTTGTTTTTATGGACGACAACGCAACATGTCATCGAACACTCGCTGTTCAGGATTGTCTAGACAGCGAGGGTATTCAACGTTTCGTATGGCCAGCGCGTTCTCCAGATTTAAACCCCATTGAAAATGTGTGGGATGCTTTGGGGAGGCAAGTTGCTGGTCGAAACTATCCTCCGACAAACAAGAACACCCTCATTCGTGCACTCACAGAGGAATGCGATAAATTGCCTCAACAGCTGCTGGATAATGTTGTGCAAAGTATGGCACGACGTGTGGAATGTTGCATCACACTCCACGGTGGACATATCCCGTACTGATACCTTTCTTTAAGTTGCCTGCTGACTTTTAGATGCATTGTTCCATTTCTCCGTACGCAGATGAAATGAACAATTGTTTTTCTTTCAGATGTTTCACAGTTTTTGTACTTTCCAGAACAATAAATATTCTTTATTCTTATGTCTGAACAGTGTGGCAACTATATTTTATCCTACTAGGCCTCATGTCTCGCTTAATGTTATGCTAAATAGCAATTTGTGATCCGTCCTTAGCATTTGTCCAGCAGTGTATATTGCTTCCTGCTAAAAGTAAACTAACTGAAATTATTGTTAAATACTACTATGAAAAGTATTTTCATCTTGGGCCCCAACATTTATTTAATCAGGTTAGACTTAAATATTGGCCAATTCACGGGCGAAATATTTGCAGAAAAGTTGTGCATAACTGTGTAATTTGCTTTAAATTTAATCCTAAAATTTGTTCTCAAAAAATGGGTGATTTGAGAAAAGAAAGAATAACTCCTGATAAGGTCTTTAATTCAACTGGAATTGATTTGTGTGTGTGTGTGTGTGGACCCTTCTTTATCAAAAATAAACATCAGAGGAAAGGTCCTGAAATTAAAGTTTATGCTTGTATATATATTTGCCTTGTAAGTCTTAACTTCACAAGCTTTAATTGCTGCATTGAAAAGATTTATTTCAAGAAGGGGTAAGTGTCATAAAATATTTTCGGATAATGGTACTAACATGATAGGCGCTAATCGAGAAATAAAGGTTTTGTCTAAATTAGTAAGAGATAGAGAAGAGTCTTTATTTGCGTTTTTCTCAGAAGAAGGCATTGAATGGTCATTTATTCCCCTAGAAGCCCAAACTGGGGAGGTCTATGGGAGGCTAATTAAAATCTTTAAAATATCATTTTAAACGTGTTGCAGGAAACTCAAAAATATAGTTAGGAAGAATTATTGACTTTAATAACGCAAATAGAAGCAATTTTGAACTCTCGACCTCTTACACCACTATCATCTGACGTAGATGATTTGGATATTTTAACCACAGCTCACTTTTTAATCGGCAGACCGATCACAGCTATAGTGGAACTGTCTCTGTTGCAATGCGAATCAAATCGTTTAAATATTTGGCAGAGAATAACTAAATCAGTTCAAACGATCTGGAAAAGGTGGAGCCTTTCATACTTAAATAGTCTGCAACAACGAAAGAAATGGATTGTTAATAAAGAAAATCTCAAATTAGGAGATATGGTTTTAATAAGAGAAGACAATCTTCCTCCTTGTAAATGGTTATTGGGACGTGTTGTTAAAATATACATGGGGAAGGATAAGAAAGTTAGAGTTGTAGACATTAAAACTAGTAAAGGTATTTATAAAAGGTCTATCAATAAGCTGAGTATACTGTCTATTGAAAATTAAATGTGTATGGTTATCTATGATATTATTAACTTGGAAATTATTGTTAAATTTTTTGATATTGTCTCTCATGTATCAAATTACTTACTATACATTACAATTTTCTTTGTATTATGTATTTTATTATTTGAGAACTTAAGCTAATTATCTGCAAAAATTTGATATTCAATTATATATTCACTCAATATTTATTAGTATTAGTTCATGTTTAAAATTTATTACTTATTTTATGTTAAGATACAAATTGTTAAATTCTTGCATGTGGACATAGCAAGGCCTGCGTAATGACAACTACGAGTATGACGTAAGTATGAAGATGCCTGCGTGCGCACATGCCAGACGGATGATATATTCGGAGAAGCTGAAGGATTTTAGTATTTTTGCTCACGTGGGTAATAACTACTTTACATCGAAACCCACAATAACTTATGTTACCTTATGGTTTTAATTAAAATTTTAGTCGGAAAGACTTGGTCCGTCAAATTATTTAAACTCGTGACACTCACGAACAACTGGTGTAAGGCAAATGATATTCCCAGTCGCTGTTTTGTTCAGAAACAAATCCATGTGGTTTTAATTCATCGTTCTTATATGGACTGGGAAATTATTCTAGTAGCTCTAAATCTCGTGAAAAATAACGTTAGGACTTCCTATATTTGTTTATGGAGTTTTATTATTCTCACAATATTTTCTGGTATTTCACTTTTAAATTTGTCATCAAAGTCTTTCCTGGCTACTTAGCTTATTGACGTCATGGTTTGAACAACCTTTGTAAGTATTTCAAATAATAACTAATTAAAACATAGTAGCCTAATTTAAACAATATTAAATTAATTTATGCAATATCTATGTGTTTAAAATTTTCTCATGGCTTCTCGATACTCTTTCTACGTAAGGGTAGATAAATCATTAAGATCTTTTTTTTGCATTACAAACGTAAGTGATATAAAATTTATCTGAGCTCTAATTGTTTTATTTAATACATTTGTGAGGGTTTTCTTAATATTAATGGACATGCCCTCGGCTTTGTTATCAAATGCGTGATACTCTGATCCAATTTGAAATTTTTATATTGACGAGAATAATTGTATGTTATTTCACTTTTCTTTGTAAATATATATTTATTTCTAATAATAAAAATAAATACGACTACCTTATGCAGATTACCTATCTCGATGATAATACTGAAATCGTGAAAAACAACGGAATATTGTATCCGATCTAACAGGGCATTCATTAATATTCAAAATCCAGAATGATATGATATAAAAAATGCAATAGCATAACTAAGAAACATAATAAATACCATCTAGCCATTATTGTTGAAGGGCCTCAAAAAATGAAAGTATATAATTAAAATTGTTTTGGTTTGAATTATGTATTTGAGTTCTTGGAGAGAACAAATATCTTAATAAATCAGGAAATATTGAGAGTTTAGTTTTCTATGATTATAATCTCATGCATGAGTCAGACCAATGCAAAGAAAGTTAATTTTCAGAGATTGTCAGTGGTACATTTTTAAGATGTACGTCTTTGAGATAAAATTACTGTGCAAAATTCCAAGGAATTGCATGCTATGAATAAAATGCTAAACAGTGTCAGCTTCTTCATTCAGAGCTCATATAACCATATAAATAATTTTGCGTAAGAAAATTAGGTAAACGTCCGTTTTTTACTGCAGTAATATTACTAAATGTAAGAATAACTGACATGACAGATACGATATTTCTCAGTTCGCACATTTAACAGAGATTTTGTAAAACCTGAACATTTTGTTTTTAATATTTTTTTTTAAAATTTTGATAATTTTAGAATTAATATTTTGCGAATATGCCACAATTCACAGTGTTAAAGTCTCTTATAAGATTCCATATCACTTATTTATTGCTTCTTCTATACTTTCTCAAACAGATTAATAATAAAAGAAAATAATTTATTTTTATATTATACTGACTTTTTTTTTATGAAAATACACATTTTATTAACTCTCCTTTTCGAAATTTTTAACTTTCCTTTTTATTTACCTTAAAAATAAACTCAAAAGTATATCGCAAATTTTCTCCTTCAGAACATGTGATAAAAATACATATAGATTAAAAATATATATTTCTTCAACAAATAACTAACCTATTTCGGATAACTAATCAACATCTACATAATCTAATTTATATAGATTTTAAACATTTTTATTGTACATTCTACACGAAAAGATTATGTTTGATTTTTGTTTGACCAGGAATTCATTTAAGCAGTTATTATGAACTAACAAAACATTTATTTTTCGTCTTATTAAATGTTCAATAGCAATAAGCTCCCGTCTAAAGTACATAGAAATACAAATGCATTCAATTTATAAATGACTAGAATGATTATAGAATATGTCAGGAAAATTCCATTTAAACAGATAGTAAGATAAATTCAAAAGAAAAGGATTAAAATGGTATTCCAAGTCCAATCAATTGTAGGAACTAGATTAACAGTAAATTTTTATTAAAATAAATTTAGAAAAAAATTAACAGTTAAATATGCTTATATATATATATATATATATATATATATATATATATATATATATATATATATATATATATATATATATATATATAAGCATATTTAACTGTTAATTCTTTACTTTTTTTTTTGCAATATATATATATATATATTGCATAATGATTTGATAAGAATGGGTTATAAGAAGCGGACTGTATAGTTTTTAAAATGCTCGTTCACTAAATTACTTAAGGTCATTTCTAACATAACACAGTATCAAAAGTTATTGAAATGACTCACCGTCTTTTCCAATGAATTGGGTGCCCGCCAAACAACACGAAGTATCCATTGGTGCTACAAACATTAGAAAAAGCCACAAGAAGCACACACAAGAATCATGATTTTACTAAAACGAACAACAACCGACTTTATTCAAAAAATGGCCAAGTAACGACTTCACCAACAGCATTTAGAATATCGCCAACATGACAAGTGCGCAGCAAACAACTGCTGAATAGCTAGAATTTTACAGAATAAAATTAATGATATTTTAACTAAATTAACGTGAAGATTTACAAGAAAAATAAATAAGGAATTACTTAATAAATTAAGACTTAAAATAAACTAGAATAATTAATGAATAAAGCTATTTTTTTAAAAGCAGTTCCTTTAAACAGTCCCCAGTTTCTGGTGTTCCCCTGGCGGCAACTTTGAGAGTTATAGTCTTGAGAAACCTGAACTTTCTCCCCCGCTGGGAGAAGAAGAGTGACCTTAGAGATAGGACGCTGAATTTTTCGCCATCTTGAGTCCGAATGCTGACTACTCGTACTCGAAGATCAGGTCCTGGATGGGTACAATTAGTTCTACCCAACTTCCATTGAAGAGGTGGAGCTTGCAGATCATGAATTACAACTAGGTCACCGGTTTTAAGATCAGCTCTTGGAGTGATCCATTTCGGTCTATTTTGTAAATGATGCAAGTAGTCTCTGGACCACCGCTTTCAAAATTATTGTTTCATTTGTTGAATTAAAGTCCAACGAGAAGACAAAGTGAGATTTGATGAGTTTTCCCCTTCAGGAATCTCTAAGAGTGGAACTCCTATGATAAAATTAGTGCGACGTTAATATTCAATCAATCAATCAATCCTATGATAAAATTACCTGGAGTAAGAGCTCTGACATCTGCTGGATCTGAAGAAAGTGGCGTTAAGGGTCTGAAGTTTAAACACGCTGCAATTTGACAGAGAAGAGTCGTGAGATCTTCAAAATTGAGAATGGTGGTTTTACATGCTTTGATTAGATGAGCTTTGGTAAGCTTAACGGCTGCTTCCCAAAGTCCACCAAAGTGAGGTGAATATGGCGGAATAAAATGGCAATGAATGAAGTGACTGGCTGCAAAACTTTGAATGGTTTCAGAACGAATGATTTGGAATAGTTGCTTAAGATAGTTAGCAACAACTTTGAATTTTTTTCCGTTTTCACTGTACACGTCGGACGGCTGTCCTCGGCGTACAAAACAAATCTCTTGAGAGCTGCTAAAAATGCAGCCGATGATAAATCTGAAACAGCGTCTAAATGAACAGCTTTCGTGCTCATGCAGACGAAAACACAAATATAGGACTTTAATTTTGTTTTGGATTTAGGTACATTTGGTTTCGTGATGAGTGGGCCGGCATAATCTAAGCCAACCTTAGAAAAAGGTTAGGAAGGAGTTATATTCTTTAGACTGGCAATTCTCCCATAAGTTGCTGGCAAGCTTGTTTTTTCAAGTGTTTGCACAAAAGACAGTTATTCAAAACTTGACGAATAAAAGAGCGTCCATTTGGTATCCAATACCTTTGTCTAATCAACGAAAGAATTAATTGTGCACCAGTATGGAAATGTTGCTTATGATATTGCTAAACGATTAATTTTGTGATTAAAGGATTTTTGGGTAATAACACTGGAAACTTTTGATCTTGACTGAGTGACTGATGTCTGGATAACCATCCAACTACCCTGATTAAACCTTGGTCATCTAAAAATATGTTTAGTGACAGATATTTACTGTTAGAGGGTAATCGTTGATTTTTCTTAAGTAAATTAAGTTCCAGAGACAGTTTTCGTTCCTGGACTAATTTGAGAACACACACAGTGGCATTCAAAATTTCTGATGTAGTCAGGAGTCCACGGTTTCTCAAATTACGATTGCATTGACGAGAGTTGTAAATAAACCTTAAACACAATGCAAGGATTCTAATGAGTCTTGAATAAGAAGAAAATTTCAGCAAAAAGTTTGGAAGAGTTTTGTTATTTCTTATTGCAGCATAACTTAAACTTTCCTTAAAAATATCTGTTGAATTCTTTGAAGATTTTATTATAAATAAATGTAAGTCCGAGTGAGACTTAAGCCATTCAGGACCGTGCCACCACAACTTGAGATGAACAAGACTTCTTGGCAGCATGCCTCTTGAGGCACAGTCTGCAGGATTTGAAGTACTATTGACGTATGTCCACATTGCTTATGAAGCAAGTGAATTTATTTAATGTATATGATTTGTGACGAATTGGTTTTCCTTGATGGGAGGAGAGTCTATCCAATTCAAAACAATCTGAGAATATGACCACAAATACAATCTACTTATGCTAAAGGGTAAAGAATCAATAACTTTTGAACATAATTGAGCAAGCACATATGCAGCACATAATTCAATTATGGGAAGAGCAACATGCTTTAACGGATTTACTCTAGTTTTTGCAGCAACAAAGTTTACTGAAATGTCACCACTAGAAGACAAAGTTGGAAGGTATACCACTGCAGCATAAGCTTTGCCAGAACCGTCGCAAAACCCGTGAATTTCTGTCTGGTGCTTTGATGATATTAAGCAGTTCAAGTATTTAGATATACCAATAGATTTTAAAAGATCAATTTGAGAACTAAAGTCCTCCGAATTTTTCGAAATAGAATCGGGATTTCGATCATCTAAGAAACATTACCTTTCCAAAGGTCTTGCATCATGATCTTGAGCATGATTATAGTAGGGGCTATAATCCCAAGATGATCAAAAATTCGACCTATTATAGATAGCAATTCTCGTTTCGTATGTACTGACTTCATATTACTAAAACGAATTTTCAATAAGTCTTCTGCCGAATTCCACACAAGACCTAGAAATTTTTTGAGATGAATCTTCAGAAATATTTACATTTTGCTTAGTAGACTTACACTCTTCGGGAAGATTTTGAATGACTGCAGGTACATTGGAAGCTCACTTTCTAAGTGTAAAGCCTCCTTGACTTAAGACATGATTTAGATCTGCGACCCACTGTTTTGCTGAATCAATTGTAGATGAGCCTCCTAGAAAATCATCTACATAAAAGTTTTCAGGAATTGACTGAGCAGCAAGAGGAAATTCTGAATTATAATCTTTTGCTAATTCATGAAATGTTCTTATAGCTAAGAAAGGTGCACATGCTGTGCCATATGTTACCGTCAACAAGCGATAACTAATGATTGGATCATGTGGCTTGAATTGCCAAAAGATTCTCTGAAAATCAATATGCTGAGGATTAACTAAAATCTGTCTGTACATCGTGGCGATGTCTCCTGTCACAGCTATGGAAAAGGATCGAAACTTGATGAGAAGTTTAAATAAATCTGGTTGTAATTTTGGCCCGATTTCAAGAAAACCTTTTAAGGAATGCCCTGTGGTACCCTTAGCTGAGACATTGAAGACAACCCTTAGTTTAGTGTGGTTGTACTATCATCTTTCACAACACCGTGATGAGGTAAGTAAAAATAATGTTCAGAGTCAAGATCAGATTTTGGAACTGGTTCAATATGATTCAGTTCAATGTATTCTTGCATAAAATCATGATATTGCTCTTTAAGATTATGATTTTTACTAAGCTTGTATTTAAGTAAATAGAAAGGATTTAAGGCATTGGTTTCTGAATCCCCCAAATTTGGAACTTCTTTGAAAGGAAGATCTACCATGTACCGTCCAGATTGAGTTCGTGAAACCGTTTTGGTGTATAGTTCTTCAGAACTGTGAATTAGGGTAATATCAGGAAGGGACTCAATCTCCCAAAATTTCTGAAGATCATAAGCCAACTGGATTGTAGCATGACAACTAAGGACCGTTCTAGACTTCTGAGAGGGATTTGAATGAATGACTCCCGAAAGTAACCTCCCCAGTTTACTATTTAAAGTACATGGAGTACCCTTAGGTCCTAAAATTGACTGCCCTAACATTATGAAAGGAAATAAATCTGCACCAAGCAACATTTCAACAGGACTAGAGACATGAAATTTTGGATCTGCTAACTGTAGACCTTCCAGATGAGGCCACGATGAGTTTTGAATAACAAAATTAGGAATGTTTACAGTAACATTTCTAACAATTAAAGCATCTACATCAAATATTTGACTACAATAATATAACTTAAACCCAATATGAACTTCGAAAAAAGCAGTTTCTGCTACAATATTATTTACACCTGAAATTCTATGGTTTGTGGTTTTCACTGGTAACCCTAATTTATTAGCACAATCCCTTGAAATAAGGCTCGTTTGGCTGCCTGAATCCACCATCACTCTACATGGGACCAATTGTCCATTATTTGATTTCACAAGAACCATAGCAGTAGATAACAGAGTTTGAGTACTGGTTAAACAACTAGATATAACAGAAGATTGTCTTTGATAGATAATATTATTGTTTTCACTAACATGTGTGGATAATTATTACTTTTGACTTCTCACAATGGAGAAGAGTGTGATGTTTAGAACCATAATGTCTACATTTTGTAGAAATTAAACACTTGTTAACAAAATGATTATTTCTCAAACAGTTAATACAGAGTTTTTTAGCTTTCACGGTATTCCACCTGTTTTCTACAGACCTTTTGAGGAATTGTGGACACTTGAAAAGTGCATGAAATTCCGCACAAAAAATCGAATTATGTGACTTAACTTCAGAGTTGGTGATAACTGGATTAGCTACAGATTTTTTAAGCCCTACTCTTTGTTTATTTTCACTTTTAGAAAAATTGTCCGATACATTTTCAAGCTTCTTGCTTGTTTTTCAAGAAATAAAATAAATTTCTAATAGGTGGGAAACGAATCAATACCTAAGGATAATTCCCATTGCCGTTTTAAATTATCATCTAATTTGGATTGAACATTGTATACAAGAATTAAATCAACAAAGGAATTAAATTTAAAGTCTAAACACTTTAAGTTAAGTATAGCTTCATTGCAATTATCTAATAAATCAACAGTTGATTTTCTGCAATTAGGCTTCAAAGGTTTGGTATTAAAGAATGTATTTAACCGAGCATATGCTAGATTCTTTTTATTATTGAATCTCGAAATTAATGTTCCCCAAGCCTCTTTATAACTGGCTTCTGTTATTGGAAAGCCCTTTATGAGCTTACTTGCTGTGCTAACAACACATGTCTTTAAATACTGAAGTTTTTGTAAATCTGAAAGTTCCGAATTTTCATGAATATTGGTTACAAATATCTGTTTAAAACTGATTCAATCTTCCAATGCACCACTAAAATTAAGTAAATCAAATTTGGGAAGATTTACACTCTATTTTGACATTGAGATATACTCAATATTACTAGCATTTACAAGAATCTTACTATTCTCAGATAACGAAAATTCTAATTTCGAATCTATTTGACAACTTATTCTAATGACTTTTTCCAAATATTTTTCGCTATCGTCAATTTCTTTCTCGAACTCCTCCAAATCAGTGTAATAATTTCTTCAATTTCATTATCTATTTCCTTAAATTGATTTTGTTTCTCTATTAATTGAAATTTAGAAATTTTTAAATCTTGAATATCTAACGGTTCAGTTTCCAAAATTCTAGTAGCTTTATTTTCAACCTTAGTCACTGCGGACCTAAGAATAGTTCGTTTTAATTTTAATTTGTCTATTTTTATCGCCATAATATATTTCTTAACTATTAATCCAGCTCGACGGACCAACCTGGAGAATGATTTGAATAAGATGTGCTATAAGGAGCAGACTGTATAGTTTTTAAAATGCTCGTTCACTAAAATACTTAAAGACATTTCTAACATAATACAGTATCAAAAGTTATTGAAATGACTCGCCGTCTTTTACAATGAATTGGGTGCCCGCCAAACAACACGAAGTATCCATTGGTGCTACAAACATTAGAAAAAGCCACAAGAATCACACACAAGAATCATGATTTCACTAAAACCAACAACAACCGACTTTATTCAAAAAATGGCCAAGTAACGACTTCGCCAACAGCATCTAGAATATCACCAACATGACAAGTGCGCAGCAAACAACTGCTGGATAGCTAGAATCTTATAGAATAAAATTAATGATATTTTAACTAAATTAACATGAAGATTTACAAGAAAAAATAAATAAGGAATTACTTAATAAATTAAGACAAAATAAACTAGAATAATTAATGAATAAAGCTATTTTTTTAAAAGCAGCTCCTTTAAACAGTCCCCAGACTCTGGAGTCACCCTCTGGTGGCAACTTTTAGAGTTATATTCTTGAGAAACCTGAACAATATATATATGACATATTTCCAGGACCCAGTAACGACAGCTATGGAATTCAGTCTTTATTGAATGTACGGAGTTTCGTTCATAGGGAAGAACACTGGTACAACGTGTTACAATTTTTTTAAAAGCGGCAAAATAACCCCGACTTAGGGGAACAACGATATTTGTAAGGGGAAAATTGCAAGAGATAGCGAATAGTGAAATTCCCCAAAAGCCGTGGTTTATGGAGCTTTCTAGAATTCTACAGTTTTTGTTTCCCTAGACAGAGATGGTGCCAAGTCTATAGGGAAGGATTAGTGTCTGGAAGAGAAAGCTGATCAAATAATGCAGTGATTTTGCATCAGCTATTGCTGAGTTAAAGCTTACGAATATATCTATTTTTATATTACACACACACACAAACACACACACACACACACACACATATATATATACACTAGCTGCATGGTTCGGCATTGCACGGGCTTTCTGTACTTTTATAAATTTTCCCTTCCCTTCACAAAATCAGCACTTCCATTATTCTTTTTTCGAAACTACTTTGACTTGTTTGTTTCTTTCCCCTCCGCTTCAATCTGTGCTTTTACCGAGTGTGTAACTTAATTTGATCTTTCTTTCAAGACGCCAGCACTTTTGTGCGGGGGGAGCGTACGATGCGAGTGATTGCTATAATAATGTCATTAAAATTCCCTTTATCGAACTTTTTTTTAAAATTACCTCATCAGTTACCCCCTACGTTGCACGAACATTTTTTTGAATGTATAACACATATTGTCATGGAAATTCTTCTTCTCTAACTTTTAGCACGTCCTCTTGTGTGTGCATGATCTAACGTCATTACAATTCCCTTTTTCGAACTTTTTCCACAGACTTCCATTGTCAGACGTTTCTTTTACCTCTGTAGAGCCCGGTATTACGGTGGCTTTTTTGAGTGTAGAACTATTCCCCCTCCCCATTATTTATAAATGATGAAATTTAAAAGTCTTACAGATTGCTATTGAAATGATTTTTTTTCTTCTGATCGTTTGATTAAACATATGTAAGCATAAAAAAAACGTTATATATATATATATATATATATATATATATATACTACTTCCTACTTTTAGTTATCTTAGGTTTATAACTATATGATTATTTTTATATTTTTGTCTATATGTATATGTATATGTGTGTATAAATTTATATATATGTGTATGTATATGTATATGATTATATATTAAAAAATTCTTATATTGGATTATACATATATATACATATATATATGTATATATATATATATACATACATATATGTATATATATATATACATACATATATATATATATATATATATACATATATATATATACATACATATATATATATATATATACATATATATATATATATATATATATACATATATATATATACATACATATATATATATATATATATACATATATATATATACATACATATATATATATATATATACATATATATATATATATATATATATATACATATATATATATACATACATATATATATATATATACATATATATATATATATATATATATACATATATATATATACATACATATATATATATACATACATATATATATATATATACATATATATATATACATACATATATATATATATATACATATATATATATATATACATATATATATATATATATACATATATATATATATATATATATATACATATATATATATATACATACATATATATATATATATATATACATATATATATATACATACATATATATATATATATACATATATATATATATATATATATATATATATATATATATATATATATATATATATATATATATATATATATATATATATATATATATATATATATATATATATATACACTGGTGTGCAAAAAAATTAAGGACGAAGTCGAAAAATTAGCATATCAGCTGAACTAAACGAAGAGGCACAGCGGACAGAAAGACCAATCAGGAGATTAAGTAAGGTGATGTACGGTAGCACATGCGCAGATATGCAGGTAGACGTAATGGGGGAGTGTCTGAGTAGTATAAAGCATGTTGTCGGTGTAAGATCAGTATTTCTGGCAAAGAGATTGCACGCCGTATAGCAGTTAAAATCACACCGAGTTGCTGCCTCAGCGAGAAATGGCGAATAAGCAATCTGTTGACGACATCTGGATGCTTTTACCCGAGGTCGAATCATTGGGAAGTTGGAGGAAGGCCGCAGTGTGACAAGTGTGGCTGCAGAGTTCGGAATTGCTCACAGCATCGTTTCACGACTTTGGAGACAATTTCAAACTACAGGAACAGCTATCCGGGGGTTTAGTAGTGGTCGGCCACGAGGAACCACAACCGCAGATGACCGGTACATTGTCTTACAGGCCAGAAGAAACAGGCGGCAGACAGCGGGAGAAATCGCTACACACACGACACAGGCGACTGGACGACCGATATCGCGTTTTACCTTGGCCAGAAGACTGCGCGGTGGTGGTCTGTTTGCACGACGCCCTGTACGGTGTGTACCTTTAACACCCGCCCATCGGAGAAGGCGTTCTCTGTGGTGGAGGGAACACCGGAATTGGAGAGACAATGAATGGGGACGAGTACTCTTTACAGATGAGAGCAGATTCAGTTTGAGTAGCGATTCTCATTGCATACTCATCTGGAGAGAGCGGGAAGCCGCAATCATCCCTCGAACATCATTGAAAGGGACAGGTATGGAGGTCGCGGTGTTCTCGTTTGGGGAGGCATCATGCTTGGTAGTCGTACAGACCTTCACATTTTCGACGCAGGTTCAGTCAACGGGACCCGTTATTGTAACGAGATTCTTCTTCCATATGTGCGTCTTTTTAGAGGCGCTATGGGTATGCAGTTCCTTTTCATGGACGACAATGCACCATGTCATCGCACAGTAGCTGCCGAACAGCTCTTAGAGAGTGAGGATATTGAACGTATGGATTGGCCGGCACGATCTCCGGATCTCAATCCCATCGAGCATGTATGGGATTTTCTAGGCAGACGCTTGGCAGCTCGTACCATACAACCAGTAACGATTCGGGAGCTTCGATTGGCGCTGCAAGACGAATGGGCAGCAATGCCTCAACAACTCATTGACACCCTCATTCTCAGCATGGGCAGACGCTGTGAAACCTGCCTAGCAGTCAGGGGAGATCATATCCCCTACTAAAGACCGGATGTTTCTTGCTGGAAACCCATCACATTGATGTTTCGGCCACCAGTCGCATTGCCCTCCATGCTACTTTTTCAATCAAGCTTCTTTTTATCCCTCTGATTTCTCTTTTAGTAAGTGTTGCTTACATTACACATGTCCTTACGTATTGGGGATCTTACGGTATTAAATGTGTTGATTTGGAAAGCTTTTATACAAAGTTATATTGAAAAAACTGTCTCGTCCTTAATTTTTGCACACCAGTGTATATATATATATATATATATATATATATATATGGTGAAAAGCCTGTATTCCTAGTTTACATTCACTAAAGAAACATTTAAAAACAAAAGAACACTGTTTGACAAAAATATTTTAGTATTTTATAACAATTTTGTAGTTTTTTATTCCACATTGTTTAGTAAATCATTTAACCATGTATCTGACGAAAAAAAGTATATTATACGAAACTAACATTATCATTATTTTGACAATAATTATTTTCATAGAGCTTAAAAAATAAAAGGCTTTGGTATTTTCATTTACTCAATCAATCGTTATATAATAATTTCCTTTTAAGGTTTTGAAATAAAAAAACTGATTAAAAAAGTGTTCATTGAGCAATTAGTTGTGACACATTGTTATATTAAAAAAAAATTACTGTAAAAGAAAAATCTTGTTTATTGATAAATAATTATTTAATACTTAAAAAGATTTTAAAATAATTAATCAATATATAAGATATATATTTTACTTTTATTATATTAGTTATATAAAATATTTGCTTTGTATCTGGTCTCAAATTAAGTAATAATTTAAGAAAAACAATTATTTCAATGTAAGTGAGAAAATTAGCAAGCCATAAAGTAAACAGAAATTAATGAATGTAAAAAGAAATACAACTTATATCAGAAATTAATAGCAGTAGTAAGTTTCTGCTATTGAAGTATGGGTGAAATAACCTGAAATAGATAAAACGAAAGAAAAAATTGATGATAATAAACATTTACACAAAATATCATAAATAAGAAATATTAGGAAGCCATCAACACAGGAAAAAAATTAAATTAGTGTTACATGAGGAATGGTGTAGATGGTGTAACATCTCTGTAATATACCTGATATAAAGTATTAGTTATAATTCAATACAAAAAAATTAAGTTAGTATGAACTTAAATAAAAACTCTATCTAAAATAGGTCCCTGTTGAAATAATCTAAAAAAAACAACAGTACTGAATGATACAAACAATAAATGTGAACCATCAAAATAACTCTCCAAGTTAGCAGCTTTGATTTTCGCTTAGAATAAACTTGTGTTTGCAAATGTGTTTTATTTAAGTTTGAAATTTTTTAAGGGATTAATTTTTAAGTTAAAATTTCTAAATTTCACTCATCGGTAACTTCTTTTTTTAAAAAAAAAAGTACTGCGTTAATGAATTCTTGAAAAAAGAGTTTTTTTTTTTATTTCAGCAATCTGTTTTCCATTAGTTTAATTTATTACTATTTCTCTTTTTGTTATACTTCAAGCTAGGATTTTCAACTTTATTTTTACAATAAGCAAGATTTAGAATTTGTCCTTGAAGCAATCAAGTTTTTTGTAACAGATTGTTATTATTTTTGAACATAAGAATAAAAGCAGGAAAGAAGTGAATTTCAATGTCTGAAATAATCCACTATTATTTGTGTTAAATATAAGTAATTATTATCAGTACTTACGTATAATCGTCACATCAGCCAAATGGCATCAAGGTGTGATGCGCATGGCACCAATTTTCCGGTGGTGACTCTAAAACATAAGTACCACATTATATACGTTTCTGTTTACAAAAATCTTCAGAAATCATTTATTGACTTAAAAACTTGATTTAAGGTATCATATAATTTAAACTACAATAAGCAAGAAAAAATTACAGTTTAGAGAATAAAAAAAACATAAAACTGTGTGATACTAAAAAAGAAATTATAATATTAATTTAATACAAAACAATTTATATCCTAAGACATGGGAAATCTAATGTTATATTTGTGTTGCAAATCCAAAAAAATGAAATTTAGAAAAAACATTTTTTTAAGACAACATTTTTCGAAAAACGAATGTTATTCCACCATAAAGAGTTAAAAAAATTAAAAATAAATATATTCACAATAAAATGTGCTAAAATACCCTAAAAACTGCTATAACATTAAATTACGCAATGTTGACTTGACACGTCTGATGACATATCTCCATTTAGCTAAAAAATCGCTTAAAAATTGAACTTTAAATAAAACTATACCGAATCTCGAAATAAAAACTCTTCGAGATGTTCAGGATAATTCTACATGCCAAGTTTCAGACTTCTGGGTTTCTTAACCCTCTAACCGGATAGCACGGAAAATTCCGTCACTGTAAAGATGCTTCGAAAATGCACTGCACGGATTTTTCTGCCTTCAAGTAATGTTTTCAAAAGCGGATTAGCCGCACTTTTCTGAAATCCTTTCCCCCTTTTAAAGGTTTAATATCTTGAAAGATAATTGGGGACAGTGGAAGCAACACAGCAGGACACTGAGGGGAAGTTTTATGGCTCGCAGGAAACCCCGTGTATTAACCCTGGGGCAATCGTAAAAAATCGGGGGGAAATTTCTTTAGACCCCAGGAAGTGTGTACTTGTTACTTTGTATTTTAAAAGTTTTGAAAAGTCCCAACGCATAAGTAAAATATGTTGCAATTCCCTTTTGGTTTCATATTAATTTGAAACTGTAACAAGTTGGGGCCTGTCAGTGCAATCTGCTATTTTATATAGTTAGACAAATAATCTTTTTTAAAGTATATTCTTTCGCTTCATTTTTCTTATCTTAATCAATGCTTTCAGATTTCGAAACAGGATTATTTCATTATAAGATGCCAAAAAAATTAATAAAACACCAAACACTTTAAAATTTGAAATCTTTCCAACCACTAAAAATGAATAAATTTAAACTTCATCAAATCATTTGAAACATTTTCTTACACTTTGATAAAAATAATAACGAAAAAAAAAAAACTAATTAAAGATTATTACTTTTTTTTAGATTTCAAAGCCCAAGTGTTCAGGGAAGTTTAAGTACAGTGCCTGGTTATATATTGTTAAAATACACCGAATTATATTTGAATTTTAAGTGCTTGAACTTCAGTTTACATCAAAGACAACATGAATGAAGATTTTCACACATTTTTTTCATAACTTGAATGTTTCAATAAATGGTAATCAAAAATATATACGGAAATATTTACAGTAGACATTTATGCATATAAATAAACATAAAAATCAATTTTAAATTCGAGCTATTCAAAAACATTCGAATTATTGTTCAAAAATATCTATTTATACAAAATACCTCAACATTTATCTTTTTTAAAGGCTAACTGAATAAGTAATTAAAATCTGGATTTTTTTTTGGAAATCTCGACCGTATAGAGCTAGAAATTTTATGTTAGAAATTCCATTTGAAATTTCGAAAAAAAAATGCATCGTGCAGTTAAAAATTATTTACCATAAGTTTTAGCAATAGTTTGAGTATAATAAAAATTTCAAATTTTAATATATAGCTTCTTTGGTATCTTTTAATATATTTCGATGATTTCATACAATTCAGTTGAAAACTGCATGCTAAGAGCAAAAAATATACTAAAAAAATTGATAAATATACAATTACAATAAATTCTTACATAGAAGCAAAACTAAAAAGCTAAAGCGTAGGAATGAAAAATTTTGAGTATATCTGAAGTAATTTTCGAAATATTTATTTTAAAGTTCAGAAAATTTGTGTGCGTTATGTTATGCTTAATATTCATTAAATGGTTAAAATAATATGTTAATATTAGTCATGTAATCGTTTGATGACACATTCATATACTAATAAAAATTATCATGGTCATTGATGCGAATGTCAAGAATTTTATGTAATTTTAAATTCAGACATTAAGATATTGATGTAGAAAATATAAAACGACCATCTAAAATACATGAAAAATGCAGTCTGCTATAAAATGACCTTGACAAACAAAATCCGGCATTTTCTCTTACTATTGCAGAGCCGGCTTACTCAGGGTCGATCTGGAAAAACACAGAGAGAACCGCGGTTTTGATGCATGCCGCTCTACAATTTAAAGTTCCCAGGAAAAATTATATATATATAAATTACAAATGCAAAAAAAAATCTTGTAATTTTCCATACATTTTTATAACAACGAATTGTGGAATTGGCTTCCAATGCATTGTTGTGTTTGACAATATGTAAGGTAACCAACCCTACTTTAGTAAGATTTGTACTACTTTTTCGTAACCGTGTAATGATCCCTAAGGACCTCACTTTGAGAACTAGGATAATTAGGAGACGTAAATGAACCAATAGCCATTTTTATAAATAACTTTCTTTATTTAGATATCTTTCCCAAATAGAATCAAAGACTTATTAACAACGACAAGACGAATATTGTGAGGTTTTAATTATAATAATCTTTAAATTAACTCAATTAATTAATAATCTAATTAATCAATTCATTAAATAACGATCACGCAGAAATTACCACGATAAGAGATCCCAGAATTATATTCAATAATGTTCTTAATGAACATTTAACTTTAATCTCACTCTTAAAACTTTAATGAGACTTTAAATATAATTTTATATTTACCACTCGTAGTCTCAATTCTTCTAGAGATTAAATTATCAATAATATTCCAATTCAAAATTACCATAACTCTATGTCACAATGTTTATCTCCTACTGCTCTAACTTTATTATTTCGTTTGACTTAAATACTGAATCTAATCTGCATAATAAGGAATCCTGTCCGCTCTTTGGAGTTGATTGGAAATAGGTAGGGAATTAAATTTCCCTAAAAAGGTCGGTTCAGAAGGTTAGTGATAAAGTTCCGTATAGATTCGTCACAACCCCCTCCAAAAAGAAAACGGGATTTATTCGAAGGACTCAAATGTCCTGAAAATAAATTACGTAAATCTTATCTTTGTCTTACAGTACCGACTATAATAATTTCGAACTGAATATTATTGAAACATCCTCCGTAATAAAATTACGATTTAGAATTAATTGACAAACCTCATAATATTTTACAAGTTTAAATTAATCCCTGCACTCTATCCATTCGGCAAGGGGGCGTGGGAAAAACCACCCTAGTGGTGGCAAAAAACCAGCCCCATAGAGTATTACTTAGTTATTATACAAAAAATTACAATACAATCTTCTGTGGCACTGGAACATTGAAGACTTCAGGGTCAGCTACCCTGAAAGATTGATATCCATTTGAGAAGTAGGTAAAAGTATACATGAAGTTATACATTTGTTATATGAATGTCATACAATAAATATCTGGTTCCCTTGCCTTCTCATTCGAAAAACTTGATGCGCTAGTTAGTGTTAATGGTTAATCCTATCTAACTTCGCCGCGCAATAAGGCACCAGATGTGAAACAAAACATACATAGAAACATACATAGCATATAATAATAATCATTTTGTAATAAATAAATAACACAAACAACCAAATGAATTGTCGCATCTTAGCGAAGTCATACATCGAATTTAACAAATGCAAAATTTACAGATGTTTTCTCCAAAATACAAAAAGTAACACAAAAGTCGTTTTTCTGTTATAGAAAAAAACACACACAATGTAGTGTCCACTTTTGTCAGTCTTCTTAATTTTAGAGTCCGCCCGTGACTTGCTTTAATTGCAAAAATTCTTCATTTGTTCGTACCGCGAAGATAATGAAACAATACAACCTGGATTTTGTCTGTTAAATCCTATGGACTGGATCTCCATTCATCGCTTCCATACTGAGGCTTCTTCTGCGGAATATGCTGCCAGGTATGCCGTTGATTTCGATGTTGTTGAGGTTCTCATGGATTCTGTCTTTTCTTGTATACGGCTCCGTAGATAGTATGGGCAAGGTCTTCTTGTATTGGTTTGATTTGACGGGACTGTTTTCTTCGCTTGTTCGTTGTGTCTTCTCGTTGTCGCTCTGGTCTGACGGGTCTGGTTATCACGTCCACTAACTTCCATTCGGGATCCACTTGTAGTCGTAGCAGTTCTGCGATCCGTTAACTTTGATGGACCTGCAATGGACTGTATTCCTGGTGAAGAGGTATTAGGTCTCTTAAATTTGAAATTTCTGGACGAGATCGAGGAAGGGATCGATCTCTTGACTCCTTGCCTTTGTTCAGGAGCGTGTCTTTTCCGGTCCTGATGATCAGATCCTTGTCGGGATCTTTTCCTACATATCTTTGATTTTTATAGTTGGGTCCTTCGACGCAGTACTATGAATTTAACGTTTATTTCTGGGGAGCTCCCGTGTGGTGGTACTCTGCCGTGATCTACACCTCTCACTTTCCTGACTAGAGGTTTGCCTATGCGCTTTAAATTGTCCTTGATTTGATCTATTTGACCCATGACTAACTTCTTGTTCGTCATATAGAGTTTCTATCGGACTATCTGAACTAATCGTGTCTGACTGACGAGGTCGGTACACTCGAACCTGATCAATATTAACAGTTATATTTCTTCCGTTTTCCAAATAACTAAATTATTTCCTTTTATTTCTAAAACCTTATAGGGACCTTCAAACTTAGGCATAAATTTTTCCACTTGTTTCTTACCCGCAGCACTTAAGAAATGTGTTTGAAGTAAAACCAAATCGTTCACTTTGATGTGAACATCCCTCCTTCTGAGATTGTAATGTTTTTCCCAATATTTATGCTGTTTTTGCATATTTCGTCTTGCCTCATCGAATAATCTTTCGATGTTATTACCAACATATTTCGCATCCTCCTTAACATTTATGAGCTTGCTAAACGGAGTTATGATTTTCCTTCCTAAAAACAACTCAGCCGGAGTTTTATTTGTCGTCTCATTTACCGCTGTGCGTAATGCGAAAGCGAACTCGTGTAGAAATTGGTCCCAGTTTTCATGATTTTCTTCAACAAAAGAAGCTATCATTTGAACTAAATTTCTATTCACTCTCTCCGTGAGATTAGACTGTGGTCGGTACGTTACCGTTTTCATATGTTTGATGTCCAACCTGTGACTGAGATGTTCAAACACGTCAGAAATAAATTGGGGGCCGTTATCACTTATCAAAGAAATCGGAGCTCCGTAACGCGCTATATAGTTATTAAAAAAGGCATTAGCTATTGTCTGGGCTGAAGCTTTACGAAGAGGAATCAGCTCACACCACTTAGTGAAGTGGTCAGTTATAACTAATATGAATTTATATCTCTCGGGTCGGGATGCGGGGTAGGGGCCTACTAAGTCTAGCGTTACAATTTCATTTGGATATTTCGAAACTATAGGCATTAAACGACCAGCTGGTAGCGCGTTTTTATAATTAAATTTTTGACACCGGTCACAGGTTGAAACATATTCAAATATATATTTTCTCATAAATGGAAAATAGCACGTGTCACGAAGTTTAAGATATGTCTTCCTCTTTCCGAGATGTCCTGCTAATGGCAGATCATGAAATTCTTTCATTATATCTTTTCGAAGAGAACCAGGAATATAAACTCTTAGTTCTCCTAGAGTAGAAAAATACTTCGCGTAAAAGAGGAGACCATTTATTAACTTGAAGTCCTGGGACCAACTCTCGCATATCGTCGCATTAACAGAACCGTCATCAGGGTTTTCTAAGTATCGATAAATATGTCCTAATTCAGGATCTTCCCTCTGTTCCTTAATGAATTGTTCACGGGAATTTATTGCGAGGGCTCTAAGAGCTGCGCACGAAATTTGTGATCCCTCGACACTGTCTACTGGATTTCTTGATAAAAGGTCTGCGACCACGTTTTGAACACCAGGTCTGTGCTCCCATTCTATGTTAAACTCTGACAATTTCAATGCCCATCGGATCATCCTACTTGATAAATTCTTACCATTGGTTAACTTCGTTAACGCTGCGTGATCTGTAATCACTTTCACAGGTAGGGGTCCAAAATAAGTTTTAAACTTATTTAGAGCCCAAATTACCGCCAAACATTCTCTTTCGGTAACCGTATAATTACGTTCTGCTTTATTAAGGGTTCGAGACGCGAAAGCAATAGGTTTTGATTTTGTTGAAGCACAGCACCAATTCCGACCCCACTTGCATCAGTGAATAAATTGAACTGTTCAGAAAAATTTGGTAATTGCAAAATCGGTGCCTCCGTTAGTGTGCGTTTGATCTGATCAAAAGAATCCTGTGCTTCTCCCGACCAGTTAAACTTCGCCCCCTTTTTCTTTAATTGGTACAATGGTTCGCATATATCTGCGTATCGCGGAATAAATTTTTGGTACCAACCCGTCATCCCTAAAAATTTTGACACTTCTCTATTATTTTGGGAGGTTTCATTTCCGTAATTGCCCGAATTTTCTTATTGTCAGTTTCGATTCCTTCTTTACTAATAATCAGGCCTAAATATTTGAGTTTGTCACGAGCGAAGTGACATTTTTCTTTATTTAATGTTAGCCCTGCGTCTCGTAATAAGGTAAAAACCCGAGTTAAATGATCTAGATGGTCTTTGAACGATGGAGATGTAATAATAACATCATCCATATAAACGGACACGAAACGCCCAATAACAGGTTGGAGGATTATATCGATAGCCCTTTGGAAATTAGGCGCCGCCCCAGAAAGACCAAAAGGCATGCGTAGGAATGCAAAAGTGCCATTGCGAGTGATAAACGCGGTTTTTCTATGTCCTTTGGACTAATCGCCAACTGAAAATAGCCACTTCTGAGATCTAGAGTGGACATAACGTTGGTGTGAGGTATATTGGTGAGTAAGTCATCAATAACCGGTAATGGATATCGAGGATATTTGGTAATTGCATTTAGTTTCCGATAATCGATCGCGAAACGATACGCCTCGGGAGAATCTGGAGGAAGGTCATTGTTCTTTCGAGTTAATACGACTGGAGATGCATAGGGCGAATTAATAGGACAAATTGTACCATCCCGTAACATTTTATCTATGTGATAATCGATGATGCCTTGTTTGACCCGGTCGTACTTGTATGGTCTCGACACTACCGGTCCTTTATCTCCAGTATCTATCTCATGATATACAACATGCGTTAATCCCGGTTGATCGGAAAATAACCCTTTAAAATTATTAAATAAGGCTTTTAATTGCCTCTGTTGCTCGTCATCAAGTTTCGATTCTGTGAGATCAATATCAACGAGTTTCGGCTCTTTAGGCGTTTGTTTGATCAGATGATCGGGAATGATTAAGGATTTCTGATTAAAATCTAATGTTAATCGCGACGCCTTCATAAAATCAATCCCTAGAATGCACTGATACTGCATGTTATCAAGTATATGGAATTCCCAGGGTTTCTGAAATTCCCTGATTCTAATTTGTAATTCGACTCTACCCAAATGATTGCACGGGGCTCCTTGTGCTGTCACGACTCTGTCTTTCGTCTTTTGACGAGGTCGGTATGAAAAATAATTGCGGTATACCTCCTCCGAAATAAGATTTCTCTGCTCCCGTGTCCCATAGTGCTGTAATAAAGGTTTCATTTAATAGAATAGGGACATACGGTAATTCGACTGGGGTCATTCTTATAGAGGATACTCTGATAGGCCGATGGTCCCAAAGTGGAGGATTTTCCGTACCTCGCGATCGATTACCTCCATATTCACATCGATCGCTTAAAAGTTTAAATTTCTACTTCGTTCATTTTGACCTCGAAATGAACTATTTCTCGACCCGCTTTGTCGACCGCCTTGACTGTGGAATGGTTGATCCGATTGTCCACTTTGGCGTCTACCCTCGAATCTGCGATTATTTGTGAAACCTTGGTTTTCGAACCGATTAAATTCTCTTTGTGGTCGGCTATTATTGGCGTATCTCTCATTATTTCTGTTTTCCCTCCAATTTTCCTGTCTATGCCGGGTATTAAAACGATTGTTTTCACGAGGGCCTGAACTTCTAAATCCCTCACTCGAACCTCTGATTTGCCTATGCATAAAACGTTCTTCGTATTTATCAACGATTTGTAGGAGATTGGCAGTATTTCGTGGATGTCTAACTTCGACATAATCCAAAATTTGGGGTTCTAATCGACTGATGACGTGATCTATTAATTTTTCCTCCGACATTTCTAGTTTAAGTATTTTATGAATTTTCAACACTTCATAAATAAAGTCCGAAGGTTGTTGATCTCGTCTTTGTGATGAGGAATAAAATCGCGTTTCTAGTTCTGACCTGTTTCTGACCACGGGAAATTGTTCTGACAATGCCTGTTTTAAGTGCGCGTAGTCTGTTGTCTTATCTTCAATGACTCTATAACCTAGAACTTCGAACCAGTCGAGTGCTCGACCTTTGAGATGACCTTTCAAGTAAGCACATGCCAGTTGTGCAGGTATCTCATAATACGCGAGATTATGATCAATATTCTCCAAAAAATCATCTATGTTCTCAATTCCCGAAAAATATTGTTCCGGAATGATTCTAAAACTGGATCCGACTCTATTCTCGGGATTTATACGTTGGGCGCCATTGTAATGATCCCTAAGGACCTCACTTTGAGAACTAGGATAATTAGGAGACGTAAATGAACCAATAGCCATTTTTATAAATAACTTTCTTTATTTAGATATCTTTCCCAAATAGAATCAAAAACTTATTAACAACGACAAGACGAATATTGTGAGGTTTTAATTATAATAATCTTTAAATTAACTCAACTAATTAATAATCTAATTAATCAATTCATTAAATAACGATTGCGCAGAAATTACCACGATAAGAGATCCCAAAATTATATTCAATAATGTTCTTAATGAACATTTAACTTTAATCTCACTCTTAAAACTTTAATGAGACTTTAAATATAATTTTATATTTACCACTCGTAGTCTCAATTCTTCTAGAGATTAAATTATCAATAATATTCCAATTCAAAATTACCATAACTCTATGTCACAATGTTTATCTCCTACTGCTCTAACTTTATTATTTCGTTTGACTTAAATACTGAATCTAATCTGCATAATAAGGAATCCTGTCCGCTTTTTGGAGTTGATTGGAAATAGGTAGGGAATTAAATTTCCCTAAAAAGGTCGGTTCAGAAGGTTAGTGATAAAGTTCCGTATAGATTCGTCACAACCGTATTCCTTTTAAAATTAATTCGTGCAGCCGAAATACACCTTTTGCACCCTTAAAAATTTATGTAAACTATAACGGTTAAATTTAAGTTATGCAACTTGTGAAATGTTCATAATTAACCATTTCCGTCTAAACAGTTTACATGAAAAAAAAAGTTTGCACTCCCTCATTCATTAGGGATTTATATAAGATTCTAACATTAAATTTTATTTTTCACCGAATAGGATAGAGTGGTGCTTCCACACCACAGGTCTGGGGTTCTATTAACGGGTTGCGCAAGGTCGACTCTGCCTTTCATCCCCGCTACATTGGGTCGATAAATGAGTACCAAGCTTGCTTCGGGTCTTAAACACTGAAGGTCTCTCTTCAGACACACCACCAAATCGGGACATCTGTTCATGCACCTCAGCGTCCAATGGTCACGTGTATTATGATGGGCACAGTAGTTCCTGGCCCTCATGTATTGTTGTGCCACACAGTTTGAGTCTTAAGTTTGAGGATTGTCTCACTTTGGGGTTACCCCTTAGATAAACATGTATTTCCACTCATTTGCAATTAAACATTTTTCTTTCAATTACTTTTATTTCAGAAGGAAGCTTGATTTTTCAAATGTATTTGCTTAATAACATGTATATTTGTGTATTATATTAAAAATTTGATCAATCCAAAATTACATGTTTTTAGCTCCTCTAAAAGCGGTTAGGATTTTACAACTGATCTTACAATCCTTATACGTTTTATAGTAGTATATTTAAAAATGATAAAGACATTTTTACGACTGTGTGAGCTGTTATGCCTCGTTTATAAATATAAAAAAATGCATTCAGCTACAGTTTTTAAAATGTACAAAAATAAGTGGAGAAATAGGATACTTACATATTATGAATATTTTTGACTGCAGTAAGATATATTTATATTTCAGTTTCTTGACAATTGGAATAGAAGTTGTAAGCCATTTTGTGAATAGTTTGATATTGAGTATAAACCCATAGGCTGTTTAATATTGTAAAGTGTTTTACTTTGATACCAGCACACATTAAAATAACGCTCATTTGCAGTTATATGATCAGCTTCAGTGATATTTAAATTTTCAAAAATAGTCTACACGTACGAAAACATTCTTCCACAACCACACACCACATCTAATACTATATTTTCCCTACAGCAGGAAATATTTGTGTATACTGAAAAATTTAATACATGATACATTTCCTAGTGTTAAATTTGTTTTTAAAATTTGGTATGAATATATTGTGGAACTGTCGGTTAACTTCACTGAACAAAACTGTTTTAAGTGTACTGTTTTGAAAAAAAATTAATTAGGGAAAACTTTTCTCACAATAGAATTTGTAATGACTGAATTGTGTGAAAATGTAGTTATCGATGTGTGGCATTTTTCCTTGTAATAAAAGAAACAGAAAGATAAGAAATTTAACTTGAGTAGAAATTGGTTAGAAGTACTGTCATGCGCATTTGAAGAAGTATATCCCCCATTTAAATTAAAAATTATTGACTGAATGTGTGTTATGTCCATCACAAAGGCCGATGTAGAAAAGACATTTTTATTTAATACAAGGAGTTCGAAAAGGAGAGCACTAGGAATGAAAATTTAGATTTTTTCCGAAAAATATTCAGTTAACATAAAAATATCATTTATATGATTTAAATTTAAATAAATTAAAAGTATTGAAATCATTTTTTATGTTATTCTAAATTAAAAATATAATTGAATAGAGAAAGATCTGTTTTATTTCATAAATATATGCACCATTTTTTGTCTTATTGTTTAAAAAAAAGATAGGGCCTTTACTCTTTTTACCTCATAACTTTTTTTAAAAACAGGAAAGTGAGCGCATTTTCTTACTCTCATATTCAAAAATGAATACAGTATGGTTTTTTCTGGTTCAAATCTCAATACCAAAATATTTTTTTTTTTATTTTTAAAAAATGACAGAAAAATAAATTTTGTTTGAAGAAAATATAACTATTTTGTAACTTTTAACACGCCATTTATTTCATGTTTTTTTTACCCTACATTTTGTTTTAATTTTACTGTGACTGAATCTATCGGGAAAACGGCAGAGTAGAACTACGGTTTTCATACAAGATTGCCCAAGGCAACTTAACAGCTACCTGAAACGATTGCTATCCTGGTTCTCACGCCGAAAGTCAAAGACGCCGAACTAAGTCATAAAATTGTCCCCTTTCGACCTCCCAAGTTTTAAAAGGGGGAAAGAATTGAAGCCTGTTGCATTTTTGAAGGGAATCGCAAAATAAGAGTAAAACGCTTTCGGAAAAACAATTTTTAGGAGGAAGGTATCCATTTAGAGGGTTAATTATGCCGGTACAGCTTATACACACAAACTATTTGTTTTATTAGTATACTTATGTAGACGATGTTGAATAATAATACGTAATCCATTAATAATTTGTTCCATCGCAATTTAAATAGTTACATGATAAATTAATGTATGTACGTTTGTTTTGAATTGATTACACAGTGAAAACTAACTTCCAGGGAAAGGCCATAGGTGCAGCAGCTGCTGGTCAAAAGAGAACCAAGTTTTATACTTCTAGATCACTTTGTTTGGCGGGAAATAGGTGAAACACACATACACAAACATACGAGTTTAAAAATTCTGCATAATATGTAAGTAACGCAATTTTTCAAATGTGCACATCGAGATATTTTTTAAGAAAACTAAAAGTTTTATATTGGATAGCAAATTTTAAGAGACAAACTTTTCAATGAGATTCAGAATTCTATTTTATGCATTATACTTTAAGATAACATACAAAAACGACATTTAAATGTATTGCTAATAATTTATTTTATAAGCTTACTTAAATTAATGATAACGGAGTTAGAGCAATTAAATTTTTCACAAATATTAAGAAATGTTTGTTTTATTAACGGATATAATAAATGAACTCATAAAATTAAAGATATGTACTTTTCAAGGAACAAAAAAAATTTTTCACACTCATTTTTTATACTTAGCCAATTTGGTGATTTTCATTCGTTTTCGTCAACCTGTTCTTCAAAGGTGGAAAGGAGTATAAGTCATTACTCGAAAAAGTTGTTTGGCTCGAAAATCCGTTTTTGACGCCAAGCCAAGTTTTTGACGTTTACCTTCAAGTTTTGATTTTTTTTTGAGGGCTTAATTTTTAAGTGAAAATTTCCCTCATTGAATACAAATAGTAATTTTTTTTACTGCGAAAATGAATTCTTGTAAAAGCAATTTTATTTCAGCAATAATCTGATAACATTTTTCGTTATAAACTTTTTGATTTATGTATTTTTCTGGTAGGAAGAGGCATTGGTCTTCCACCTAAGCGTATTTTATATTTTTTCAATAACTGAATTAAATTAGTTTAATATACATGTCTGTTTTGCGTATATTTTATTTGATTATTCCGAACCATTTCTTGGTTTAGATTCAATTCTGTGGCTTCTTATTCAAATTAAAAATATCTGATTTAGGTTTCTGCCATGCGTTCTCACGTTTATTATTCTTTTTTTTTTATTTTAAACTTTTATATGTATACACTTGATACTTCCGTACTGTTTCGAGTTTTAATTTTAAAGTCGTCTCATTTCTTTTCCAGGTTAAGAATTTCTGATATTTTAAATATTGCTTTCAAAAATTTCATACTCTTTATTTTAAAAATGATGACCTAATTAAATCTAAAACCAGAAACAATACACAAAAATCAATTGAAACATGAAAAAAAAATAAAAACGTTAAGCTGCCTTAAACCAAAATAGAAATTACAATATGAATACCACTGGGGCTACATAAAAAAATAAGTAAGAAATTTTTAAGCTGAAAAAGAAATGACAAATTAGATTAATACGCGAAACAAAAATGTATATCAAACTAATCTGATTGTTACTGAAAAAATAAAAAGTAGGCTTAGCTTGAAGACTGATGCATCTTCCAACTGTAATACTTTTTTTTAAAATAAACTCTGCAACAAATACTTAAAATACATAAATAAAAAAATAACTCAGCATATGATGTAGCAGATTATAACGCCGGGAAAAAAAACAACTAAAAGCTAAAAATTGAAATTTTCGAGCGCAAACATTTTTCAAGCAAATGCACTGTGTTGCCAAAACAACTAACTAAAAACCCATTTGTTGAAACAAAAAATGGAAAAATCGTTTAAAAAATTTAATTTTAAAAAATCTACAGCGAATTTCGAAAAAAATACTTCGTAGTGCACAATATCAGGACCTAGAATAATTATGTGCCAAGTTTCATACTTCTGGGTTTCTTAGTTTGGGTTGTAGAGGTGAAACACACACGCTTGAAGTGTGTTTTATTAATATATATATATATCTACTAGCCGTTACCCATCCGCTTCACTGGGTATTTCACGATGTTGCATATATGTATACTGTTTACATATATATTAATTATTGATATCTAGCATTAAGAATTCGATTGTATTAAAAAATATATTTATAGATGTTACACTCTCGCCCCTTGATATAAAAAGAACATAAATTATAATATCTAATATTTCTATTTATATCTAAAATAGAAGTAGAAAGATATTTTGCCCTAAAACTAAACCTAATAATCAAGTGGATTTCCACAAAAGCAACTTTCAGTGGATCTCTACTCCATAAAATATACATGCGTAATAAATTTCAAGTGTAAATCTACCAAAGCAAAAACGGAATTTTTATCATCATTACCTCGTTGACAGCATTCTTAGCGGATTCCAATTCAACAAAAGAAGCATGCAAACCAAATTCTATTATTATAGTCTTAGCAGTTCAAAAACGGGAATTTTGTCTATCAATACGCCCCAATAATTCTCCCCGCTTCCCCCTGGAGTTGATTTCCGTAAAATCCATTCTTAGTGGAACTCTATTCAACTAAAGAAACGTGCTCAACAAATTTCAAGTAAATGAGTTAAATTCAAAAACAGGAATTTTCTATAACACGCCTTAATACCTCACAACCCCATTCCTTTGGAGGTCCGTTTTCGCAAAAATCTCTGTAAAAGGAACTTTATTCCATGAACGGAACATACCGTCTAATTTTCAAGCAGGTGGTTCTATTAGTTGAAAAGTGGAAATATTTATCTATTACGCCCCTTAATCCCCCTCAGTGACCTTTGGGGATCAATTTTCCCCAAAACTATTTTGTAGCGGATCTCTACACCATGAAAGGAATTCGCTTATATACCAAATTTTAAGACTGTACGTCTAATAGTTTAAAAATGGAAATAATTATGTATAACGCCCCTTAAGCCCCCGCAACGCCATTTTGGAAACGTGTTACACAAAACCCATCTTATAGCGGATCTCTACTTAATGAATGGAATCATCTTACTAAATTTCGAGACTTTACATCTAATAGTTTGAAAAAGGAGTTAATTGCCTATAACGCCACTTAATTCTCTAAAACGCCACTTGGGAGTCGATTTTGATAAAACCCATTTTCAACGGATCTGTACTCTATGAAAGGAATCCGCTTATATACCAAATTTCAAGACTGTACGTCTAATAGTTAAAAAAAATGGAAATAATTAATTATATGTATAATGCGCCTTAAGCCCCCGCAACGCCACTTAGGAAACGATTTTCACAAAGCCCATCTCATGACAGATCTCTACTCAGTGAATGGAATCTGCTTACTCAATTTCAAGATTTTACGTCTAATAGTTTTAAAAAGGAGTTAATTGCCTATAACGCCCCTTAATTCTCCACAACGCCACTTGGGGTTGATTTTCACAAAACTCATTTTGCAGCGGATCTGTCCTCTGTAAAAGGAATCCGCTTACCAAATTTCAAGACTTAAAGTCTAATAGTTTAAAAATGGAAATAATTATGTATAACGCCCCTTAAGCGCCCTCAACGCCAGTTGGAGGTCGATTTTCGTAAAACTCATTACGTAAGGAATCTCTACTTTATGACAGAAATCTGTGTACCAAGTTTCACGACTGTACATCTAATAGTTATGTAATGGAAAAAATTATCTATAACGCCCCTTAAACCCCGTAACGCCCCTTGGGGTTCGAACTTTGCAAAATCGGTTCTTAGCTGACGTCTACTTCATAAAGGAAACCTATCTACCAAATTTCAAGTCTGTAGGTTTAATAGTTCCGGAGATATCGTGATTAGTCAGTGAGTGAGTATGAGTCGCTTTTCCCCTTTATTTATATATATACATATATATATATATGTATATATATATATGTATATATATATATATATATATATATATATATATATATATATATATATATATATTAATTTTTTAAAATTGCAGGCAAACCCATCTTAGAAAAAAGGGATGTCACTGCTTCAAAGAGGTTGGACCTTCTGCTTTTTAAAATATTTTATTTCCCCTCTACCAATGAAGGCATTCCCCGATCCGTCACTTTGGAATGCGCTCTATATGATTTGCAGACTTCCCGAAGTGATTTTAACTTAAATTTATGTATACATATTTCGCTTTACTTTCTTGTTATAATATCAATGCTACTCTAAGCGGATGATATCCAAAATTAAGTACATAATAAAATCATTATATAAATTAGTAGAAATAATTATATATATGAAATTAAGTTATTAAAATTGTATAAAATTAAAAATCATTGATAATTAGTATTATTTATCAAATTCTTAAAATTTTTTAATATTTCTGAATTTTATAGTTAATGTTAATTATTATTATTAGTTTTAATTACTACTAATAAGTATTATTTATAATCCTTGAAACAGTAATTGGTCTTGTTCACAACTTTTATTAATAACCGTTAAACTAATAACATATATATATATATATATATATATGGATGATAAAAATATTACTTAAATATTTCCGAAGCTGGTATTTTAAAATGAAACTCAATAGAAATGTTAACAAACGTTACAGTTGGATTTAACTTTGCATTTTCTATTGATCTGAAAAAAGAAATGATAAATATGTATATTTTATTTCAAATAGCAAGGCAAAATGCATTAATAAATGAACCTAGAATTAGGTGAACTCAGAACATGTGAATACACCAATGCCAATACGAAAGGTATCCCAAGTCAACGATTCCCAAAGTAGTCTACATCGACACTCAAGGTCTATGATGACCCTCATGATTTCCACGTCAGCGGAAGCATAATTTGGTGGGCCATAAGGTGTAAGTAGAGATCTACGATAGTGACTCTATTTAAACAAGATCGTAACCTTTATTTAAAAAAAAATGAACAAATGGAAGCCAAATTTTATCTATGTAACATTTAGGAAATTTAATTAGATTAATTTGAAGTTACAAGGTGACAGCCAATTTTTTTTAAACAAGGATCATAATTTCAGCGTTTCTTGCTAGAATGAAGCTAAGAAGTATAATATTGGAAGTCATGACTTTTTCCAGTTTCTCAATGTGTCTCTGACAATCTGCCAGGAAGATGACGTTTCAACCTATGTTCCACAGCTAAATGTCATGTATTCAGATTTTGAAACTAGGTTTGAGAATGATTTGACTATGGTAATTACCCCAGTAGGTAATAAAGTCATATGGTATCATTAAAAAAAATGTCATGTTACAAGAGGAACTGATTGCAATAGGCAGTAACCGAGATCTTTAAGTAGAGTTTAGAGACGGGTGTGAAAAATTTGGCTTTAAAAAGAAATAACCTTAATTTATTCTAAATTATGGAGTATTTTGAGAAAGTTCTTAATTGTTTATCTTAGTGAGAATGAGTTTCAGCATGTATGCTAATCTCCCTAATAAAAAGAAAAAAAATAAAAGTCTGAACTCTAACAACCAAGGAGATTAAATTATGAAATTATAGTAGGAAGCACATAACTTTTAAACTTTTAAAAAATGATTGTATATTGGTAGTTTGTCGATTTAGTTTTGTATATTGAAAAACTGCGATGCTCAACTTGCGGCTCACCAAGCCTTTTTAAGTTGCCCGGTCATGATACATTGCTTTGAAAAATTTACTTATTTAAGAACACTATGAAAAATTTAGTGTGAAATTCTTTGTCAAGAAATGAAATATATCAATTTTACTTTTTGCTCTCGGTGTCCCAGGGGTATGAAGTGATATTTTTTTTCGATTTGGAACGGTTACAATACGATAACAGGCAACAGTGGAATAGTGACCGATTTATGGGTGGAACTAATTTTTTAATATCCTTCTTATCTTACAAGCGAAAAATATTCGAAAAAATAAATCGTTTAAGGCAATTAGGAGGTTGACTATTTTGTAGTGAAAAATAAACATGCATCAGTAATATTTTGATTTGTCACAAAAGTGCTTTATTTAAAACTACCAATAAACAGGGATCATTCAATGGCACTTATCCTCTCTCTTTTAACAGGTGATAAATAGGCTTTCTTGAATAATCTTTGCAACAGCAACAACGTGTTTTGTCAGTGGTAATATCACAGCGGTAACAAAAACGTATCCTATGAAGTTCGTTGTATTATTGGTAATTATATGAAAAAACCGTTTACTGAAGCAGAAATTGCAAATGAGTGTTTCTTAAATGCTTCTAATTAAGCGTTAGTGACAAAATATAAAAAATAATAATTCAAAAAAGCAAAACAGGAGTTTCAATATTTTGATCAATTTTCAAAACTTTCAATTTCCAATGTTATCTTGGCATTCCCCCCTCCCCATTGATTCTCGTATTGCGGCCCGCGGGAAATAACAAACATATGTATGCAGCCTGCGTGAAATAGCTGACACATGTATGCGGCCCAGCAGGGAAAAAAAGTTGAGTACTTCTGCTTTAAAATCATAATAAAAAGAATGCTCGTTTCTCTTCATTTTTTGAAATTCAGATTTAACGTATATTTCTTATTAATTTTACTTAAGTTTTACGAGTAAACCCTCATTAACATCATGAACTGTTTGTGAAAAGGGTGGTGGTGAAATTTATTTACTTCAGTTTTCGTTAAAGAGTTTACGCACGTTCCACGATTTAATAAAAAAGTTTCCTTTATAATTTGAAAGATGTCGGTTATATCCGAACAGAAGCTTTAATTAGCAATAAAATCATTTCGGGCATTTTATTTTTTCGATGCATTGATTTTAGCCTTGGGCTACAAGATTCAACGTTTAATGACATTGGTGATGTCCTGGTTAGGGGAATTCTTTCGAAAGCTTCAAAGATGAAAAAAGCAATAAACTAAATATTTTTTAAATACATAATGCTATACAAATTATTTTTACGACATAAAATGCTGTTCTGTAGAAACTACAGCACAATTTTCTCTTTTAGAATAAGTTTTAAAGGAAAATTCTAACCAAATTTTCCCAGTTTTCTTTCCTATTATTAAGTTGTAATGTTTTTCTCTTTCTATCAAATGTCTTTTATTAAGAAATGCCTGTACGCTTTATCTACAGTTCTGTGAATGAAATGTTTGGATTTTTTTTCTCGTTGTTGCAATTTTAGTGTAAAAATAATCTGAGAATTTTTTTATCAGAATCTATAATAACAAATCCCATTTTTTTGCACAAAATTAAAATTTTAATTTAAGGAATAGAAAAACCAATCTATTTAGACCAGTTAAAAATTGGAAGAAAAAAATAACTGCTTTTAAAATTCTTTTGCATTATTACACTTAATAAGCACTTCAAGTGCGTTTCTGACCCGCAGGAAACTTAAATCTGTAAAACGTGTTACTCAGCATACGTTGTTAATCCGCAGATAAGGCATAAAACATAATTTTTTCTCACACATTGAGAAGAGACAATATTATTGCAAATTTCTTCTATATTCTTTATTCAAAGGATGTCTTAATAATTGAATAAGAACACGATCAGAAAATGTGGAAGTATACGTTAATGAAATTAATTTAAATAAGAATTAAAAATTGTAATAAAATCATAATAAATTAATTTATACTTAATTTTGTTCAACACCAATGTGTAATTAATATGCGTGAAAATGTCTCAAATATTTACTATCCAGCATTCATTGTGTATGTTTTTTAAAAAAATGTATGTTTTAAAAAAAATTTACACTCCCGTTTAACTAAACAAACCATTAGAAATACATCTGCATATATTTTCGAAAATTATGGCTCATTTTCTAATTCATTTTAAATACAGATTTCAGGCGACAGATGACAGCATGATATGTAAGGTTCCGATGTTCAGAAGTCTGAAAAGGTTTGAGTGTTAACACTAGATGGCGACACGAAACAAGGAATAGTTTTATTAGAATTCTGCCATCGTAACCTTTCTAGTTCCAAAAACTTTATTTTAGTTTTTTTTTACAAGTCTTAAAAATTTAATGTTGTTCAGTTACAGAATAATTTTGTTTCTTTTTGACAAATTTAAGGAAAAATTGGAATGAAATTTCTGTAGATGGTAGATTGTATTTTCAGGTAATTTATGTTCAAGAATTGTCTGAAATGAATCATTTTTTTATGGTGTTTATTTTTAAAAGGTAGGAATTTATATCCTGTATAACTGTCCTGTAGGTTTCAGGTTTTTAAATAAATTAATTAAAATGAGATTCATTTGTGCGAGTCCTCCCAATCCATTCTAATTTGTATAAAACAAGTATTGTATAAAAATAAAAGAAAACAAGAACGCAAATAGTACAAAAACATGTACACATGTACAAAACATAATGACCTTAATAATCCTAACACTGCCTTTGCTACACACACACACACACACATATATATATATATATATATATATATATATATATATATATATATATATAAAGTATTTTTAACATTTCGTTTTTCCTCTAATCTTTGCACACGTGATTCTACTATATTTTTCAAGAGTATTACGTTGTAGTAATAAAATTGCAGTTATGAACAGTAAAAAAAATGAATTAATATTCTTGATTGAATTTCCTTTTTTTTTTTTTTTTTTTTTTTGTAGAGTTTTTTCATTGCGGTAGTTTAGTGATTTTGTCTTACACAGCGATACTCAACATGCAGCCCACCGATTTTTTTATAAGTTGCCCGGTCATGGCCCATTACTCTGAAAATTTTATTTACTTAAGAGCATTGTATTAAAAATTTAGAGCTGAAATCCTTTGTCAAGAAATAAATCAATTTTGCTTTTCGCTGTCGGTGTTGCACGGGCATGAATCGATATTCTTTTTCTATTTGGAACGGTTACGGTTAGTGATATCATACAACAGTGAATAAGAGATAATTTTGTGTAAATGGAACTAATTTTTAACTATCTTTCATATCTTACAAGCTAATCATATTCGAAGAAAATATATCGTTTGAAGGTGATTGGGAGGTTGACTATTTTTTCTTGAAAAACAAACGTGGATCAGTAATTGTTTGATTTCCACAAAAATGCTGCATTAAAAAAATACCACAATAAACAAGAACCATCCAATGCCACTTTCCCGCTAAGATTTCTTTCAAGTGATAACATGCTTCCCTTCGAATAATCTTTGCAACAGTAATAAAGTATTTCGTCAGTAGTAATATGACAGTGGTAACGAAGATATCCTATGAAGTGTGTTATATTATTTGTAATCATATGAGACCGTTTGACTCGTAACTAGGCAAGACAATTACAAACGAGTGTGCTCCCCGCGACCAATGACTCGAGTTTCTACGTAATATTTCATAGTGAACTTTGTTATTTTGAAATAAAATGCAAACTATTTTCATCGGTGACGTGCCCAAAATATTGTTCTAAGTGCCATTGATGGCACGCGTCTCACTGGTTCGCCATCCTTGCGCTATATAAATGACAGTAGATATAAAACAGTTCTAGGAACTTATGTGGAATGGCATTTGTGACATTATCCAGACGGAGGTTCGTAAGTCAAGACAAATATCGATTTAGTGACGGCCATGTTATTAAAACGTCTTTGTATCTTGTGTCAATAGTTTCTCTTGATTCCACTCATTTTATTTTTCAACATTAAAATGATTATTATATACCGAAAAGAAAACATTTTAAATGTTTGTTTTACATTTTAACTCTATAAAACCGTGACCTAATCAATTTTTAAATGTCACACTTTTTCAGTTAATTACAATCTTCTTTCAAATATAAATTTATGACGTCTCTTTCTAGTTTGTAAAATGTTTAATTTGAATTTTATTTAATGGAGTTCTTAGCAGTAACAAGTGTATTAATTCTTTAAATAAAATATTTAATAATTATCTGTATAAAACTTTCTTATTTTCTTTACAAGATATTTGGATATATTTAGAAAAAATTACTGACACGTGATTTTAAAATTTGACGATGTGAAAAAAATGTACGAAGTGAAGTGATATTGTATTTCAACGCGATTTTTTTTAATCAAATCAAAAACTGGGTATTTTCTTACAACTTATTTTTCAAGTTCTAATTTGAGTTTTTATTGGTAAAATGTTATTTATTTTTAGGAATAAATTAACTAAATGAATTTAGGAAGTATTTTCAAGATCAATCAAGTAACACTATGTTTGAATATTATTTATTTCATTCTTTCTTGAAATACAAAAGTAGCTGTGCAATAGTTAATAAAGTAGGTATAATTTGTAATAAACGTGATCAAACTGTTTTTGTTGTTTTGAAAGATCCAGGAAATCACAGAAAAATAATTTGTATCGTTTCGCAAAATCACTTCATTTTAGAGATGGCAGGAAGAAAAAAAGGAAAAAAATGGGCATAAATCTACAGAATATTTCAATAATGAATTCATTATCATAAACGTTTATTTAAACATTAGCTATACTCAGTCACCCGTTGCTGTGGCTCAGTATAGTAAAAAAGACAAAAACAAAAATTATTCATTTCTAACGTGTTTAACCATTTGCACTTGAGCTATAACTTTTTTATAAAACGTTTGCATAAACATGCATGAACAAAGCTTTCTTAATCAGATTCCATTTGTAAGTTGTCAACAGAATACTTGAAGATATTACTGTTTACTTTTGTTTACATATTATGAACAAATTACTTACGTATTCTCCCTAGGAGAGACATCAAGGTAGAAGAAAATATTTTAATTGGAGTCCATCCTGAAGTACTCGAGGCCAAAGGGTTAATTTTGCAATGCTCATGGTAGTCTATATTTTGTTCCGAATAATTGCTTGTAAAGATACAGAAATTATTGTCTGGTTTGCCTACTCTAGAACATACAACAAATAACTGTCCATGTCAGAAGCAATCCATATCCAGACCTAAGCCGCTTGATTTTAAAGATTGACTCTGAACTTTTTTTGGTAACCATTGCAAATGGTAATTAAATTGCGAATTACAAAAATCTTCAATCATTACCAACGTTTCGTCATTGATTTCTGCTATGAATTCCATGTTCATAAATTCCCTTGTGCATTCAATGGGACATATCTTCATCAATGTGTGATTTGTATTTCTTACCTAACTCTGTTGGAGATGACGGAAATCAGGCTGAGTCAATAGATGATTACAAACACTGCACACACTTGTTTGGATTGTGACGTGTTGCTCACATTCGTGATACATCCCAATGTCAGGGGCATTTAAAACATAGGCATTCCTCTTTATAATATTTTGCCACACATATACTGTTTCTCATTGATGACTTTCAACTTTTCGGAGCCTATTGTTTTCCTATTGTTGAGAATAAAACACATGATTTTGAAAAACGCGAAATCTGTACTTATAAATGTATATCCTCTATTCCAGCTCCTGCACGGCCGTCTAACATCCGGCCGTTTATGGATAGGATGAAGCTTCATATTTCTGAACTCGACCTACCTAACGTGCATATCCAGCAAAGGAACCTTTTCCTATTCCAACCTTGGAATACGCCACGGTTCCCTTATATCAACCCTTTTGCCACTTACAGTAAATCCACTGTAGCGCCTGTCGTCTTTCAACGCGTCTTCGCCTACCACCGCAGTCAGTATAGTCGTTATTCGGCCATCTACACTGATGGTTCGAAACGTGCAGATTACGTTGGCTGTGGAGTCGTGATTGAAGATATTATGCACGGTTATAGGCTCGACACTTCTTGCAGCATTTTCACTGCCGAAGCTGTCGCCATTTACCGTGCACTTCAATTAATCGACTCTACTATGCCCCGTAAATACTGCATCTATACTGACAGCATGAGTGTACTCGAAGCGCTTGAAAACTACCACGATCGCTGCCATCCAGTGGTATGTACAATACTCGACATTACGAGTCGACTCTACAGCAAGGGTTTCGATATCGTGTTTTGCTGGCTACCAAGTCACGTAGGAATCATAGGCAACGAGCAAGCGGACAGCGCGGCAAAGTCGGCGACGACGCATCTGCCGCTAGCGGTTCCGCTATCGGATATGAAGCGCGTCATCATGCATCATATTTTTAAGATCTGGCAGGAATCATGGAGTCAGCAGTTGGATAACAAACTGCACTCTGTGAAACCTGTCATAGGAGCATGGCCTGTGATGCCAATGCGAAGAACTGATGTCAAATTGACTCGTCTTCGCATTGGCCATACTCGCTTCACACACAGGCATTTGTTATTTGGAGAACGCGCTCCTGAATGTCCTTCATGCCATGTCTCTTACACTGTTCGTCACATTTTAATCGATTGTCCAGTTTTTAATCTTCATCGCATCACCTTTTTTCATACATCTATTTTAACCTTATCTGACTTGGTGGGGGAATCTCCCCACCAAAATCTATTTGCTTTTATAAAGAAAATTGGTTTTTTATATTTAATTTGACTTTTTAAAATGTTTTAACTTTAACTTTATTTTTTACATATGTGCATGCAGGCATGCACATATATAATTCTTTTTATATAATTGTATTCATGTGTGTTTTTAACAGGGTTTTAATGTCTTAACAAACGTGTGGCGCAGTATAGCCAAGTTTGGCTCTTGCGCCATAAAACCCAACACTCACTCACTCTATTCCAGCTCCATGGTGCTCTGCTGCTTATTCAGCGCGTATTTCAGCTATTCTTTGTCTGCTTTGCTCGTTCTCTGATGACCGTTATTTCTTAGTTTGATGTGCGTTTACTCGTTCTGCGCAGTTTTTACTTTGCGAGTATGATGATGTAAGTTCCATTTATAAAAGGAATTTTTATGTACTGAAACCAAATGATTGCACTTAAAAAGAAGAAAGAAGGTTAAAACACTGACAGAAAAGTTGTAAACTATATTTTAAGAAAGAAAAAAAAACAATAAGGAGAAAAAAAGGGGAATACTGTAAAAGTAAAAAAAAAGCGAATATTTAATTTGAATGAAAATCAAGCAATATAGCTTAATTCCAATGACGTGAGAAAGAAAAAAAATCATTCTATTCAATCGATTCACTACAAAGAAGTCAAATGTTTTATGCAGTTGTAATTCAAATGAAAATCAACTAATAGAACTGAATTCTCACTAATTGTATTGCGAAATACGAATAACAGTTAAAAAATTAATGAAAAACAATGAAAAAAACCAACTATACTCACATAATATCGACATTAAAGTAAAATTTAGGTTAATACCGATGCAACTTAGAACAAATTAATTAAGGTGTCTGCCTAGGTTCAAAATGCCGCTGACACTGGGATGATCCATAAATAACGTGAGTAACACGTCACAATCCAATCAAATGTGTGTATTGTGTGCTATCATATATTGACCCGCTTTCCTTCATCTCCTACATAGTTATGGAAGAAATACAAATCACAATTGCTGAAGATATGCCCCGTTAAATACGCATGGAAAATTGAAATATGAACATGGACTTCATGGAAGAATCTACAATAAACATTTGATAATGAATGGGAATATTTGAAATTATTACCAAAAAGTTCAGGGTCAATCTTTAAAAATGAACGGTTTAAATCTAGAAATGGATTACTTCTCATGTGGACAATTATTTGTGGTTTGTTCTAGAGTAGGCAAACCAGACAATAATTTCTGAATCTGCACATACAATGAATCGACACAAAATATTGTCTACCCATAACCATTGTAAAATTAAACCTCTGCCCTCTAGAACAAAGGGATAAATGTCCACAAGAACATTTAAAATTTATCTCCAAATTTAAGGCCTTCACAATGGAGACAATGTACTAAATTATAGACTCCGAACATAAGGACAAAAACAAACCGTTTTGTCAACAAATTACAAATGGAATCTGTTTCAGAAAGTTTTGTTTATGTACATTTAAAAATATCTTTTTATAAAAAAAATCCTGGCTAAAGTCATTTGGTTAAACTTATGAGAAATATGTTTTATAACTTTTCTTTTTTTTAAACCAGACTCTATCAAAGCTAGTTACAAAATAAACGTAAATATTAAAAACACTATAGAAAAAACAAATTAAGGTTCTATATTTTGATGAAATCTCACCATAAAAATTTCCAAGCGAACACTTAATCTATATCAGAAAGTACTCATTTTGCTATTTGTATATAATTAGTATAATCAAATAAAATCTGAAAAAATTGTCTAAAAGAGAGAAAAAAAAATATACTTTTAAAAAACCCGTCGAGATTGATTTCGCAAAATTTTAACAACGTGAAGTTAAAAAAAAAAGTACTGTGTTCGAATATGCAAGGAACAGTTTCAAATTATTGAATGCATATCGCGACACTTGGCGACTTCCTTTGATTTGAAGTAAATGGTCTAAGGTAAAAAATGTAAGAACCAATAAAGTAAAAGTTATATGTTGAGTAAATCTAATTTAGAATGACTGGAGAGAGATGAAATAGGCGAAATATTTCAATATTTTGTTGCAGGTCTAATGTTATCATCAAAAATTTTAGAGTGTTTCACATCTATTAGCCAGAAAAATCCGTAGTCAAGAGAAGAATCAAATGTAATTATTATATTCGTTTAGTAAACAGATAAAAAAAATTAGCTCAAAATTACAGAAGAAAACCCGTTGTAATATACAAGCAAAATCATAAAAGTATTCAGCGGTAATTCTATCAGAATGTTACGAAAACTACAAAACAAAAATTGAATTGTTGAAAGAATAGTTTTAAACAGTGATTTATTTACTAAAAAACAGCAATGACGTAAAAAAGAACTAAAAAATGAACAATACGGCAAGAAACAAGCATAACTATAGTAAAAATTTGTAATAATCGCTAAAGTCCTGTATGCAAAGAATATATTTTCCCACTGAGAGAGAGACGTGGCGTGACGTTTTTCTTGTAACGTCATAACACTACAAAATCTCTTAAAAATTAAATTTTAATAAGATTTAGAGTGAATTCCACAGTAATAAGTGTAGGAAAATCCGTCTAAATTCAAATGCAACGTTATATCATAACTTAAAAGGAATCTGTGAAGAACTTTTGAAAATTAGCGGTTTTGCATAAATAAACATTTAACTTTTTATTGATAAGGATTTGATAATGGTTACAATTATGTGTGACCGCATAAAAAATTCTTTCTGGATTTCTAGGATTTGTAAAACTAATATGATGCTTAGGAATATTTCAACTAATTGATTCAGTTAAAGTTTTTTCAATTAACTAAAAAAAAAAATGCATTTTCAGAATACATTGTATGAAATTTTAAGCTATATAAGAAGAAAATCTCTCTAAATATATATCTAGATATATATTATAAATGCGAAAGTTTGTGAGGATGTTTGGGCATCTTTCACTCAAAAACAACTGAATGGATTTTAATGAAACTTTACAGTAATATAGATTATACATCAGAACAACACATAGGCTATAATTTATATCATAGGCTATAATTTATAAATATATTGTGAAAAGTATCCAAAATATAAAGATATTTGTCAAGTAAGTAGGAAAAAATTCTGCCATCTGCAAGCAATTCTGGCGTGCGCTGCAAAAAAGCCGACGTCAGCATATATCTATCTTTTGTTTGTAAAAGAACCCTTTTTGTTTTGGCTACGCAAGGCGCCCGCTTCTAATTAATTCCTGTGATCAGCATAATCCCTAATTATTTTTATTTCAGAATAAAACTAAGTTTTGAAGAGAGAGGTTTTTAAAAGTCTCTCTTTATTTGAATGTTTTTTTTAGGATTTTATTACGCACATTTGGTAGCAAGAAATTGATCTTTTTTTCAAAATAAATACTTTTATTGCTTCCGGTACTTACATTCGATAAACTTTGTCTTTCACATTACATCATTTGGACATATTTGCATAGTTTGTTTGTGGTTAGTAGTTAATTATAATGCTATAATTTTAATTGAATAGGTGGATATTGCATTTTTAAGTATAAAAATATTTATAACTACTTCTTTGAACTCCACTCTTTCAAGATATATGGCAGCAAGGGTTATATGATGAGTATTTTAGCGGGGAAGGCGAACAGTTTTGCAGCTGATATGCGTTTTCAGCTTATTGCAAAAATTATTTTGTCTTGAAAAAATATTTTATGTCAAAAATTAAGAAAGTGTCTTATGTTTTTGTATGTTAATGAAGACCTTAGAAAACAATTTGACTATTTATTTTAAGTGAACGCTTTGTATAATTAATTTTACAGTGGAATATCTTTAATCAATTTTTATTATCTCTAACGGATTAAGTTTCCAAAAGTGAAGTATTTCGTTTATGTATATCCCTTAATTTTCAATGTAGTGATCCAAAAAAAATATTGCATGAAAAAACTGCAGTAAATCATAATGAGGTAGATAAAGCATTAACGTGCATCGAGCCCCTACACGGTGGGTCTTACAAAACTCTAATAAAGCTCGAGCTATGAAAGTTGCTAGACATTTGCCAACTTGACTCTATTGTTATCATTCCGCTTAGCTTTTCATTGAATCGCCATTATAGCCATTATAATTTAAGAAACGGCGTTGCTTGCGAATATTACTCTTTTAAAATAAAATAAATACACCAGAAAGTAATATTAATGTATTAAACTTTCAGATATAAATTATTTAGACTATTTTAAGCGTTCGTTATGCATTAACAATGTGTTACTTTTGCTGAGTAGAGATCAGCTTAGGGAGGTATTTTCAAAAATCGACCCTCAAGAGTGTTACGGTGTGTTATAAATAAAAAAAAATCCTTTTTATCACCTTTTAGATCTACATACTTAAAATTTAACAAATTTGTTTTTTTTTTCTTTTTTAGCTGAGATAAGCAAAAAGCTTTTTTTGTTTAATTTGCAATTCACGTAAAATTAACTCATTAAAAATTTCTTTATCCTTTAATCTGTGTTGTTCAATTTTTCAGTTCACCCGTACGAAGAACGGGTATACCAGCTAGTCTATATATATTTGTTTTAATAATATAATTGATATTAATAACGTAATTTTAGAAAATCGCACAGTAATTGTAATCTTACAATTACTTTCCACAAATTTAAACCAATCATAGATTAAGTTTTAAAAGAAAATTACATTAATTTTTTAATAGTTCTCTGTGAAAACAAACTAAATGTTTGCTTCAAGTTTGACCTGAAAGCAATCTTTTGACTAATTTATAGTTACTTTTTTGTGAAAATAAATATATTATTAATAATTAATACTGACTGTTCACACATTTTTAGATGCAAAGATGATGTAATTGTTTTCGGTAAAAAAAAAAGAAAAAGAAATGAGACTTGCAGTAGTCGCATATGATGCGTAACATCTGATATGTTATCGTGGTAAATACGCAATAGTAACTTAAATCCTGAAAAAAATGAATCCAATATGATTGGAAATAATTTTCTATCGAATAATTATATCTTTAATGAAAATTTTATTTAGTAGTAATGCAATTTTTTTTTAAAAAAAATATTTATTCTTGTTCAATTTGGGGAATTGTGGATACAATAGACTTATGATAAGTAAAATATGACACATTTGATTGTGATTTCAAAGTATTTAAAAGCCGTTGAAAAACATCGTCAATAACAGTACCATTGTTAGCTGTCGAAACATTTCTATTTGTATTAATTTAGAGCTTTAGTTCATCAGTTAAAAAAGCTATGAGTGGCTCAGCTTCAGGCAAAATGTAGTTTACCTTGAAACCACCACTCAAAATCATGGGAAGCGAGTGATAATTTGTTTTAAAAGAGCAGAACAATCTTCGGTGTATGATAAAAGTACAAAATGCAGGGAATATTTCATTTTTTGAACCGTTTGATTCGGAGAAATGTATAGGGCCACCGAAATAGCTGTTTGTCCATTTTCAAATATGCTTCTGTCGCACATATGTCCCCAATATCTTGACTAGCAATACTTACTCCACTTGTTTGACAATAAATAATGTCCATCTGAGGAGTCGCAACATGTGAGTTGTTTCGTTTGCGATAGATCGCAACACCAGCTGCTCTGTGGTGCAGTCGCTTAAATTGTACGCAACAATCAAAGTTAGGTATCGAAACAAATTTGTCATTATCTAACCATGTCTCTGCTAACATGAGTAATGTACAGTTTTGTGAACCAACGTCGTTGAATGGCGAAGCGGTGTAAAAAAAACGAAATCGAGTTTTAGAATTCAAATCTTTTGAAATGCTAACTTTATGAAGGGCTCCTCACGCTTTCTATTAATTTTCCTCTTGGGTTCTTTGGGCCAAAAAAGGCAAATTGTTTCCAACCAAATCCAGAAAGGAAGCGTGATTATGCAAATTAGGAACCTTTTAAATAATAGAAGTTTAGCGTAAGCGGTTTGCCCTTTTGGGAAGTGATTATGCTAGTCTGAGTTTAAATGCGTAAGCTGAAATAAGCAGATATTCCAGAGTTGAAGTCAAGGTGGATACCATTCCACGCGAGATAAAAAAATACTTTGAGCATTCGAGAGTATTGCTACCTAGGATACAGTGGTAGGACCATTCAAGTTAATATTATGAACTGTGTATAAACAGATGTTAAGAGCAAGCGGTAAAGTAATGAAATTGGTCAGGATTGCGCTTATTTGGTGAAACGTATTGTATGTTTCTTACCTCAGATCCTCTAAGTTTAAATATAAATATTATCATTGTTAGTGTTTAAGTTAAGATCCTAATAAGGATATATTAAGATTACGGCAACGCCAGGTTCTTCATTCACTAACACACTCCTAGGTCACGAAGGTAACTTAGAAATATGTCATCACCCACGGGCTAATGCTTTACAACTTTAACAATATAAAAAGAAAAACTACTAGAGTTGGATTTCTCATATATTCTGCTCTAGATTTAACCATCTCTGCTAATCACAAAATAAAGAAAATTTAATTAGCTTGGTAAATGTTTAAGGGGTCACACATACCTTTTAAAAAGTTGAAAATGGTTAAAAATAGTGAGCTCTTTAAAGCTCTATAATTTTTTTATTATTGTTTCCTGGAATGTAAATTTTGGAGGTATAAACAAATAGATATTACTTTACTTAAAACATAACCAACAAATACAGTGTTAATTAGGATAAATTTTTAATTAGATATTTACAAAAAGAAATTTTTCTTTTCTTTTAGCAAGTGATATGCATTACGCGCAGCTTTATAAAAAAAGTTACCAATATTTTTTGATGAAATTTTTGCTCAGTGTTAGAAATTGTGTTATCTTTAAAATGACGAAGCATGAAACACTGATTTAAAATGTTTAGTAAACTATAACAATTTAAAATTTAACTATAAAATTTTTAAAAATTTTTTGCTATTTTATATTTGTAATTTTAAATTTTTTCATTAAAAATTCAAACTGGTCCGTTATTTTAAGTACAGATATGATCAGAATCTACAGTAAAAATTTTATCATTTTCCATGGCACGGTTTTGAAAATATCATGTGCGTAATGAGTAAAAATGACGTTCTGAGAAAATTGACATCAAACGTAAAATTTACCACAGTTTTATATATATATTATGCTGGTTACTCAAACAACAACTAAATTTAAATTAAAACTAATGTGAAGTTTTTTTAGTCAATAAACTTCAATTTATTAAAATTATTATAACTAAAAACATATATTATACCAATGCCGTACAAGCATCGAAACGATGTCAAAAGCTACAAAATAATCAAAATGCAACAAAGTGATTCATTTCTCCAAAATAAAGTTAACAATTTATAAATATTGCTTAAAAAAATCAATACCTTAATTAACAACTACTTATTATAAGTATTAAACAATTTGTGATATGAATACAGTGTATTACTATGATTCTAAAATGCTAAAATTCGCCACATGCATATGATGTTCCCTCTTTTTCAGTTAATTTCTTACAAGTAGTTTTAAATTGCATTCTTTTAGCCTGTCGTACTTCTTTTGTGCGGAGATTAAAATGTACTTCTGCAGTCTGAATTCTTTTTATATCTACAAGTGTAACAAATTTATGTGCAAATTGACCAACAGTCAGACCAAGCAATTGCATAATTTTTAGTCTGCCTTGATTGTCATCATTAAAAATGACAACTGCCTCATTTGTAGATATATCAACAATCTTTCTACCACAACCTAAAGTTTTTGGGCATAATTTCCATATTAATGAGTTAATGGATTCATTATTATTTTGGGTTTTACCACCTAGACATTTTTGTAGAAGTTTAGGTTGTGATAGATAATTAAACACAGGTTTTATGGCATCCATTACTGCCACTGGTAATTTGTTACTGTGTCTAAAAGTTTCCACACTGCCCTCTACTACTTGATTTTGATATTTACACCAAGAATTAGGACCTACGGGACAAAAACTGTGCAATGGTTCTTCGTCGCTTGAACGTATATGGAAATATACAGCCCAAACAGCTTTTCGCATATCTGACAGGCATGTTTTATTTTTTCGGATTGCATTTCCATAGTACGTTGTAATTAAGTCGATCATTCTGTCTGTCAACCTTCCCTTTCCCCCAATCGACTTCCCATCACTGAGTTTGGAGCTCATTTGTTTTAATTTTCGTAAACGAGTTTCCATTCTTTTTTGAACATGTCCAACACATTCAATTTTTGAAACTGTGATATCTTCTCCATACGGATTGGATGCAGTAATAGATGAGAATGTTTTGGAATCGCCATCCCCGATGTAAGATGTATATCTCACAGAACGATGACTTAATGAACGCTGAAATATACGAACCATTCCCACAGTCTCCATCATGCCAGCTGAACCATTGTGGTTTTTCAAACATTCTTTAACGTGAAGAATTTTCCACTTTTTGTAAGCAGGTGACCCCTTTCTTCGTTTCCAAGAATCACATCCTTTACAGAAAGAAGACATCACTTCCGCATCAATACACTTTCCTGTTTTGTCTCCTATAACAGCACACACACCAACACGAGAAGAATAGCTACGGGGTTTCCATGTTCCATCTCCACTAATTATTATATCGGAAGAATTTGTCAAAGTTACCTCTTCCAAAGCTGCACTTTGCATTGAAGCTTCTGCGACTTCTTTACTACACAATTGTAGTTTGTTTATAATGTTATTATAGGATTTTTCAGCAACTGGAGGAGGAAAGTCCATGACACCACAGAAAGTTGTCATTGCTGCATGACCCTGTACAATTGTCCTCATTGCGTATACAAAACGTCTGTTTATTTCTGGAATATTTTTTCTTTTACCCAGCATTTTTGAATTTCTAAACGAACACAAGTCTTTACAGTTCTTGCATTCAATCGAAAAAACACTAGACAAACCTCTAACACATTTTTCTAATAGTTTAATATCACCACCACATTTTTTGCAAGAAGCAAAGTTTTGAATGTTTGTAAACATGATAGTTTTATCAAACACTCTATAGCCATCAAAACAGTCATCATGCTCAATAAAAGATGAATCAACATCTTGCAGCCGAATCTTTTTTCCAGATGCTCTGTTGTTTAGTGATTCATCCACACTGTGTACAACTTTGCATCTCGTATGCATATTACCAGTAAACTTCCTTTTCTTAGGACGTTTACCAGATGGTCTTTTGGCAGATTCAGTCGAATTCATCATTCAAAAAATTATAAAAAAATAATATTTTTCCTAAAACTTATCTTAGAATAAGATACGGTATGAAAATCAAAAACGAGCGAGTATAAATTCAAGATTCACTTTATCAAAACAAAGTAGAAGTAGAAGTTTATAAAGTTAGTAGAAGTTGTAGTTAATATTCAGAACAACAATAATAATATTTGAGGCTTAGATTCAAGCATTTGATAATAATTAGAATGAAAATATTAGAAACAGAGAAACGCCGCTGTCACCAGCGACATGACAGCTGTCACCCTGGAGCCAAAATGTAAACAATATTTAAATCGCCTTTTCTACTCTTTTTATTTTCTTAATAACGTCCGTTCTATTGGGAATATCTGCATGCGGTTTCTTTTAGAACAATCAGAAAGGTTTACTCTATAAAATAAAATAATAATAAAAAAATCGATTTTCCGGAAATTTTAAAAGGTATATGACCCCTTAATTTTTAATCGAGAAAACTTTTTTTAATCACAATGAAAATTATTATATTGACAGCGACAGGAATTAACCTTTTAAAGTATGAAAAAAAATACTGACTAATATATTTATTTGAATAATTCCATATTACATACTTGTATTTTCTTAAGAATGGTGAACTTTGTCAGGCGCTTAACAGTAAATATAATTATTAGTATGTAAGTTTATCCTGAATAATAATTCTAATCTTGTAGAGACTGTAATCAAAGAATTATTACTTGGGTTAGCTCAGGTCAACTTTCTTTCATGGGTTTCAAATTCAAACTAAACAACATTAAAAAAAATATCACAGTTACAATTGCATTAAAACAGTTAACGGTATTGGAAAATAACGAGAGGTTTACACGCCCTTCCTCTAACGCGAACTTGCAGGCTGACTGGTTAAGCACGCATCCACTTGGAGAAAAGGACTTGCCAACATGGTCACCAAATATGATGCCAACTTGGCTCTATCACCAAGATCTCACCAAGTTCCCATTGACTTTACTTCCTGTTACCCATTTCTATGTACATTTTCACGAAATCACTCCGACAAATATCTAGCAATTGAGAGGAAAGTTGTTACACATCAATATATATAATTTTAACCACCAAATTAACTTTTAGCAATTGCATTGCACACTGATACCTAATTTTTTTTTAAAATTACATTTCTAACAGTTTTCAGTTAAATGACAAAATGTAACACATTATTTACACACATTCATGGTTTCCTTCTTATTTAAATTAATTATACAGTTACTCGCAAGATAACACTACATGTTTAGTAAAATTATATATACTTTATTTTATATTAGTATCACTGAGTATGCTTGGATGCCCTTTTAGTTCCAATAAATTTTATATTAGTATCACTGAGTATGCTTGGATGCCCTTTTAGTTCCAATAAATTTTATATCAGTATTTAAGGTTTTTAAATATATATCTAGGCTTACATTTATTTTAAATTATTTTACTAATCGGTACTTTTCTTACTTCTTTTTGTATTGGCGGGAAACATGAACTACTTGATGTTGTGTTTACGTGGTAGACTTTATTATCTTGCGGTTTTATACAAAGATGTTTAAGTTTATACTAATAAATAGTCCATTACATTTTATGGATATATATTATTAATTAGTTTTTATTTATTTTATCTGGTAATAATTACATACTTAAACAATATTTCTTCTTTTCCCTATGGTCTAGCAGTATAGGCAAATTACAGAGGAAGGTTGGATGGCCAAAAAACATGTTTAAACCTGCATTCTTGACTCGAAGGTCAGTAGTTTGCTACTGTGGCTAATATTTTTTACTGTTCTGACTAGTTATACTTAGGTTCATAACTATTTGTGTATATACACATGCAAATGACACATTAAACTTTAAAAAGACGTATTAATCACCACAGAAATACAAATCAATCCATTTTGAAAAGGCAAAAGTTATGGCATTGAAGTTTTATGAAGCATTCTTTTCCCCCTAATATTGGGGAAAAACACATTATTAAGTAAATTAATTCTTAAAAAGTTAAAAGAAATTTTAAATAGAGATATTTTGTCTTAATTTAGAGAATTATGGAATTTTTTATACATATATATTCAAGCATAATCTTTATATCGCATGAAAACCTTTCAAGTTATATCCTTGCATTTTCATCAACCCGGCACTTCTCACGCAAAGTATGTCATACCCACTGCCTAACATTTTTCAAGACTCCATCTAAACCACTTTTAGGAAAATAAATAGTTTCTCGGACTTTAAAGTCATATCCTTATAAGTGCCTTATCTTATATGCGAATTGTAAATATATATTTTTTGGATACTGCCTCTTTGGGTATGTAAATCGCATGCGTGTAAATCGCCGTAACAGTTCTGAAAGCATAAACACTCTTTAAAATCTTCCTTATGAAATATCGCGTTATTGTAGTTATGATGAAGAAATATTATATTTAAGTAATTTAATAGATGCAGTATTTAATATATATAGTACAACAGTATTTTCGGATGAAGAAAGTCTCTTTGTAGGGATGGTGAGGAGGAATCGTATGATGAAGAGGATAATAGCAAGTATGATTCCTCTACTGAAATCTATCCAGATAATTTAATTGAGGAAAAATTATTGTCTTTGATAAAATGAATATTTCACATATTCAATAGCTAGAAAATGTAATATTTAGCCTATGACAATATTTTTTGTGTTGTGGAACGTTTCGACAGTAAATGCGCAAATTGCTTCGTAAAGTACTCAGAAACCACCTACTAATCATCAAACCAGACTCTGATTTCTCAATGGTTTTGGATTTCGATTTACAGAAGAATGTAGAAACCAAGAATAAATGCTTCTACAAAATTAAAAAATAATAATATAACCGAGAGAAAATGTCATACCCACTCGCGACGAAGACTACAGGAGTTTATAAACAGTGTGTACTGAATATCCTAATAAAAAGAACATAAATATTATAATTACTTGGGAAAAGTATAATAAGTATATATTTTATTTCCTACTTTTCTTTCTTTTTTTCTTTTGTATACAACTTTTACTGTAAAAACAGAATGTAAACTCCATTGGGTATAAAATACTCTGTGAGTGAAATTCCGTTCGTTTTTTTGAGCGAGGAATGCCGGGTATACACATTTTATTTTTAAAAGTTGCACTATTAAAATACTAAAAATATCTCATCTGTATTATTTACTATTTGCTATTTTACAAATTATTTATTCGCAAACATGCCGAAGACAATGACAAAAGTATATCTTTCTTATGTTAAAGAAATGTTATTATTATTCATCTTTCAATGATTGTTGCTTACACTGAAATTTGTCTGCATTGCGTGATTCCAAAGTAATTAGTTTTTAGCACATTCCTATTATGCGTTGGCTTAGAACCATCGAACATAATAAATATTTCAGGTGAGTTTTGGTTTATTTGCATTTGAAAGAACATTTTAACACTTTGATACTTATTTATTGATGCATTTTCTGTGTTTGCGGGATATTGCATCTAGTTTTAGAGTGCTATTCTTCTAATGTCTCCTCAGTATTACGTTTCGCACTTTTGAAATTTACTTGTTAAATGATTTGAGTTTGAGATCCCAAGTTGACAGCTGAGTATAAATAAAGAGAAAACATTTAATCCATCCAAAAATTCCACCAACGTCTTATTCATTTGATATGAAATATATCTGTTTGAAATGCTACTCCTGGTGTTTGTTTCAATAAATATAAAAGATGGAACTTATATGCTTTATCTAGTTCATTTTTTAAAAATAAGGAAAGCCATTAAATTTTACCATTTGACTCATTTTTAACAGTTACATCCGAAGTTAAGCATTATCGTAGTAAAAAACTTACTGGTATGGAAAAGCTTGATAGTTTTGTCTCTTAATTTATTGCAAGCAGTAGTATATGAAATATTTGTATTTGATTAACTGTTTATTTCAAACCATACTAAAAGTCATTTGTGGGCGAGGCATCTCTTCACTGGGGGATTTACGATCTAGGGACGTCTGAACGTATGTTCAAATCTTTATTTCCATACTACATTAAAAATGTCAACGACATGTTTTTTTTTAAATTGATTAACGAGATAGATGTGGTGAAATATATTTTGAAAAAAAAATTCTTTAAGTTCTTTAAGTTCTTTTCTTAAAATTATATGTTTCCCTTAAATGTTTGTGGATTCTTGATTCTAGCTTTTAAAGCCCACGATGACCTCTCATTACCTTCAAAGTAATTTTTAAAATTCCTGTTGTTGTAGATGTATAAATATAGTTTATAGTACAAGTTAATTCAAAATCAACGCAAGAGCTTTTTACATGTATTCATAACCTACGAAAGGATTTCTGATGCGTGTTATTTGAAAAAAAAGTAGTTGAGTCAGAGAGAGAGAGAGAGAAACGCACTGTGAGAAGATTTGTATTAATATGAGAAATGAATTGATACGTGAATGTGCTTTTGATGAATGTAACTATATCGTTTCAACATAAGCATAGCCTCCATAATTCGTTTTAAAACATGATATATGCCTTTATAAAGCAGACTTATTAGGCCAAAAAAGTTTTGTATTTATATTTACCTTTATATATATACACATGGTGTGTGTCCCGAAACTCAACTCCAACCTAAAATTTGGCGAGTGGTGGTTAAAAATATTCAGGGAGAAATAAATAAATAATTTCAACTCGCTTGGTTAGGTGGCAACTAGCATAATTTAGAAAATGTGGTAAACTGACACTCCTCAATCACATCGTAAGACCCCCAAATTTCAAAATGATGCATTCATGATACTTAATATTCATAATACACCTATTGCCAATTTTCTTACCCATTAAAATATTTGTCAATGTTTGGGACCATGATTTTTAAAAAGGGGTATATATATGATTAATAGTTTTGATATTTAGGGCCTCCTGCATTAGAATAATTATATAAAATTGATTTAAAGACATTTTTGCAATAGAATTGTTTAAACGTTTTCTCTTGGTAAAAAATGAAGAAGGATATACTCACTTTTCAAAACAAGTAAAGGCTATTATAAACCTTACGTAAAAATTCAAGGTACAAGAGAAACTTTTTGTGTGATGAAGATGCAAGAAGTCACAAAGGTTAATTTTTCTTATTTTCAAAACTCGGAGTACACAGAATTTGAGTTTGACGTGAAAACTGACGCCTTAGCAGCTTTAAATAAAATGTGCCTTAATGAAAGACAAAGCAGAAAAGAATAATTGCAATTCAGCAAAGTACGTTGTTTCGAAGAGTACGATGCATCCGCGTAGTTATTTAACCAAATCAGAAAATTACAGAGTTGTTGATCGATCAGAGGGAGTAAACAGAAGCCACTGTAATTTCACAAAGTGTGATTTCCAGGATCTAGAAATGTTTTTAGAGACTAGAAATGCCGTCCTAAGACCAGGGAAAGGTCACAGACATGCAGCGGTTTTCAATGAAGATCAATATTTAATGCTAATAGCTCGGAGACACCGAAATATAAATGGCACTCTTCGGCAACACTCTGGTTCCGACACTGGTTTCACAATTTCGACACAAACTTTCGTAGACCTTTATGCTCACCGACCAATGTTATGAGTTACGATAACAGCAAGGCACCGCCACACTTGCAAGAAGGGGGCAACAGTGCATGTGAACAGGAAGAAAAATGAATGGCTCAATATTCTTTTCTCTGGAGATTCCTCTTTTTTGTTCATCCTGATAATAGGCATAATTAGTCTGAAGGGAATGTGGCGCAAGAAACTTCACAGAAGTCTCCACATAATAAGAAATGGAACCTCTCTCTCTCTCTCTCTAACCAGTCGCCCATGTAGGGATAAAATCCTACGCTACAGCAATTGGAGATAACTTCATGTTAATGGACGACAAAACCAGGTCACACCATGCTAATTTGGTGGATGTTTTCTTTTTCAAAGTACGGATGTAAGTGCCAGTGTGTTCTCCGGACATAAAATCAATGCATCCACTTTAGGACATTCTTGGCAGACGATTTCTTAACCACGTATATCCCAAAAACTCTCCAAGACACAGAAAGGACTCTTCTGGAGAAATAGGAGAGGATACCCCACTTCCTTATTAATCCTTTCGCAACGGATATATCGTGTATGCACCAGTCTCTAACACCCTTATCGGTTGGTAGGCTGTTTAATGAACTTTTCCGTGTGAATCACCAATTCTGTAGAACAAGTAGGTATCACTCAGTTGTTGGTGACATTTGGGGGGTGCGTATGTAACACACCCGTCTCTAAAATATTTTTCTTCGATCAGTACGTCATCAAAAAAAGGTTAATAGCGGCATTGATTCCATACCACAAATGTGTTCAACGTTATTGGTCGTCTGGAAAAACTCTTTTCATAACTAAAAGGACTTTTTTTTTCAAGAAAACACCTTTTTTGTTCATGTTTCAACACAGGCACAAATTTAGTTTTTTTCTTTTTGTAAGCAAATGTTCAATAAACTGCGTTTTATTCTGCCAAATGCATGCCATTCTTTTCATATAGCCTACCACATCATTAAATGATGTACAATCTCTTAAAAAATACTCCAGCCACAACATTCATTAACAACTCTAATATCCTTTAATTGTTTTGAGCAGTGCATTTTGAAAACGTTCTCCTTTTATTAGATAGAACATTCTATAATAGTGCCGCACGCATAATTTGCTACAAGTCCCGATAGCCGAGTTGGCAGAGCGTTGGACTGAACTTCCTCAGGTCTCGGGTTCGAATCCCGGCCCCGGCAGATTTATCCAAAGACTGGAATTTTGTTCTCGTTTTTAATGTATTGTTTCTCTAGGTTCTAGATGAATCCAGATCATTCTTTAGAGTGCATACTGGGTATTTCTCGAATATTCCGAAGTGTATAAAAGCAGAGTTCATCGCCAGTTGGGCATGTTCTTAGTCCAGTGTTGTATCGAGCTCCCAGCGTTAGAATAAATCTAATTGTTTGTTTAATTGAACTGTGTACTTCTTTCGAACTCCGTGACAAGTTTGGTGGAAGCGCGGGGTACAATTACGTCAAACGTGGATAATAGCGACAACCTTCGCAGGAGCCTCCGGTTAAGAGGATTATCCCCCGAATTCGGACTGTTAAAAGAAAATAGTAGGAAGAGGACAAAAATGCCGACCGAGCAAGAAGCCAAGCCCGCTGTAGTAACACCTTCGTTACAGCAATGGAGGAGCCCATCGACCTTCCGAGGAGCGCCTAGGGAAGACCCTCTCAAATGGCTTAAAGAGTACGATCGAGTAGCCAACTTTAACAAGTGGGATGACATGATGTGCCTGGCTAACGTTTATTTCTTTCTTGACGGTACTGCGAGACAGTGGTATGTCAACAACTAAGACGCCTTAGATTCCTGGGAAGCGTTTAAAAATGGACTAAGTGGACTTTTCGGTGACCGTCAAAAATATACCAGAGAGAAGGGCAGAAGAACAACTAAAATGCCGAGCCCAGCGTTCAGGCGAGAGTACACAGTCCTACATACAAGGTGTATTAGGACTTTGCCAAGAGGTAAATCCTCTGATGAAAGAAGACGAAAAAGTGTCACACCTAATGAAAGGTGTTGCTGAGGATATTTATCAGGCCCTGTTGACGAGAGAAATCAACGACACAGCAAGTTTTATCAAATGGTGCAACTATATCGAAGATATGAAGCAGAAGAGAGTTGGTCGACCGAAATTTGAAAGGCTTCCAAACGTCGTACCGGTTGCATCCCTGACGGATGAGACTGATTTGGTTTCACTTATTCGCACAATCGTACGAGAAGAAGTCCATCGACTAGTTAACCAGACGCAGGAATCTTTGGACTCCGATCCCCAATCCTTAGAAGAGATCGTTCAAGACGAAGTTGAAAGGGTTTTGGCCCCAGTGTCAACAAAACCTACAGAAACTAGACCACGACCAACCTACGCCACTGTAACCAGGAAATATAGAGCTCCTGTTCAGAAATTCCCACCTGAACCAAGAAAAACAGATGTGTGGAGAACGGCTGACAACAGACCTGTTTGTTTCCACTGCGGACGTCCTGGACATGTAATGCGCTACTGCCGAGAGAGAAAGGCTGTCTTTGACAACTCTCGAAACCGCCGACGGAACTTCGACGACGTTGGCACTGAAGAAGAAATACGCCGAGACCAAACTCTTCTCGCCGTTTTACGCCAAGTCTCACGAGAGGCCGATCCCCAATACGTAGTTACAGATCCCCGTCGCCATATCGCCGATCCAGTCAGTCGCCAGGCCGTAGGAGCGAGGAAAACTAAAGAGAGCGACCTTCCAAGGAGGTGAGGCCGCGTGTATTGGAAATCCTCCGTCGACCGCCAAGATGACTGGTAACCAACTAGACGTAATAATAGATAAGAAGCCGATACGTGCTCTAGTAGATTTTGGGGCATCTTTTTCTGTCATATCCGATAATTATCGCCGATTTTTAAAGAAAGTTCTGTTTGCTGATGCCAAGAGCGTTATGCTGAAAGTTGCGGATGGAAATTTTGTTCGGCCGATAGGGAAATGTGTTTTACATGTCCGTATAAACAATCGAGAACTGCCTTTTGAATTTATTGTTTTATCACATTGTAGATATGACGTCATCCTAGGATGGGACTTTTTAGAGGCGTCTCAAGCCGTTATAGACTGTGGACAAAATGAACTTGATCTAGAAGACATCTGTCGAGACTCCACAGCGCCTGACGCCTGGAATTTGTATGCCACTAGAGACTATACACTTAAGCCGCATTCTTTAACTAGAATAACAGTATCAGGATATCAAACCCGAGGAGACATAAATGTAGTTCTAGACGGCAGCAAACATTTGCTCTTCGAGAAAAATATTGCTACACCGTCCATGGTATCCACATATCGTAACGGAAAAAGTGATGTCTGGGTTACCAACCTGCAGTTCCGAAACCAAATCATCCCTAGAGGAATGTGCATAGGCCAAGCTGAACCACTAAATGAAGGGCATTTATGTGTTATTTCCGACACATCGGGTTGCTTGGATGACCAGCAAGAAACTTCGAGTCACAGATGAATTGTTCGTTAATGATGTCACCCGAGTTACGTGACGAACAGAGAAACAAGCTATCCGAACTACTCCGGAAATTTTCTGGGCTTTTCACGAAGACCGACAAGTCGACAGCCACGAAGATGAATGTGAAACACAGGATTTTTACTGGTGATCATGCTCCAATCAACCAACGAGCCTACAGAGTCTCGCCGACTGAAAGACGCATCATTCATGAAGAGGTTCAGAAAATGCTTGATGAAGGTATCGTCCAACCCTCTGAAAGTCCTTGGTCATCACCCGTTGTACTCGTAAGAAAAAAAGACGGTAGTTGGCGTTTTTGCGTCGATTATCGCAAGCTGAATAGCGTCACGAAAAAAGACGTTTATCCTCTGCCTCGTATTGACGATACGCTCGACTGTCTGAAAGGTGCCAAGTTCTTTTCTTCCATGGATCTCCGATCTGGTTATTGGCAAATAGAAATAGACGAAGCGGATCGTGAAAAGACGGCATTTATTACCTCCGAAGGCTTATACGAGTTTAAAGTCATGCTGTTTGGTCTCTGTAATGCACCTGCGACCTTCGAGAGAATGATGGACAATTTGCTACGCCATTTTAAATGGACTATGTGTCTTTGTTACCTAGATGACATAATAGTGTTCTCAGAAACTTTTCAAGACCATCTTATACGATTAAGACTTGTTCTAAAATGTCTTCAGGAAGCTGGTCTTAAATTAAATTCAAAGAAGTGTCTTTTTGCTGCCCAAGAAGTAAAGATTCTGGGCCATCTTGTATCTAGTAATGGCGTTCGTCCCGATCCCGACAAAATAAAAGCCGTAAGAAATTTTCCCACTCCAAAGAATATACATGACATACGAAGTTTTCTTGGCCTTTGTTCATACTTTAGAAGATTTATTAAAGGTTTCTGTTATCTCGCCGAACCTTTGCAGTCGTTGCTGAAAAGTGGTGTGGAGTTTCATTGGGGTCCTGAAGAGGTGGAAGCATTTCACAGTCTTAAGAAAGCACTTACTTCGGATCCACAGTATTGGGGATGTACGACGAAAGAGCTTCTACAGAAATCCATACTGATGCAAGCGGGTACGGTATCGGAGCTGTCCTAGTACAAATTCAGAATAATGTCGAGAAAGTTATAGCACACGCTTCTAGAACTCTGACAAAAGCCGAAAAGAATTATTCCACCACAGAAAGGCAATGTCTTGCCATCGTATGGGCTACCAACAAATTTCGGCCGTACATATTCGGAAAACACTTTACTGTTGTAACTGACCATCATTCCTTGTGCTGGCTCATGAATTTAAAGGATCCTTCAGGAAGGCTTGCCAGATGGGCCCTCCGACTTCAAGAGAATGATTTTGACGTAAAATATAAAACCGGTAAGAAGCATAGTGACGCCGACGCTCTTTCGAGAAATCCAGTGGAAGAGGAAACGGAAACACCAGACAAATTTTTAGCAGTCACGACGAGTATGAACCTTGCGATGGAACAGAAAAAAGATCAAGACCTTGCGAAATTAAAACTTTTGACCAACTCATCCAAAAACGAAGAATTCAGATTCATCGACGGTATCCTTTGCAGGAAGAATTTTGATCCAGATGGAAAGTTGTGGTTACCAGTCATTCCTATACATCTACGAGCAGACATACTAAGGCACTTTCATGACGCCCCCACCGCAGGACACCTTGGTTTCGCGAAAACTTATGACAGGATTCGCAAGAGATTTTACTGGCCGGGAATGTACCGAAATGTCGTTCGGTATGTCATGCATTGTCGGGAGTGCCAAAGGAGAAAATCCGTTCCTCAACGACCACCTGGACGTTTAGTTCCCATCCCTCCAGCTATAGCTCCTTTCCATCGCATTGGAATTGATCTCCTTGGGAGATTTCCAAAGTCTGCTCATTGAAACAAATGGATAATAGTCTGCACGGATTACTCAACGCGATATGCAATAACAAAAGCCTTGCCGACAGCCGAAGTTGCCGAAATAGCGAAGTTCTTACTTGAAGAAATTTTCCTCAGGCATGGAGCTCCTCGAGTAATTATCACAGATCGTGGAGCCGTCTTTCGATCCAGACTTGTTTCCTCTCTCGTCGACTTGTGTAACATTGATCATCGTTTCACAACGGCGTATCATCCCCAAACAAATGGACTGACGGAGCGCTTCAATAAGACCTTGGCCGACATGTTGTCAATGTATGTGGATGTAGAGCAGAAAAATTGGGATGAAATTCTACCATTTGTAACCTTCGCTTATAATACCGCTAAACATGAGACCACAGGTTTTACGCCGTTCTATTTACTTCATGGTCGTGAAGCGGAAACGACACTAGATACAATGCTACCATTCTGTCCTAACGAGTTTGATGACAATAACATCACCAAGATAGCAGCCAGAGTCGAAGAATCACGACAGCTAGCCCGAGTGCACACTCTGAGAGCTCAAGACAAAGATCGTCGACGTTACGATTCCAAACACCAAATGGTATCCTACGCTCCCGGAGATCTCGTATGGGTTTATACTCCAGTGAGAAAAGTCGGTCTCTCCGAAAAACTCTTAAGAAGGTATTTCGGACCGTATCAGGTGCTACGCCGTTTATCAGCCGTGACTTACGCAGTACAAGATTTTGATCCTGCTTCACGAAAAAGAAAACTAAGAGAAGTTGTCCATGTACTGCGTATGAAACCGTACCATGATCCCGCCGAGCAAATCGAAACCGAGGATATTCCTCCCAAAGAATCATACAAAGAGGACCCATCACTCGTTCCAGAATAAAGACCCTTGAACAAAATGACAGCGGGGCACTGTCTTCTTTTTCGAGGGGAGCAATGCCGCACGCATAATTTGCTACAAGTTCCGATAGCTGAGTTGGCAGAGCGTTGGACTGAACTTCCTCAGGTCTCGGGTTCGAATCCCGGCCCCGGCAGATTTATCCAAAGACTGGAATTTTGTTCTCGTTTTTAATGTATTGTTTCTCTAGGTTCTAGATGTGAATCCAGATCATTCTTTAGAGTGCATACTGGGTATTTCTCGAATATTCCGAAGTGTATAAAAGCAGAGTTCATCACCAGTTGGGGATGTTCTCAGTCCAGTGTTGTATCGAGCTCCCAGCGTTAGAATAAATCTAATTGTTTGTTTATTTGAACTGTGTACTTCTTTCGAACTCCGTGACAATATCATGCATCAATAATTTAAAACATATCAAGTATTAATTTAAATTGGGATATATAATTCAAAGTTAATAGTTATTAAATACAACTTCGAAAAGAAAGAAAATGATATGAAAGTGTATAATGGCAAAATTAGGTGAATAATATGTTCATAAAAATTAAAGAGATAATAGAAATAACAAAAATCAATTTCGTTTCAAATATTTGCTCAGATTAAAAAAAAATATAGGTTCAAAAAGATAAATCATCAAAATACTGATTGTCAAAAAAAAAACAGATAAGTAAACATAAATATGTCTGACCTTGATGGATCTGAGGTTTTGGCACAAAAGAGGGAAGGAGAAACTAACACTCCCTTCTTTTCCTACGTCCCAAAAGTCGGTTACTCCATCAACCTAATATGTCCTTGTGAATATTTTTTTGCTCCCATGCAAAATGGCGGATACGAGGCCTTTACATAATCTTGAAGATTTTTCACTTTCGCGAACACACAAATCTTTACAATTTCAAACGTAGGGACTGCACTTTTCGCTTGGCCAGGACGGCATTCACTCAAAAAATTCTAATAGCAGGGCGGAATTCACTGTAGAAATTCCATTACCAGGGCGGCATTCACTGTAGAAATTCTATTACCAGGACGACATGCACTGAAGTAACTATTTCACCAGGACGGCACTCACTGAAGATATTCTAATACCAGGGCGGCATGCACTGAAGGAATTCTATTACCAGGGCTGCAATCAGAAGTAAAAACAAATGCTATTCGGGGCAGGATGGCACATTACTTCGCGATGAAGGTAATCCTTGGCAATCTGGAATCAATTATGCTTTTTTTCCCTTTAAATTAAAAAAAAAAATTATTCCAGGTCGAGCCTACATTAAATAGGTAGGGGTGACTAGGGGTAAGTAATGTTAGGGTTATTGATATTCAAAGAAATAAGCATATGAGAATGAAATAACTACTTAATGAAACATTAGATTATTTACAATAAAAACTTTATGAGTTATTTCACGGAGTATACTCTTAATTGTCGCTAAGCCTATTGACTTCCGCGTTGACTGAAAAACATGGCTTCTTGCCTGTAAAACCGGAGTCTCTTCCTCTCGCGTCTGTCTCGTTCTGCGCCACAATCGTTTCTCCCCTAAAATCCGTCATTCCGGGGGGATACATATATTCGCTGGTAGCACCATCTATTGGTGAGGTTGTAACCTCACTGATCGGAGAATATATTTAATTCTCTTATACTTTAAATCATATATATATATATATATATATAATATATATATATATATATATATATATATATATATATATATATATATATATATATATATATGTGTGTGTGTGTGTGTGTGTGTGTGTGTGTGTGTGTGTATTATGGCAAAAACCCGACACCACCAATTCGTGAACTGGCTGGCCAATTCGCGTTTCCTCCAATGCGTTGTGGTAAACTTACCGGCCAATGTCCGATCTTTTCCTGATTTCGAGCTTTGGCTGGCCAATTTGCGAAAAAGCTTGTGATGATCGGCCAAAGTAGGAAGAAAACAATGAAGTACCGATTGTTTTACACACTGATAAAAATGAATTATTTAAAAATGAGTACTTCTGTGTAATGTTTTATTTATGTACAATTGTTTCAGAAACAAGTTCAAATATAATTAACTCCACTGAATTAAAAATAATCTTGTAATATATAAAATTTGATGCTGTGTAATTCTGTTTTCATATTAAAGCCTTAACTGAAATTATTCAGTGAACGTGTATATGCTATAACAAAGTGATAGCGTGGTGAGGATTAGATTTGCACCCTTTAAAATGACGGACTAGATCTTGAGTAAATACTTTGCGTATCGTGTACACATGCAAAGCCAAATGGAGTACTCAATTTATCAACTACTTTTAAGAGTGATTCTTAGTTTTTTTTTGCTCCATAAACCTATTGTTAAAAATCCCAGATCACATTGTCTCCAGAAATATCGCTTAAGAAAATATGAAAATTTTGCAAAGGCAAATAGTAAATATAAGAGATAATTAAACCAAATACAGGGTGTAACTAAACTCTGCAGCAAAAAAATTAAGAAGTGTTAGTACATATCGAGGCAAACAATAGTAAATAAGAAACTTAGGATCCCAAACGTCTTCTGAAGGAGATAGGTGCCTTTAAAGTTTAGGGTTCGAAATTTCATATGATTATAAAAAAACGGAAAAATGGGTCGATTCGTTAGAGTTATTCGCTAAAATTATTCTTTTTGTAAATATTTTCTTGAAAAATAAATTAAAAAAAGTTCAAAAAATGTCGATAGAGGGTGCTTTAGACTTTTGAGTAACAAACAACTACTTTTTACCGTTATTTTTTGTATCATATTAATGCTTTCAAAATTTTAGACTTAAACTTAAATTTTGATCTCAAAATCTGATTCGTTGAGACGCAAACAGAATTAATTGTGTTTAGGAGGTGAAATTTGAAACTCCCTTCCCTCTGAACAGAGTTCAGTTATTCCCGATCTTGGTGTTGTATGACTTGTCGTAGACCAGACAGCAAGTACTACCTTACTTATAGCTTAGCAAAGCTTGAGCTATTCTTTTTGAAAATTTCACATTATTTTCGTAGTTACTAACAAGTGAAATATTAAGTGATATTTTCTTGTTAAAATTGCTCTATTCTGATATTTTAAAATATGAATTCACTTCTGAATTGTATGTTTCAACAAACATAAATTCAATCATAGAACAGACTGTATTGATTCAATGTCAAAATCAGAACATAAAAGTACCTTTGGTATAAACATGTTTACATTTAAATTTCTGAAAAAAGATAAGAATGGATCCCCATAAAATCATTCTTTTACGGTTAAAAAGTCAGTAAAATAAATACACACGTTAAAATGTTACAGACTAAATTGCCAAAAGGAAAATACACATTTATGTTTACATTTAAAGAATTCCCATTTATTATAAGGCAGTTATTTTGCACTTAAAAGCTTAACGAAAATTGGAAGAAAAAAATGCATATTTCTCGACGCAACTTTAATTTTTTATAAAGATGTTATTATCTTCCACTTTTTATGTCTAATATTATTTTTATAATGCATGGAGAGGAGCTTTCTTTCTTTCTCAAACGTAAGAAATCAGACCATTATGAGAGAATTAATGGTAAATAAGTGTTTTTGTTCACTACTAAAATAAAATAAAATTGAAAGTGTTTTTTAAGTTAATAACTTGACATATTCATTTAACATTACAAGTGAAACAAAAACAAGTATATATAAACTGAAATAATTCATCTAAGAAAAGCTTATAAAACTAAGATATTCAAGTTGAATTAATTTGGTTAATGTTACTAACAGTTCGATATCTAAAAGCCATATCGGGATTCGAGGATTTTATGCAAATCAGTCGCAAAGAACAAGACAGCTCTTTAAAAGCGATGTGAAGCGATGAAGCTATTTCAGAAGGTCTTCACACCTTCGCCAGTACTCAAACACTATTACCAGTGTCTCAAATACAAGTATGAAAAGGATTATACACACGCAATCAAACGTTCAACAGCCGAAGTAATCACTACTCGCTTCAACTATCAAAGCAATATTAACTGATCGCTAGTCAAAACCAGACTGACTAACTTTCGGCTAACATCTTTCTATTTATATTCTTCGCGGATAATTCGAGAAAGACCCGCTTGCGTCATAGGTATTGAAATTGGTGGGTTTCTCTACTAATTTCTAGAGAGAATTCAGAGGGTCCTGAACTCGCCAAAAATGGAAGTTAAGTCACCAACTTGGTCGCAAAAAATGACGCCAACTTGGCACTATCTCCAGGATTTCACCATATTCCCATTCAATTACCATTATAACGTAAGGTATGGCGTTGCTTGTGAATATTAAAATTTTAAAGCAAATTAAATCTAAATTTGAATAAGTTATATATATAAAAACATTACACATCCAAATACAAATTATTTACACTTTTTAATACAAAATTTGTGACAATATTTTAATTAAAATGTATAAAGGTAAAATAAGTTGATGTGTTACGTATTTATTAATATCTGAAAATTTAAAAGCTTCAAAACCATTTTCTAATAAGAGTATTTCATAACACAAATTTTTGACGTTATTTTATTTTGCCAATTTTTGTGAGTGGAGAGAATAATATTAAAACATGCAATAAAAGATTTATTCCAGCCATGTGCCAATAAATAGGCTCATAATTTTTTAATGTATTCAGATGTTTGACGGTATCAACATCTGTGGAGGCTAAAAGCAAAAAATAAGGAACTTTTTTTTCTTTATTTTTAAATGCATTTCTATTTGTATTTTTCTTTTCTTAACAGTTAGTTACTTAACGTTTGCAAACGTATTGCTAAATTTTAGGTGTTATAAATAGTTTAGTTTAAAAAGAATTATAAATAGAGAAGTATATATATATACATATACATATACATATATTTATATATATATATATATATATATATATATATATATATATATATATATATATATATATATATATATATATATATATATATATATATATATAAATGTAAGGATAATTAAATTAGATTAAAAATTAAATTCCCTATCTAGCACTTGACTCATCTTTCTCAGGTCCCATCTTCAAGTATCAAACTAATCACCCATTTATTTCTTCCGAACATATGGCCTAGCCAATAAACATGTCTAATTCTAGATCGTTAGATTTCATAGTCAACATATGTCAGCATTAACTTGCAAGCACCCTCTTCAAAGCAGTGATACTTACCATATGTTTTTCAAGTGTTATCCACTTGAAACCACCACCATGGCGTGCTTTTTCCTCTCTGCTCTCGGTGTCAGAACAGATGTAAAATGAAAGAATAAAGGTCGTCTTTTCACTTTTCTAACTTTAATCTGATTCTGTCTTAAAAATCATGACAGAATTAAAGCCGGCAGGATTTTTATCTGCGAATGGATTTCAAATCTTAACGTAAAGAACTAATCTTTTTTATAAAATAATTTTAATATAAAAACAAACGCCCACTGCTGTAATAAATGATATGGAGAATTTGACGGAACACCGAATGCACCGTATGCCTATATATGAAGACGTCGGATTGCCGGAATAAAAATGATACGGAAAAAAAACGCGCTAATAATCCTCGGAAGAACATCGCTCTTAACACCGAGAAGAATGCAGTGTTTACCGCCGAATGATATTCTATCTTTGCTAAAGAGGCTATCAAGTTTACCGTGAATGGAAGAGACATTCTAATGGAGAAAAAAAAAAGAGAAGCGTGAATCCCTTATTCCCCCATGATAAAGACGTCACTGCCTTTCGCAAGAAAAATAAAAGGAAAAATCTTCTTCGCTGGAAAGTCTGCACGGTACTACAGTGAATTGACCATCGCACGCCATAGTGAAATACCAATATCGAAATAAAATTTTACTTGTGAAATAAAGCTACAACATCTGGATTACCGTTCACGAAGGGTTTCTGCCGCTGCAAAGAGGAGGTCAGTTAAATTGTACATTTCCAATTTTAGTAACATTGAAGAACTGAGTTTTGTTGAACAGAACATTGCAAAAAAGAATAATGTATAATATGATATATTTAATTTTTATAATATAATTGTGTTAAATGAGATATTTTCTTTATATTTTAATTGAGAAAACAAAGTATATAGGTTTAGTCATACAAAATTTTGAGAAATTTTAATATACTTCTCATAAATTTATCTTAAGATGTCGAATGAGTTAAGAGTTATGATAGAAATTGGTGTTTTAAAGTGAAAGATATAAATTAAGTTTTTAGAAAAATGACTAATGAGAGAACTAATATTAGATATATTGATTTTTATAAGAAACAAAAGTAAAGTCAAGTTGTATTCTTTTTTTCTCTATTGAATTCAATTGCTTTGTTAATTATTTTATTCAGCAGTAATCTTATTGCATGTCATTTATTTTTTTTTTATTTTGAAATTGTGTGTTTTGATATACCGGCCATATATCAGGATTCACTATTTCTCGAAATTTCCCTTATCTAAAATTAAAATTAATTTAATAACTTGAAGCTTAATTTTGGATATTATACAGTGGATAAGGGAGAATACAATCATTATAATTTTGTATATGTCTCGAAACATTAAGAGGACAAACTTGTTTAGTTTGATATTTACACCTCTCATTGTTTCTTATCAGCATCCCTGAACATATGTGAGTTGATGACGCAGATTTTTCAGAGAGATGTGTTCAAAATTAAGTAAGGTGATACAGTTTTATTAGTGAATGTGTGATGCAAGAGAAACTCAAGAATTTTTGTCTATGAAACGTATTTTTAGAAGGTTACGGAAAGATTCAAAATATTGCAAGCGATATTAAGTTACAATGAATATTGTGAAAAATTTTCAGAAATACTAAAAGTTATTACTGAAGTGAGTCCACTTTTCCGACTCAAAATAATAAAAAAGAGCTCTTATATTCTTATAATTTTTATATTTTATAACGCATATCAAATAAAACATTGTTTATTGTGTTGGATAGTGCATAGAAATTGTGTGTTAAACACCGTTTTCATATTATTAGTAATTTCATTTTATTAGTGTCTATATATTTTTTTTATTTTTTAAAAAATTTATTTCATATATGCAAAATGCGTGTAACAATATAAGGTATTACTACGATGGCGCCAGAGTAGATTTTTATAGAAAATTATTATTTTAACATTTGTATGATTTCATGTATTTTTATATTTACTATCTTATTGTTTGATATATTATTTTCCAACATAATTTTTTTGAAAATATCTACCACCTATAATACGAATCTATTATTATGAAGTAATAGGAGGAAACGCGAGCTCTCTTATTCTAGATGTCGAATATATTTCAACAAGCTAATCTTCATTTATATGTATGAAAATTCCTTTTTATCAATTAATATGTTGAAAGTGTCCTTAATGTGTTTGTTGTTATAGTTTCGTTTATTATATTGATTTTTGATTTTAGTATTACTATTGTTTAAATATTTCTACTGTGTTTAATATGTCTTTCTAAATAATGTTATGTATTGTTTTGTGTTTATTGAAAACTGATTAAGTTTGCAAAGACAGAAAAAACACCACGCCACGACTCCCTTTTAAAATTGGGGGGCAAATGTAAGGATAATTAAATTAGATTAAAAATTAAATTCCCTATCTAGCACTTGATTTACCTTTCTCAGTTCCCCTCTTCAAGTATCAAACTAATCACCCATTTATTTCTTCCGAACATATGGCCTAGCCAATATATATGTCTAATTCCATATCGTTAGATTTAATAGTCAACATATGTCAGCATTAACTTGCAAGCACCGTCTTCAAAGCAGTGATACTTACCATATATATTTCAAGTGTTATCCACTTGAAACCACCACCATGGCGTGCTTTTTCCTCCCTGCTCTCGGTGTCAGAACAGATGTACAAATGAAAGGATAAAGGTCATCTTTTCACTTTTCTAACTTTAATCTGATTCTGTTTTAAAAATCATGACATATATATATATATATATATATATATATATATATATATATGTCAGGTTTGAAAAGTTTAGATTCAAAATTAAGGAAGTAATAAATGAAAATAGAGCGATCTCTTTACCATCGCGTAAGGATTTGTGGGTAAATAAGCCTGTTAAAAGGTGCAACGAGCGCTGACGAAGGCGAACTGATACTAAAAAAAGGTTTGGCTGGTGTCTCCTCGCTGAGATGTTGTTTTTTGTACCACCCGGTTGCGCGGCAAAAGATCCGCCATGTTAGATTATATATGATGAAAGCGTAATAAAGGAATATTGTAAAGATGATGCCCTCCTCATTTTACCAGCAGGCCTGGGGCCTATCAAGAGTCGACAGGATGACTTAATGAACCGAAAAATATGCCACGAAACCAAACGAATTAACTTCAAAAAATTTTTTTTTTCGAACGAGCGACTGCATTGAAAACGACACTACCATGGAGGACTAATCATTCCGGCAGGAGTCACGAGTCAACACATCCAAAGAACCCTTCTTTTTTCCTGAATTTGACTTTAATAAGTTTAGCAGTTTTAAAAGTTTTCTTGACTGTTTTGATCAACAATGTTTGGAATATCAAAAAGACGAACAATGGAAGAAGCAAAATATTCCTAGATATCTCACGGGAGTCTATTTAAAATTTTGGTATGAAAACCAATTATTTGAAAAGTCTTACCAAGAAAGCAAAGATTTATTAATGACGGTGTTCGATGCGACGAAACAAGAGGATATTCGAAAATTTCAAAAGCTAAAATTAAAATAAAACACTAAAGAAATAATTTCCTTTTTTACGGAAAAACTTTCGTTGGGGAAGAAACTAAATTATGATGACAGTTCAATTGTGGAAAACATATGTCATGATCCAGTCCCATTCAATATCAAAAGTTCCTAGTTATCAAGAAGATTTCGACACCCTGCAAATGGATCTCAACCAAGCGACAATTAATCGCAGTAACACCGGACAGCGCAGACTGAAAACCGGTAGATACTGGAAGTTATACCCGATGGAATCACGCATACGGTAGTGTACACAGAGGAACTGATCCACGGAACCGATTCCAATCAAGAGGAAATCATGGACAGCCACATCAATCTCACATGATGATGTCCTTTTTTATGTATTTACTTTACCATTATTCCTAAACTCATTTTGCTGTTACTTATGTTATATCTATTCTTTGTATGTATTTACTTGACCATTATTCCTAAAATCATGTTATTTACTCTATAACTACTCTTCTATGTATTTATGTACTCATTATTCCAACATTCAATACCATTTTGAAGTATTTGTAAATTTTCAACATTTATCACTTTATTAACATTGTTTACTATTGATGCACATTTAGTAAGAATTTCACTTGATCTTATGTTATGTTGTTTAGCACTACTATATTTTTGAATGTCTAATGTGAACTATTTTTATTTTATGTTGTTTTTCTCTATCTCATTATTATTATAGTCATAGTGGAAGTATTAGATGTGTGATATTTTTCAGAAAACAATTCTATGTAACACAAAGTTTTATACCAAATTTTTGATACTTTGTTATTCATTATTGCTATATTTTGTACATGTTAGGATTCACCAGCCCACTCTTTTACACAATTATTATATCTTCTAGATTTTTATCTCATTTGGGGAATTTGATATCATTGAAATATAATTTTTTCCCTGGGGACTTGCCAGTCAGAATTGGCCAATCTGGCTGTGCCAGCCTTCAGCGGAGGGGGATTTGTCAGGTTTGAAAAGTTTAGATTCAAAATTAAGGAAGTAATAAATGAAAATAGAGCGAACTCTTTACCATCGCGTAAGGATTTGTGGGTAAATAAGCCTGTTAAAAGTTGCAACGAGCGCTGACGAAGGTGAACGGATACTAAAAAAGGTTTGGCTGGTGTCTCCTCGCTGAGATGTTGTTTTTTGTACCACCCGGTTGCGCGGCAAAAGGTCCGCCATGTTAGATTATATATGATGAAAGCGTAATAAAGGAATATTGTAAAGATGATGCCCTCCTCATTTTACCAGCAGGCCTGGGGCCTGTCATATATATATATATATATATATATATATATATATATATATATACAAACCAAAAAAAAATCAGATAAGAAATGTTTGAGCATCACTGCCCTAGAGTAAATATAATTCGAACTAGAAGAATTTTTTTTTATTATAATTATTTTTTAAAAGTTTTTTTTTAACATTTAATCTAACTTTTAAAAAAAATTCCTTTTTTATATTTATAGAATTATTTATTTGCATTACGAGAGTTTTAATGTTTAAAATATTCATTATCGTTTAATAGACTAAATATTAAGCTGTTTTTCAAATTTTTATGATGGGAATGTATTGAATAATATTAACTGCAAGAGGAATGTAAGACTACTCATGCTCTACAAATGACTGCAATATCATTTTCAAATAGCGTTGTGTGTTAGAAATTATCTTTTCACAGCTGAAAGAAAGTAAATTGGAAGGAATAGTTTTCTGTGGCTGTGTGTGTGTATTCGGGTTTAATATACACTCTGTCGCAAAAAAATATATGCACCCAGAAGAAATTGAGTTATATTCACGAAATTTGGTATGCATGTAGTGTATATGAAAATAAACAAATGATTAAAAATTCAGAACAAAATATCATTTTATTAAGCGGTTACAGCTTGCAAAAGGTTAAAAATCAGTAAGTAGTAAAGCCACCTCTGGCAGCTATTCAAGCCGAAATTCGGCGTGGCATCGATTCAATTAGATCACTTATGACCCCCTGTGGAAGATCCTGCCATAGTCTTTGCATCTGCGCAGTTAATTCTCCTGTATCTCGGGACGGCTGCAGTTGCCTTCCCAGCGCGTCCAGACATGCTCTATTGGCGGAAGATCTGGTGACCTGGCAGGCCATTATAGGACGTCATATCCTTGAAGACATTGTTGGGAGAGTCGCGCAGTATGTGGACGAGCATTATCCTGTTGATAAATGGCACCTGGGCGACTTGATAGCATGGGTAGCACAATCGGCGTTAAAATATCGTCCACGTATCTGCGAGCTGTCAAAGTGCCTTGAAGGACCACTAAAGATGATCGTGTGTCCCAAGAAATTGCTCCCCACACTGTCACACCTTGTGAAATTGCTGTATGCCGCTCGACAATAAATGCCGGATCGGATCGCTGGCCGGTGCGCCTCCAGACACGTGTGCGGTGGTCATCAGCACTGAGACTGAATCGGGATTCATCACTGAAGATGACACGTCTCCAGTCTGTCACACTCCAAGTTGCCCGAGGTCGGCAAAATCCAGTCGACACTGCCTATGATGTGGGGTCAGTGGTAAGCGTCTTAGCGGACGTCGGCTCCTCAAGCCAACTTCGGTCAGTCGTCTCCTTATGGTTTCTCTTGATGGCACTGGATGTCTGGAAGGAGGTAAGTGGCGTTGAATCGATGCTAGCGACGTTGTTGGTGCCGAAGTGGCCACTCTTCTGATTGCACGATCCTCGCGATCATTTGTGTTCCTGGGACGTCCTGACCCTCCGCGACGGTACACTCTACCTTCTGTGATCCACTGTTGCCAACACCGAGCAACTACCATATCGCTCCGACCGAGGTGGCGGCCGATACGTCTATTCGACCAACCTGCTTCTCTGAGGCCTATTATACGGCCCCTATCAAAGTCCGTCAGCTGCTCGTACTGCCGCCGGTTACGTCTTAGAGGCATCCTAAGTCTCAATATCGTCTATCAAAGTCATCAGATTCGTTTGGATAGCCGTACGGCGCTCGTACTCATGCTTTTAAACTCTCCCAGTTGCGCAACTAATATGCGCATAGCACACTTAGCCTTGTCTCATTGGCTTCGAAATTTTAATCATTTGCATATCTCTTACCAGACTACATTCTTGCCGAGTTTCGTGATTGTAGCTTGATTTCTTCTGGGTGCATATATTTTTTTGCGACAGAGTGTATTATATTCCATTCAGCTAAATTTTACAACATTGTTGTTCATACTAAAAGCTGCATAAACATTTAAATTATTTGGATATCGTATCTTTTGAAATTGTACATTAATTTTGCAACTATCGACTCTTTACTTGAAATTTTCGCGACATCGTAATCGACTACAGTGAATCAGATAAACACTCTAATAACTTTATTTTAAACTATTATTTTTATTCCCTATTAATGAGAATATTTAATAAAGTGATAAAATGAAGGATATTAAGACTATTAACAGGTTGATTATTAAACATTTAAGGTACCCTACTACTTGCAACAATTTTTTTTTTTTTAAAAATGGAGATGTGGAGTTTTTTTTTTTTTTTTTTTTTTTTTTTGTTGTTGTAGTGTTTAGATTATTTAGTACAATTTATGGGGAAAAAATGCTAAAATGAAGAAAAAAAAGTAAAATTATTACTACTAAAATGGGAAAAATTATGTAAAATTTACAAAAAATTACATCAACGGGCCACACTTTAAACAAAAAATTTATTAACGAATTCTCTTTTTTTCAATTCCCATGTATTACTTTGTTGTTCATTTTTGAAATGACCTTCAGCATCAGTGATTTTTTAATTTTTACAAAAACTAGAACACTTTATCTTAGTTATTATATGAAATTGATTAAACAAACAGTGATTACATTTACTTAAGGGACTTAAAAGTTTGTAATAAGACAGTGATTGGAAAATCTGAAGGTTAAAATACTTCTACAAGTATACGGAACATACACTAACATTTTCAGTTAATTATTTTTGAAACTTTTTGAGCAATCCCCATTCTTTCTTGAGCATTTTTGGAAGAATAAAACGTTTTTCTAGTAAAACGCATTTTAATGCTTGACATCTTGTTAAAAGATGTGTCAGCTGCTTTTACTAAAACATTTGTAGTTTTTGTTTTAATAAATGGTGAATACAAAAGTCGGCATTTTTATAAAGTTAATAAGATGTCTTATAAAATACAATCCTAAAAAAATGTTGTCATTTTTTGAAAAAGTTTTATACCTTAATTACGAAATCAATTTTACCTTAAAGCCTTAGACGCAATAATATGATTTCTATGATTTTTTAATTCATACACAATTATTCTAATACATAAGAAAGATAACACGCAGATATGAAAATACGAAATGACTTTGAAATAAATAACAATAGTATAAAAATAAGTAGAGTAATTATAGTTCCATGTTTAAAATGTCACAAATAAATGGTTTTCTGTAATTTCACTCAGCAAATCTCGTAATTTTTAATCTAGGCGAATTGACGAGGATTACATTTCAGATGCTCCACCACCTTACTCCAAACTGCCACACCATACATAAGAACTTTAAGATTCAATAGACTAAATATCACACATCTCTTTTAACCGTTACGTCGACCTTGGGAAGATATTACCTCCCACAGCTACATGAGTTTACAACATACACCTGTGGAAAGTACAAAACCATTAAAATGTGTTGCCCTTGCTATTATAACGAGGGGAAGACTAATTCAGACTTCAGTTTAGTGCTACTGCACTTAATGCAAGCATTATGATATCTGTAAATCGGACAAAAAACGACGGTACTACAGACGTACCTTGTCAAAAAAACTGTCGCTGTGTGTAGCAATATCATGGGAAAGATTGATAGCTTCGATAGATCAAAAAGAAGAAATATATCAAATAAGATTAGTAAAATGGTGGTATTGTATCTTTTATTTTCATATTGATCTTGCTATCGATAATATGGCAAAGAAACAAAAGAAACAGAAGTTTAGACAAGCTAACATTCCGTATAGCATTAGCTCGTCAGCTAATAGACGGACATTCTTCAAGAAAAAAGGGGGGAACTCCTGCTAGCCTCCAAGCAAAAAAGTGTATTTTTCCGAATTATGTGCGTTTATCCAGTGTGGGAAATCAAATGCCAAAGATGGTTTCTAACAATACACGATGTAGGAAATGTAGCAGAAAGGGACAAGAAAAGAGGGCCCGCTAACATGTGGGCAGAATATGATGTCCCCTGGGGCATTGCAGCTCATCTTTTCATGGAAAAAAATCTCCATTAAATTTAATTTTCTTTATGATGATAAATGGCTCCTTGAAAAGTATTCTTCCCATCCCTAAAATTTAAATGTAAACATAATTTTTGGCAAAATAAAATGCATTTCTAACTGTTAATAAAACATAAAAAACTGACAAAAACTCAAAAGAGAAATAAATAGCCCTTGAAAGGATTAAACGCTGGATCTTCAGTCGCACCAGGACATGAATCTCAAACACAAAGACACCGCCAAAGAGTACAGGATATGTCAGACACGTTCTATTAAAATTAAATTAAAAACATTTATTTCCATATTAGGATTGCATAAAATAAAACTTTCATAGGAAAATTTCTGCAACTGCAATGAAGGAACAAATAACACTTTTTATATTGTATTAACTTTTTTAAAAAAAAATTTTAAACGTCTTTCAGACTAAGTATTTATTTGTAAAAAAAAGATGGATGTTTGGAGAAATTGCTTCTCTGCTCATAAAAAAACTAATCAATGCCCCTCTCTTTCGCAAATCGAAATAAATTCAAACACTTGTCTCTTTACTGGGAGATTTTCGATTATATTAAATGGGGCAATTGTAATCTGTTTCAAGTAATATTAGTAGCGAGTTAAAAACCAATGGCGTGGTTTCAACGCAAAAATAAGAAACTTCCATTTCCTTTTCAGATCTGAGAGACAACATAATGAAATTCTCCCCACCCTCCCAGTGAGGCGAACTTCCTTCTAAGAAACTGTTTATTGAATTTTTATAGCGTGTCAATATTCAAGCGAGTTTCAGACAAGAATCAATTATCGCAGATTTACGAGAAGTTTTCTCTCAATGACTGTAATCATTAAAAAAAAAGGGATACTTAAGAATATATTGAAATTGGAATATTTAATTCTTCTCAAATTAAATTCCCATATCTGCATAAATTTACAATACATTTCTTTCATTTCCTTGGTGGTTTTGAAACGGACTACAGCTGAAGTATAATTGCAGTATTATTGGCCATTTCTTCTCTCTTATTTCTTTTTAAATAGAAATCTTTCTAGAAAAAAAAGACGGTTTTAATTTAGGAGCTGTTTGTGCTCTATTATATATATAATCCCATTTGAAAATGAGCAATTTTTCGGATTATGAATGACGCCTTTTCTTATTTTTGTTTTGTGTGCGAGGTAAATTTGAAGCTAATAAAAAAGTTCCCTTTCCTTTCAAAATATAAAGTATAAATTAAATTGTTTTTAAATCCAACTCACATCAAATCGTCTTTCTTTTCCTTTTTGTGACATGTTCTGCGACCGATTGCAACAGACAATATTTTTTTCTTTTCTTTTAGTTAACCTTTAAATGTTAATTAAATACAGAACTAAAGTTTTAAGTTAAACTTCAAAAGAACTGATCGTAAAAATTTTTTTACTGTGATTCTATAATTTAAATTTATAACCTACAGAATATGTAATGCAATGCAAATGCAGTTTTTAATCTGTATTTACATTGTAAATCATTATAAAATCCAAAAACCAAAAAAGGAAAAATATTTAATAATTATTTATTAGAGATGAAAAAACTAGTTGTGCGATTTTAAAATTCAATCAAAAGTGTTCACTTGCTTTACGCATTTTGATACTCATAGAACCTATGATGAATTTTTAGATCATAATTTTATATTACCTAACATGGTCTAATAAAAACAAGGACCGTTAACGTAAATAAGTAAATATTTAAAGTAATATATTTTAAAAAGAAGTGTTAATATATATATATATATATATATATATATATATATATATATATATATAATATAATAATAATAATAATAATATATATATATATATATATATATATATATATATATATACATATATACACTGCTGGACAATTGTTAAGGACGGATAACACTATCATCCATAGCAACTACAAAATGAAAGGAAGCAAAATGTGGAAAATTAGAATAAGTGCGGGATATTAGTAAGAAGAAGTATGAGTATGCATTTTTTTTCCCACGTCTGTTCATCACGTGATAGCGTTCATAAGAGCTTTAAAGGTTTTGACGCGTGTGGACAGTTGTTGTTTCAAGTCAAAGTTTTACAAGAAAGATTTAATAGACGAACTTAAAGTTTTTGGCATGTCTTCCCGACATCACATAGATTATTTTATGCGAAGCCGAATTATTGGAAAGATCGAAGAAGGGCGAAAAATAACACATGTTGCCAGCGAGTTCGACATCGCTCACAGCGTTGTTTCATGGCTGTGGAAGTCAATTAAAACTACTGGAATGTGTAGTAGACGGCACGGGGGAGGTCGTGTTAGAAGTACGACGCCTGCAGAAGAGAGAGATATTGTCCTATATCAGCAAAAAGGAACAGGTGCACCACAGCTCAGCAGGTGGCAAATCAGTTTCTTGCTGCCTCAGGAAAGCAGATCTCCCGAAAAACTGTTGCCAGACATTTGAGGAGAGGAGGAATATACGCACGCAGACCTGTTGTGTGTGTCACATTGACCAGACAGCACCGTACTGCCCGTTTGCAATGGTGTCGTGAGCATCACAATTAGACTGAACAGGACTGGGCATGCGTACTATTCTCAGATGAGAGTAGGTTCAGTCTGTCATCGGATTGTAGACGCCAACTGATCTGCCGCGAAAGTGGTACTGCTTATCGTCCAGAAAATATCCAGGAAAAGGACAGATATCCGACATGCAGTATCATGGTGTGGGCTGGCATCATTATCAATGACCGCACGCGCCTACATGTGGTTGCGAATGAGACAATGACGGGCCAACGATACATTGATGAAGTTCTACTTCATCATGTTCCTCTTTTCCGTGGTGCTGTCGGTGATAAATTTGTTTTTATGGACGACAACGCAACATGGCATCGAACACTCGCTGTTCAGGATTGTCTAGACAGCGAGGGTATTCAACGTCTCGTATGGCCAGCGCGTTCTCCAGATCTAAACACCATTTAAAATGTGTGGGATGATTTGGGGAGGCAAGTTGCTGGTCGAAACTATCCTCCGACAAACAAGAACACCCTCATCCATGCACTCACAGAGGAATGGGATATATTGCCTCAACAGCTGCTGGATAATGTTGTGCAAAGTATGGTACGACGTGTGGAATGTTGCGTCACACTCCACGGTGGAGATATCCCATTAAGGTGCCTGCTGACTTTTAGATACATTGTTCCATTTCTCCCCACGTAGATCAAATGAACATTTTTTTTTTCTTTCAGATGTTTCACAGCTTTTGAACTTTCCAGAACAATAAATATTCTTTATTCTAATGTCTGAACAGTGTGGCAACTATATGTTATCCTACTAGGCCTCATGTCTCGCTTAATGTTATGCTACATAGCAATTTTTGATCCGTCCTTAGCAATTGTCCAGCAGTGTATATATATATATATATATATTATATATATATATATATTTATATATATATTATATTTATATATATTTATATATATTATATATTTATATATATATATATATATATATATATATATTATATATATATTATATATATATATATATTTATTTATATATATTATATATATTATATATTTATATATATTATATATATATTTTTATATATATATATTTATATATATTTATATATATTTTTTATATATATATTTATATATATTTATAGATATTTTATATGTATATATATATATATATATATATATATATATATATATTTATATTATATAGATTTATATATATTTATATATATATATATTTATATATATTTATAGATATTTTTATATATATATATATATATATATATATATAGATATATTTATATATATATATATATATATATATATATATATATATATATAGATATTTTATATATATATATATATATATATATATATATATATATATATATATATATATATATATTTATATATATTTTATATATATATATATATATATTATATATATATATATATTTATATATATATAGATTTATATATATATAAATATATATATGTATATTTATATATATTTATTTATATGTCACTAAACTCCTCCTAAACAGCTGAACCGATTTCAAAAAATATTTTGTGTGGGTTCAAGTAAATTCGATAATGGTTTAGATTCACAATTCCGTCCGATATCGCAAATAGTTAAAAAGATATTAATTAAAAACATTCAAAAAATACAACTCAACCTTAACCTGCATTGTTGTAACAAAGCTATTGTTATAAACAAGTATTATAAAAAAATTAAATCAATTCCTTCTTAAATCAACGAAGAAAAATTTTATTTTAGCTACTTTTTATTAAATAGTTGCAATTAATATAAATATGTATATACATATGAGAGAATCACAACATTAAGTGGTAATTAATTTTTATTAATTATCATTAAAGTTTCGTTCTGTCATCCAAAACAACCGTGTATATAAAATTTCCTTTCAACTGAATGCTTTATTTAACACGTGAGGAAAATCTCCTTTTCAAATTTTGACATAAGTCACCAAAAGGGTAGCTAAGTCACCAACGCGTGGCTGTATTTATAATTTTTAAAATAATTAGTTATATTCAATAAATTTTTATTAATTAAAATTAAATTATTGTATTGTCATCCAAAATAATCATGTACATTACATTTCAGCTCAATTGAGTGCCTTAAAATGTATTTTATTAACGATTGAAAATCCTACCAAGATAAATAAATAAACAAACAAACAAATAAAATATGTATAGAGATCATGAGCTAATAGTAGGAATTGAAAAAGACGTAAGTTGGCGTCGAAAATTGATTTTCAGCCAAACTGGCCAAACCCGGTCTTTATTGTTACGAAAATGCCGACGATTCACGCTTTTTAGCGTTTTTAATTAATATTTTTATACTGATCATGCATGGCTACGTGAGCGAGCTATTTTAGCGGCAAAAAATTTGGATGTTGACGCCATCAATTTCAAAACACAAAAGTCGTTGCCTGGTAATGAAATTACATTCAAATCGATTGACACCGTTGTTGATCCTAATGAAGTAGTCAATTATCCTGCAGAGTTTTTAAATTCACTGGATTTTCCGGGAGTGCCACCACATAATTTGCGATTGAGGATTGGCTCGCCCATAACTTTGCTTCAAAATTTGAACGCACCGACATTGTGTAATGGCACGCGATTAGTCATAAAAAATAATGGGCAACATTCTTGAAGCCACTATTTTAACCCTCTAAGTGGATACCTTCCCCTCCTGAAAAGTTATTCCGAAATCGTTTCACACTTATTTTCCTATTCCCTTCAAAAATGCAACAGAATTCAATTCTTTCCCCCTTTTAAAACTTGGGAGGTCGAAAGGGGACAATTTTATGACTTAGTTCGGCGTCTTTGACTTTCGGCGTGAGAACTAGGATAGCAAACTTTTATAGCTAGCTGTTAAGTTGCCTTGGGCAATCTTGTATGAAAACCGTAGTTCTACTCTGTCGTTTTCCCGATAGATTCAGTCACAGTAAAATGAAAACAAAATGTAGGGTAAAAAAAACATGAAATAAATGACGTGTTAAAAGTTGAAAAATAGTTGTATGTTCTTCAAACAAAATTTATTTTTCTGAACAATATTTAAATTTCCCTATCATTCTTAATTGTCATTTTCTAAAAAATTAAAAAAATATTTTGGTATTGCGATTTGAACCAGAAAAAAATCCTGCATTCATTTTTTGAATATGAGAATAAGAAAACGCGCTCACTTTCCTGTTTTTAAAAAAAAAGTTATGAGGTAAAAGAATAAAGGTTCTATCGTAGTTTTTTTTTTTTTTTAAACAATAAGACAATAAATGAAAAATAGTGCATATTTATGAAATAAAACAGATCTTTCTCTATTCTATTATATTTTTAATTTAAAATAACATAAAAAATGATTTCAATACTTTTAATTTATTTAAATTTAAATCATATAAATGATATTTTTATGTTAACTGAATATTTTTCGGAAAATATTTAAATTTTCCTTCCTTGTGTTCTTTTTTTCGAACTTCTTGTATTAAATAAAAATTCCTTTTTTACTTCGGCATTTGTCATGGACATAACACACATTCAATCAATAAATTTTTATTTCAATTGGGGATCTACTACTTCAAATGCGCATGACAGTACTTCTAAACCATTTTCTACTCAAGTTAAATTTCTTATCTTTCTGTTTCTTTTATTACAAGGAAAAATGTCACATATCGATAACTACATTTTCACACAATTCAGTCATTACAAATTCTATTGTGAGACAAGTTCTCCCTAATTAATTTTGTCTTTCAAAACAGTACACTTAAAACAATTTTGTTTAGTGAAGTTAACCGACAGTTCCACAACGTATTCATACCAAATTTCAAAAATAAATTTAACACTTGAAAATTCATCCTGTATTAAATTTTTCAGTATACACAAATATTTCCTGCTGTAGGGAAGATATAGTATGACATGTGGTGTGCGGTTGTGAAAGAATGTTTTCGTACGGGTAGACTATTTTTGAAAATTTAAATATCACTGAAGCTGATCATATAACTGCAAATGAGCCTTATTTTAATGTGTGCTGGTATCAAAGTAAAACACTTTACAATATTAAACAGCCTATGGGTTTATATTCAATATCAAACTATTCGCAAAATGGCTTACAACTTCTATTCCAATTGTCAAGAAACTGAAATATATAAATATATCTAACTGCAGTCAAAAATATTCATAATATGTAAATATCCTATTCATCCACTTATTTCAGTACATTTAAAAAACTGTAACTAAATGCATTTTTTTATATTAATAAACGAGGCTTAAAAGCTCAAACAGTCGTAAAAATGTCTTTATCATTTTAAATATACTACTATAAAACGTATATGGATTGTAAGATCAGTTGTAAAATCCTAAAAGCTTTTAGAGGAGCTAAAAACATGTAATTTTGGATTGATCAAATGTTTAATATAATACACAAATATACATGTTATTAAGCAAATACATTTGAAAAATCAAACTTCCTTCTGAAATAAACGTAATTGAAAGAAAAATGTTTAATTGCAAATGAGTGGAAATACATGTTTATCTAAGGGGTAACCCCAAACTGAGGCAATCCTCAAACTTAAGACTCAAACTCAGTGGCACAACAATCCATGAGGGCCAGGAACTACTGTGCCTATCATAATACACGTGACCATTGGACGCTGAGGTGCATGAACAGGTGTCCCGATTTGGTGGTCTGTCTGAAGAGAGAACTTCAGTGTTTAAGACCCGAAGCAAGCTTGGTACTCAATTTTCGACCCAATGTAGCGGGGATGAAAGGCAGAGTCGACCTTGCGCAGCCCGTTAATAGAACCCCAGACCTGTGGTGTGGAAGCACTATACACTACCATTCGATCCTATTCAGTGAAAAATAAAATTTAATGTTAGAATCTTATATAAATCCCTAATGAATGAGGGAGACCAAAATTTTTTTTCATGTAAACTGTTTAGACGGAAATGGTTAATTATGAACATTTCACAAGTTGCATAAATTAAAATTAACCGTTATAGTTTACATAAATTTTTAAGGGTGCAAAAGATGTATTTCGGCTGAACGAATTAATTTTAAAAGGAATACGGTTACGAAAAAGTAGTACAAATCTATCTAAAGTAGGGTTGGTTACCTTACATATTGTCAAACACAACAATGTATTGGAATCCAATTCCACAATTCTTTGTTATAAAAATGTATGGAAAATTACAAGATTTATTTTTGCATTTGTAATTTATATATATATAATTTTTCCTGGGAACTTTAAAAGCTAGAGCGGCATCCATCAAAACCGCGGTTCTCTCTCTGTTTTTCCAGATCGCCCCTGACTAAGCCGGCTCTGCCATAGTAAGTGAAAATGCCAGATTTTGTTCGTCAAAATCATTTTATAGCAGACTACATTTTTTCATGTATTTTAGATGGTCGTTTTATATTTTCTACATCAATATTTTAATGTCTGAATTTAAAATTACATAAAATTCTTGGCATTCGCATCAATGACCATGATAATTTTTATTAGTATATGAATGTGTCCTCAAATGATTACATGGCTAATATGAACATATTATTTTAACCATTTAATTAATATTAAGTATAACATAACGCACACAAATTTTCTGAACTTTAAAATAAATATTTCGAAAACTACTTCAGATATACTCAAAATTTTTCATTCCTACGCTTTAGCGCTTCTCAGTTTTGCTTCTATGTAAGAATTTATTGTAATTGTATATTCATCAATTTTTTAGTATATTTTTGGCTCTTAGCATTCACTTTTCAACTGAATTGTATGAAATCTTCGAAATATATTAAAAGATACCAAAGAAGCTATATAATAAAATTTAAAATTTTTATTATACTCAAACAATTGCTAAAACTTATGGTAAATAATTTTTAACTGCGCGATGCATTTTTTTTTCGAAATTTCAAATAGAATTTCTAACATAAAATTTCTAGCTTTATACGGCCGAGATTTCAAAAAATATCCAGATTTTAATTACTTATTCAGTTAGCCTTTAAAAAAAGATAAATGTTGAGGTATTTTGTATAAATAGATATTTTTGAACAATAATTCGAACGTTTTTGAATAGCTCGAATTTAAAATTGATTTTTATGTTTATTTATATGCATAAATGTCTACTGTAAATGTTTCCGTATATTTTTGATTACCATTTATTCAAACATTCAAGTTATAAAAAAAATGTGTGAAAATCTTCATTCATGTTCTCTTTGATGTAAACTGAAGTTGAAGCACTTAAAATTCAAATATAATTCGGTGTATTTTAACAATATATAACTAGGCACACACACACACACTGTACTTAAACTTCGCTGAACACTTCGGCTTTGAAATCTAAAAAAAAAAAACTAATAAATCTTAATTAGTTTTTTTTCGTTATTATTTTTATCAAAGTGTTAGAAAATGTTTCAAATGATTTGAGGAAGTTTAAATTTCTTCATTTTTAGTGGTTGGAAAATTGAAAAGGTTTCAAATTTTAAAGAGTTTGGTGTTTTATTAATTTTTTCGGTATCTTATAATAAAATAATCATGTTTCAAAGACTGAAAGCTTTGATTAAAATAAGAAAAATTAAGCGAAAGAATATACTTAAAAAAAGATAATTTGTCTAACTATATAAAATAGCAGATTTTACTGAGATGCCCGAACTTATTACAGTTTCAAATTAATATGAAACCAAAAGGGAATTGTAACATATTTTACTTATGCGTTGGGACTTTTCAAAACTTTTAAAATACGATGTAACAAATAAACACTTCGTGGGGTCTAAAGAAATTTCCCCTCGATTTTTTACGATTGCCCCAGCGTCAAAACACAGGGTTTCCTGCGAGCCATAAAACTTCCCCTCAGTGTCCTGCTGTGTTGCTTCCACCGTCCCCAATTATCTTTCAAGATGTTAAACCTTTAAAAGGCGGAAAGGATTTCAGAAAAGTGCGGCTAATCCGCTTTTGAAAACGTTACTTGAAGGCAGAAAAATCAGTGCAGTCCATTTTCGAAGCATCTTTACACTGACGGAATTTTCCGTGCTATCCGGTTAGAGGGTTAATTGGAAAATTTCAAGAGGAAATTGTACTTGTGTCATGGATCCCAATGATTCCTTCAGATTTACCTATACTATTTAAACGTTTGCAATTTCGAATTCGCTTGACATTTGCTATGACTAATAATAAGTTCAAACAATGAAGATTTGCGGCTTAAATTTTGAAAATCCTTGCTTTTCTCACGGTCAATTATATGTTGCGTGTTCCAGAGTTGGAAATCCATCAAATTTATTTGTTTATACCCCTCAATGATTAACCAAAAATATTGTACATCTAATGGCATTAGAATAAATTAAGTTTATGTACAATTTAATAAATATACCTGTTATAAAATAGTTTGAGTCTCAAATTTTTCACCTTTACATTTAACTTCGCTCATAGTATACACATACTCACACTAACGATTGATTGAATTGAAGTAACCGTACATGTGTAATGACGTTAGACATTGTAATAACTTTTTAATACTAATTTTACTCAAAACGGTCCAGATTATTAAAGCTTATTCATAAAAATTTGGAATTTTTGAATTTAAGATGTGTGTACACAGGAGAACGTTTGTCGGGTCCTCTAGTATATATATATATATATAATCATGGTATATTTAAATTCTTAACTGTGAACAAAAGATAACACAATATCTAGTTCAAATAATCACAATACGATGAAAAGCTTCATAAGTTTAAAAAATATTGTATTACTTATCAGTTAATCGATGGATTAAAACACTTCCCAAAATAACAAACACGGACCGCAAACGCTTAAACAGAATAGTAGCTACTAAATTGCTAATCAAAGCCTTACAGCATTCTAGCAATAACGCGTCCAGGTAGTAATCATGCTGAAACATTTTCAAACGAACTAATTTGATTGGTGATAAAAAAAATGACTAACTTCACTTATAATTTTTACGTTTTGAATTAAATTTATCAACGTGTTGAATACCGAAAACATTTTAGTTTATTTCCATAATTTAATTAAATTTAAATATTTAACTCAGTAATATTTCAGCAATTACGTACTGTAACTCATTTTAAATGTAAATTGCATCTTATTGGCAGAAAACGCTCTCAAAAGGAAACTGCATAAAAATAGAAGAGAATAGAAATGGAAGACACTTTTCCCGAACCATGACATTTTGTGCCCAGTGACACTTTGACAGGAATCGAAATTGCTCTTTTAGGTGGTATGACCTAAACGGCAGCCATTGGGGAAACACAAAGCAGGAACATATCTTACAAGCGGAGATAACAAATACTTCTGAAGCGGAAGAAAAATATGCCGTGCTTTTGACACGCAGGAACGAAAGAAAAGCTGTTTTCTAACCCAATAAAAAGCTTTTTTTGTTTCAGAGCACATCATAGAGCTCGAAGTTTTCGATATCTGAATTCTTTGCAACATAAAATGGTAGCTGAATATTAAAGTGTGGTTTCTAAATCCGGTTTTATTTGCCTTGTTGGATGAAAATTATTTAATTTTTTTACTGCTGAGGGGCTAATGAATTTTAAAATTTCTATTTAAAACTATTGATTTTCTTTGTAGAAGCTTTGTGTTTTATATTTTCATAACATTGAAGCTAATAATTACTAGTGTATTATTTTGTTCAAAATATCTTAAATGAATTCACATTCTCTGTGCGCTTATTGAACTATGTTTTTATTATAAACGTAAACTTTTGATGATGGTTCCTGTAATTTGTAAATCACAGCACAAAGGTGGAGGCAATACTAAACTTTAAATATCATCGTCACTCCAAGATGAAATATTCAAAACAAGACGAAGCAAAAGGGAGGGGGGCATCGATCTCTCTAGTCATTATTTATTTTTACTATTATCAAAATTTAAATCCACTACTCGGAATAAGAAATACAGCATAAAAGCTTTTAACTTTGATTACTCGGTTAACACTTATGCTTTGTAGGTGACAAATTATCAAATATAGTTCTTGATCAATTTGATAAGATTGATACAAGTTCTAAATTACTTTTCAAAGTATTATTTTTGACACTTTTATTCTTTTGAAACCTCCATAAAAACATTCCTTCGGACATCATTTACAACATTTTTATTATTTCTTTTTGAAAAGTATAAATACAAAAGTTGTGTGTACAAATTATAAACACAACATTTAATCGAACTACGGGAATACAAATAAAGTCAGTTCAACATTTTTCTTTGAAGAAAAATGACAACAACAACAAAAATTTTTTACTGCTTTCTTCAAAAATTTGGAGCAACTAAAAGTCCAAGAAAATTTTTCTTTATAAAAAATTGGTTTATTAAAGTACACTATTAAAATAGTCCACAACATTAACACTAGATTGCCCTAGGAAGTCATTTTGATTATTTTTTAATTTCAATTAGAAAAACGATTACGTATGTATTGCACAATTTCTTAGAATTTTTTAGAATATATGCTTCTTCCTAGTGGAGTAATTTTTTAATTGTTAATATTTACTAATAACTTGTTATATGACTATTAAAAATATTTAAAAAAATATTAAAAAAATATTAAAAGTTAATTTTAAGCAAATTTCTTTCCAAATTAATCATTCTTTCGTAATGAAGTCATTTTGACTTCTTTGGGGCAATATAGGTATATACTATATATAATATATATATATATATATATATATATATATATATATATATATATATATATATATATATATATATATAATATATATATATAAGTTTCAGTCATTCTAGTGTTAACATTAATATTTCGGTCAAAAATATCAAAGTAGACCAATTATTTGATAAATTCTAACTTTTTAACTTTTTATTGTTATTTTGTCACTATAATCGTTAAAAATAAGCGGTACTTAAGCAGATTTTAAAAAATGTTTAGTAGCAATAAGTTTAAGTTTTTTGTTGTCAGTTTCATACGTATTCAATATGGGAGCTAAGTGTATAATGCGAAGTGTATAATATGGTACAAAATTCTTTTCTTTTGCAGGGGAGGGAAAAATGCCGGAAATGAAGGGGGAGGGGAGAGCTCTGTTTTTGGCTAAGGCGCATAAGCTGAAAGAACTAAACGGAAGTGCTATGCTAGCCCCCTATTCTGTTGAGAAAATGCAATGTTTTCTTCTTGTCAGCTAAAATGACGCAGTTCGTAACTTTCGGCGATAAAAACTACACATTAGAATTCATTTTATGTTTTATAGGACATGAATGTTCAAACAAGCTCTTATTTTAATTCATTCATTAACTACCCCCCTTTCATATTTTCATTTTAACCCCCTTCCGCTTAGTCTCTTGATTCCAGATAGAATCTCTAAAATATTAAAACAAATAGAGTAATTAATCCATGTTATTTACACTTTTGTTCATGCTTCGCAATTATAATATGATTGAAAATATTTCTATAATAAACAAAATATACTATAAATATGTACACGTTCTCGGCGTATTAATGCTTGGCAAATGATATTCGGATTATTTAGAGCCAAGTTCTTTACATCTTTTTTCTTTTACTTTTATTTAAAATCTGAAGTTTCAACTTTTGCAGCAAGTAACTCCTTGTCAATGACCTGATCTTTTATTTTTTTTATCCTTATTTTTTATGATTCTCTGTAAATTGCTTTAAAAGTTCCTTTAAAATAAGGTGTATTTTGAAAAGCTGGTGTTCATTATGCAATAGATTGACATACATTAAAACAATTAAAGTATTAAATTCCGATAGATCAATCATATTATAAAAACATTCTCACTAGTTATATTCTAGTACTTTCTTTGCAAGTTTAAGTGTGTGCAAGTGTGCATTCATCTTTTCTACATCACATTTAATTTAGTTTATTTTTTTCGATTTCTTTTTCTTCCATTATGAAACCTTTACATCCATATGTAAAGGTAACATTAATTTATTTTTATGCACACGTGACACAAGCATCTTATTCTTTCAAAGCACCGCAAACAATGGCCGGGATTTTTGTTCCTTTGAGGGCTGAAATTCAGGAAGAATAATTAGTTTGTGCCCCTGATTTTTTCTAAAAATTTAATTTTGGCAATTTTTATTTTCAGTTATTCACTAACAAAGATACGATTTCCAGAAAAAAAAATATTGAACGTAATATTCATGTCAGTGCATTGAATTGCATTTCTTATTCACAAGAGTAAATTTCTTGAATGATTTTAATGCCTTTCCTCAAAAGTCTTTTCAGGGATCGCTTCAACAGAACAAACGTAAGATGTAGTGATATCAGACATTCACCACAGTTTATTTTCGCAGTTTCCCCTTGATAAATATTATCTTATCACGGAAAGGAACAATCTCTCCGTCTACTGATAAATTATCTTAAGGAACTAACCCCTTTGGAAATGAGGTAACTAGAATCTCAAATAATAATCATATTAGAGTTCCATGCGTCGATTACTTATGCTGCTTTCTGTAATGAAATATATAAGGTGTTATCTTATAATTTCTCTCTCTCTCTCTCTCTCAAAATGATGCGAAACAGTTGTAGAAAAATTGTCACGGGGTTTTTTTAGCGCACAAATCTTTGAGAGAACCGCTTACAGATTTATAAACAGCACCTACTATTATCAAATGTAGTATGTAGTACCCAATGAACCCGATTCACAACCCATGTTTAAATTTGTAAGCAATCATCGTTTTTTCACTGCATTTGATCTGGGAACATTATTGGAGTCAAATTGAACAGCAGATATTATAAACACCACAATGATGTTATTTTTTCTGCTTTTAGAACAGTCTTTCGTTGAGAACTCATTTTTGAAGATAATTTGTTTCCAGGGAATATATGTGTATGCTAATATTTTGGATCGATTGAATCCTGACATGCAAAACTTATAACGTATGTGATTTATAAAATATCTACGACTCACTCCGAGAACATTACACACTAAGATAACGTATATTTTTGAAGAATACATAAGAGGTATCAGAGATTACTCAGAAGTAAAATGTATGTACATATTTGAAAATTAAGTTTATAGATTGATTGAATCAACTGCTACAAAGCAGAATTTTAAATCTAGTCATATGAACCTTGAAGAGATCAATAACACTCGGTTAGGTAATCCACCTCAGATCGAAGATCACATTAAAACAATCATCGAGAAAATTTTCAAAATTCACCATTCATGTGTACTTTGTGAAGCTTGGCTATATACAGCGTTTTGTGATGCAAACTTTCTCATTATTTAACACAGAAAACGGTGATGAGTCGCATGGCTATTGAAGTCTTTTTTTCAGTCTTTCTATATAATCTAGTCTTCATCCAAAGAAAGTCATGTTCCGTATCTGGTAGAATTGTAAATGAATCCTGCATTATGAGACTTTTTTAAACTATGAGACGATAAATTCATTAAGTATAGATCTTAATTGAAGGATTTAATGGTAGCGATTGAACACAAAAACATCCAACAATAGTTAATCGGAAGGAAAACATGTTTTATCTGGACAATGTCCAACCTCATGCATCTTTGACAACTAGACAAGAACTGTTAGAGACTGTTTGAGATGTTTTATTCCATCTATCATATTTACCAGAGGCCGCACTTCCTTAAAGTTCCATCAATTTCCACCGTTACAAAATTTCATTCTTTGAAATACTCTTTCTCTATAGAAAAAACAAAAATTTAGTTTATAAGTTTTCCACCAAAAAAAAATGCGAATCATTACAGAATAAGAAATTTATAAGTTCCAAGGAAATATAAGAAGATTGTTGAATAGAAAGCATCTTTAAAATTTAAGGATTGTAAACTAAAATTTATATAAATAGGGTTCCATTTCAATATTTCTCCAAAATTTACATGAAAGTTTCCAATAAATCAATACATAAATGTTAACAAAATAGTTACATCGACTTCCCTAAAACAAGTGTCTTAAGTTAAAAGACTGGTTTTCATGTGTTCGAACACAATCCATTGGTAAAATATGGAGGAAGGTAGGCAGTTCAATCCACCCTGTCCCCAAACATGCCAAGATCATCCTCCCCTCCGCCAGCTAAGCTAAACGCTGAAATATTAACATCAAAATTTATCAAGCTTTATATAACCCTTTATCTACTCATGGTACTTATAAGTAACAATTACATAGAATTATTTTTACGAATATTCCGAGGATACTCAACTGAAATACTTTTTTAATTTCACTCTTCCGGGATATATGACAGCAGAGGTTCTATGATGAGTTTTTAGTGGGGAAGGCTAATAAGTTTAAAACGGAATTTTGGCGTTTTCAGCTTCCAAGTTGATCGAATTGACAAGCTTGTCAGTTTTACTCAGAAAAAGTATTTAAAGTCAAAAGAAAAGTCTCTTATTGTTTTATATATTTGTAAAGACCCTATTAAACGATTTAACTATATGTTTTAAATGAACAGTGTATATAACTGATTTTATAGTTGAATAACTTTGTGATAGCTATAAGTACCACCATGACAATGAATGTAATAGAAAGCTGTTATAAACGTTTGGTTCTATAACATTTAAAAAATATAAAATTGCTTCAAATAATTCGAAGAGCATGTTTATTCCATTAGGCTTATCTGAACTAGCATCAACACATTGCAACTAGTGTAATGTAAAAATACAGACTGTTGCCAATCGGGTAAACTGAAGAAGGTTACAAATATATTGTTTCCAGATTTACAAATATGAATATATATACAGTTAGATTACATAATTAAATAAAATATAGTATAAAATACATTAAATTAAAAATGACTAAATGAAAAATTATGAAAATCTTTATAAAAATTAATTATTTTTTCAAATTATAGTGCTCTATAATTTTATTACATTTGTGTTTGTTGATTTAAATAATATTTGTCGCAACAAAGCCCTTCGTGTTTACGTTTCGTCTGTGTAGTTTTATATTGTTTATTCGTTGTGTTGTAGCGTCGTCACTAAAGTTCAACAGAGTTATGCTTGTTTGGCATTTCTTTTTAGATTAACTTATTTGTTTTACTTTTTTATTGTTTTCATAACGTTATCAAAACAATTTGGAAATTTAAATCTCAGCTTTTTCCGACACACAATTAAATGAAATATCCATTCTTTATTCAAAAATTAACATTTTAATTTTTTGTGTGTAACTGAGATTTAACTGTAATAGGAGGTTTTCAAGGGGCTATAAATTTTTCTCTCTTCTTAGAATTGCCTGGTAAAAAGTTCTCAAACTTCTAGAAGTTTTCAATATATTAGAGAAAGCGATAAGTCTGAAAGTAGTTATGCACTAACAGAGGATTTTTCAGAGTGAGTGAGTGAATATCAACGTCACACTGTTCAGCTGCACGAGGGCTTTTGGCTATGAACCTCGTCATTTTGAGCCATGGTCAAGTGACGGAAGATTTATCAGATGAAGAAGTAAAAGCATATAATCTGCTGAAATTTTAGTTAAATTCTTAAGAATATTTTTAAGGCAACGTTTCTTAACTGTGGGGTATTATCCCCCTAGGGAGGCGGAATAATTCTACCAGGTGGGCTTGAACAAATCAAAAAGTCGAAAATAAAAGATTATTTGAAAATTTTTTAGTTCACTAAAAGTAAACAAATAAAATACATTCTAACATAATAAAAATAAAATGCACATTTACACTGATATAATATACTTATAAATGTATCAGTACTGCATAATAGATCATTAATTCATCAACTCTAAGTTAAGAACAAGTTTAATGAATACTATTAACCTCAAGCGCTTGTCATAGACAAAATTATATACAAATGCAATGCGTATCTTGAAAATTTGCACGGTTTATTAAAGTCGTATTATAACTTTACGTCAAAGTACATTATTATTGAATTCAACATACTATTATTGTATGGAAAAGGGTACGTTGAAATTATGATTGAAAATAGGTTCGCAAATATTGAAAGTTTGGGAAGAACTGGATTAAGAGACTGAATAAATTAAAGGTAAAAAAAAAACTTTCTTAAAAACAAGCTTTTTTATTTTAATGCTCTAAAAGGAATAAAATAAACTTTTCTTTTAAAACTTTTTTTGCTATCGACTTATAAAGTCGTTCTACAATTTATGATATAAAGCTTGTCACGAGATTTAAGTACTCATATTTACTTAGTCTGAAAATTTTAAAAAGTAAAAAAAATCAGATCAAGTTATTTAATTTGCTTGTTTATGTACAGAGGTAAATCTCACGACAAGCTTTTATATCATAAATTGTAGAACGACTTTATAAGTTGATAGCAAAAAAAAGTTTTAAGAGAAACGTTTATTTTATTCCTTTTAGAGAATTTAATTAAAATCTTGTTTTAAAAAGTTTTTTTTTTTACTTTTGATTTATTTTTTACTTTTTAGTTATCGCTAGGCAGAGGTTTCTCAGTCTGTTAATCTCATTCAACGCATCATCGTTGAAAGGTCGTTTGCCGGTTAACTTTGAACAGTCCAGCTAAGGGGTACTCAATTTTTTTTTCCGCCAGGCTACATACATTTGATAGATATGTCACTCGGGCCGCAACAAGAGGACAATGGGAAGAAGGGATAAACACTGTTAGATCAAAACAACATTGAACGAAGAAAAATTAATTAAAATATTAAAACTCATTCTCTTTTTTTTCTTTTTTTTTCTTCTACTATAACACTATATTAAAAACGAAAATCACATTTTTTTTTAAACCCGTAATTTTATACTAATTTTTTTCAATTTTTGTGCAAAATTTGGATAGTACTATTCTACAAACGAGAAAATCTTTCCGTGTGACTATATTTAAAAATGACGAAGTTTTTAAATGTTTTATTCAAAATTTGAGTAATTTTTGACAAATCGTAAAAAAAAAAAAATTTGGGGCCTTTTATTTTGTAAATGACTGATTCTAAAAGAAAAAAAAAATCTGAACTTTCTTAGTGCAGAATATCGATCCATTAACACGAAAAATATCTTACGGAATGATTTCGATATCATTTTCATGAAAACGCATCAATTTTGACTCATTTTGGAAAAATTTGTAAAAATTAGAAATATCATTTTTTTTAACAAATTATACCGTATAGTAGCGAAAAAAATCTTTCCCATTAGGCTATTAAATTTGTCTCAGTTTCAGAAAAAGAATAAGATGGTTTTTTAAGAAAGGTCGAAGAAGAGAGAGAGAGAGAGAATCGGAACTTCTTTAGGCTCTATCCGATAAGCTGCCGGGCAGAATAGAATGCCGGGCAGTAAAAGGTTTTCAATTAATATCTTTTTAACTAAGTATGATATCAGAATATAAATCATTAGAACGTGCATTGTCATCTAAACTAAACATGTATACAAAATTTCAGCTCAATCGGTTGAAGACAACAGCTTCACAATTGAGTTGCAAGATTCCAACCGAAAAAAAATTATTTAATTAATATCTGCACTATGAAAACTTGAAGATAAACAAACGCATGCAACTATAGGACTAGGTGTATCTTCTCACGAATCGCACGATGCAGAAACTCGCCAAAGGTACCAAAAGATCGGAACTGATGCGAGAAATCCGTTTTGAACACTTATGTTACAATAGTGCGATTAGTTAAACATATATTAATTAAAAACCATAAAACGCATTATTAATGCCATACCGAACTTCCAATTTCTCAAAAAAAATTTTATATCCCAGACGTTTTTAAGACACGATCTAATTTTTTATGAGTTTCAAACAAAAAAAAAAAAATTACAGAATCGCAAAGATGATTTACTTCGCCACGAAACGGTATAATTTATTTTACAAAAAAAATGATTTTTTTTTTTTTTTTTTACGACTTTTTCTAAAATGAGTCAAAATTGATACGTTTTTATGAAAATGATTTCTAATATACTCCAACTGAATTTATTTCAATTTAATGAATTGATATTCTACACTAAGAAAATTCATGCGTTTCTCTTTCAGAATCAGTCATTTAAAAAATAAAATGACAATTTTTTTAACGATTTTTAAAAAAATACTCAAAATTTTATTTAAAAACTTAATAATTTCTTTAATTATAAAAATAATCTCATGACATTTTTTCCCCGTGTGTAGAGCGATATTATCCGTAATATGCACAAAGTTTGAAAATATTGCTTTAAAATAACGGTTTAAAAAATTGTGTTTTTCATTTTTTATCCCCATTTTGCGAGAAATATTAAAGCATTATTTTATTTTTTTGTTACAGTTTTTATTAAAAAATTACCGTTGCTTGCAATCGATATATGAAGTTCGAAGGCATTAAATTAAAAATGAAGCCCTCAAAATTTAAATTTTAACAAATAACGCTATGCGAAATTGAATATCTCTTCCTTTTATTTTACAGGTCTTTTCTTTCTTTTTTCCCGAAGATTTCGTGGATTGAACTATTAGAACGCTGGATTATTAAATTTTGTCCCCTGGTTATAAACAACACCATCGCTTGCTTAGTTTTATGATTGTTTTAAAAAAATACTCAAAATTTTATTCGCGCACTTAATAACTTCAACAGCAATTTTGTGTAATTGGAAAGAACATTTATTTCGTGACGATATAGTATGTTTTTTTTTTTTTAAAACAACGATACTTTCCATATGACTTTTTCTAAAATAAATCACTATAGATGCGTTTATATGAAATTAATTTTTAAAAAACTCATACTTTGCTTTTTAAAAGTTAGTGATTTAAAAAATAAAATATCGAAAACTTTTTTTACGAAGTTTTTTTGTGCAATAAGTCATTGTGCCACTAGAGTGCTGCACCTGTCAAGCTGTTTTAGAATCGTTGAGCGTTCACTTTCTCGAGAGCTCTGATAGCGACAGGGGAAGGGGAATTTCCATGACAATATGTTATGCATTTAAAAATGTTCGTACAACGCCGGGGGAGTAAACCTGTCTTACAAAGAAAAGAAGCGGAAAAATTTGGAAAGAGGAAATTTTAAGTTATACACTAGGTAGAAGCCCGAGCAATATCGGCTTAAGTGAAGGAGGGGGGTGAAATTCATTTTGAAAAAGATTATTATAAGTGCTGATTTTGTGATGAAAAGGGAAAATTTATAAAAGTAGAGAAAGACCGTGCAACACCAGGCCATGCAGTTTGCTATTTTAACTAAATGCGATATCGGAATATAAATGGTCAAAACATGCATTGTCAACCAAACTAAACGTGTGTGCAAAATTTCAGCTCAATCGGTTAATGACATCGAATTTACATTGCGAGTTAAATAAAAGCTTGTAAAATATAACATACTTTGTACGTGTACAGAGTAGAACTATTATAAAATATCTCGTAGTACAAATAAAATATTTTACACGAAACGAAAAAATTGTAATTGGAGGCGCAAGGTATCAATCCCTGCTAAGTGAACGCTCTACCATCTGAGCAACGCTCCTAGTCGACACCTGTGTTATATTGTAAAGATGCTCAACTTAACACCTGAAGAAGATCGTTACAGTAACTAGGTCAATTATAAGTGTTACGGAAGAAACTAGAATCGAGTAAATATATATCTTAGAATGTTTCAAATTAAATAGTTTTATAGATCTGTCTTTCTCTTAGTGTTCCCTGTAGAACCGTAAAAATATAACATTCTTTGTACGTATGCAGAGTGGAAATATTGTAAAATATATCTCGTTGTAACAAATTAAATGAATTTCAAAAAATATTTTATGCAAAAAAGTAACAATTGGAGGCGCGGGGTATCGATCTCCGAACCTCTCGCATGCTAAACAAGTGATCTACCATCTGAGCTACGCTTTTAGTCGACACCTGTGTTATTGTAAACATGTTCGCCTTAACACTTGAACAAGATCGTTATAGTAACTAGGTCGATATTGGAATATAAATCGTCAAAACATGCATTGTCATCCAAACTAAACGTGTATACAAAATTTCAGCTCAATCGGTTGAAAACATCAGCTTCAAAATTGAGTAACACGATTCCACCCGAACATTTTATATTGAAAGTGTAAAAAAAGATTGTAAACAAATAGGAAAGAACGCGGAAATTTAAATTTGTTCAAGAGAAATAATTTTTTAATGAAAATTAAAGTGATTTAAAGTAAATTTAAAAACTGCGAGCTCCCGGGAATCGAATCCTGGGTAATTCCTTTGATGTCAGCTTCTCTAACCTCTAGGTCACGAGAGCTTGCGGAAAGAGGTAAAGTAAGCTTCTAACATGGGTAAGAGTTTTTTAATTAATAGCTTTTGAACTAATTGCGATCTTCGAATATATATGTACAAAACATGCATTGTCCTCCAAACTAAACGTGTATACAAACTTTCAGCTTTCTCATTTGAAGACATCAGCTTCAAAATTCAGCTGCAAGATTCCACCCGAACAAATTATTTTAATTAATATATTTTTAACTAATTAAGATATTGGAATATAAATGTACAAAACATGCATCGTCATCCAAACGAAACGCGCGCGCGTTTATACAAAATTTCAACTTACTCGGTTGAAGACATCAGCTTTAAAATTGAGTCGAAAGATTCCTCCCGAACAATTTACTGTAATTAATTATTGTTTAACTAATTGCGATATTGGAATATAAATGGTCAAAAAATGCATTTTCATCTAAAGTAAACGAGCATACAAAATTTCGGCTCAATGGGTTGAAGACATCAGCTCTTCAGAATTGAGTTGCAAGATTCCACCCGAATATTTTACATTGCAAGTTAAATAAAAGCTTGTGTAACAAGAACCAGTGTTCTGTAGCTCACGTTAAAAAATACAGCATTTCCTACCCCAGGATGTAATACTTTAAAAACATTCAATCGAAACCTCACTCAAAATGCATGACGTGTAATGAATTTTTGTGTATTAATAAAAAGAACTTTATTTGAATATCTTCAAGCTCATTGTATGTGTAAAACCTGATTTATGTGTAAAAAAAGGAAATAAATTTTTAAAAAATTATGATTCTCTAAAATAAAAATTTTGTGCAGTATAATACTAGTTGTCTGTCGTTATTTAGCATTTTTAAGAATAAAAGTCATACGGTCATTTTGTATTATGATAAGATTTTGAATCTCCGTGTACTGACGGTACTTTAAAGCGCCAATTTATAATTAGTTAGCTATAAGGCGATTGAACTTCCCAAAGCTGAGTATTTTATTTATGTTCATTTCTCAATTTTTAATGCAAAAAATATTGCAGGAAAAAATTTGTAGTAACTCATACTGCGGTAGATAAAAGGTTAAGAGAATAATATTTTCGGTTGAAAATTAATTGCCTGTTCTGAAACTGTTAGAGCTTTGAATACTGGATACATAATAACACTTACAAGCAATACAAAGGATAATTACGACAACTTCATAAATATGAATGATGAACATTTGACAAGGACGACATTTGAAATTGTTTAACACATTTCTATTCCGATCAAGCATGAGGAATTTGAGGTCAAAACATTTTTCGTGGAATCAGGACTCAAATCCATAATGTCTAATACAACAGCAAACGTAATACCTAACTGTGACTGTAATGTTAGATTAAATCAGAAATAAATTTTTTACTTCGGTTATCAAATTTTAAATTTAGCTATATAGCTTTCATCCATGATAACTTTTTCCAAAAGCATAAGTTTTCCTTTTTATTAATCAAGTTTTCTTCTCCATTTGTGCATTACTTAAATCTTCTAAATTTATAATAAAACATTTATTCAGAACATAATTATTATCGATACTAAAACTATTCGTACACCTTAAAAGAAAAATCCATAGCATATTTCTACTAATTCGAAAAGTGAAAAATATGCCTTAAGAAATTTGCTCTACTTCAACTACAATCAATATGGATTCTGTTTTGAATGGGGATATACATCACAAAATTGAAAAAAAAAGAAGATCCAAATTCCTTTTGTAAAGTTTCAGTCTTCAGATTGATTAGAAAATAAATAAAAATTGTATTCAGAATGAAGGTGTAAACAGTTTTTTTTTCATAGACAACTAGTGTAATAACAATTTTTCTCCAAACTCAAATCCAGTTCATTTCACAAGCGTACGAAAGTGTTCTTTCAGTGCGAACTTTCTTTGAAATTGCAAATGAACAATCTGTGTCTCCCTTAAAGCTATTCATTTATTATTCACGGAGATAAACAATGCTCTGGCAGTGTTTTTATAAATAGATACTTTCAAAACTTCTTGGATAAAGCTTTAAAATTGAAACCGGGAAAAATTGATTTATTTGTCGCTGAAATCTTAAGATTTTATTGGTTGAGAAGTTTAAAGTAAAAATCAGACGTTTGCATTTTACTATTTGTTTTTCACAGATCTATTCAATCTTATATAAGCATATAAGAAAAAAACATATTTTCCATCTTTACTTTCCTTTGAAGCATTCAAGAACTAAAGAGATTTACATTATAGATGCTGGGCGAAAAAGAAGCAAAAATAACCTATTTCAAAAGGGATTTAAAAAAGCATCCTATGTGAGAAGTAAGATTTCATTTTTGACAGACAATGTATTTTTCTAATTTGGAAAATTAGCAAGCAACGTAATAAAGAATTAAAATACAAGAGTTGAGTAAAAGTTGGCGGCATTTCTTACACATTTCAACTGGAATACACATGCGAGTTGACGTAATCTGAGTTGATTAAAGGCAGTCATTTGAAGGTACACGGAACGCTGTGACAACTAATTTAGCTTTCAGCAGAACTGTTGAGTGGTTAGAAGAGTGGAAGGTAACATATAATATTCTTATAATATGTTTGTAGTGATAGTTTGATGTTACGGGGCACCCATGCAGTTGTTGCTTACGTTCGCCAAGATGAGCGATAACCTTACAATATGGTTACCTTCATATTTTTATCGTCTGGCGATTGGGTTGCTATGGGATAACGTATATCAGAAATTACTTTTATTGGTTTTTTCCTGCGATTACTCGATTTATTTCAGACGATTTTAATTCAATTTCATTAAAAATTTAACCATTTTCGGTGTAATTGTTCTATTATTTCCGTCTTCTGTTTAATTTTGTGTTATTTTCGAATTTGGATATTTCTAATATGGGTGAGTAATAGGATATTTTTTTTAAAGAATGAGTGTTGAGTGAAGTGTTTTAATCATCGCTATAAATCATTTATTTTTCTTTGTTTTACGTTTTAAAATATAATTTTTTAACGTTCTTTCTTCAATGAAATTTGTTGAAGGAACTCTTAGTTTTTAGAATATTGCAAGTTTTCAGTACTTTGCAATTTATATTCATTATTAATTTTAATATTTATTATGTAATTATTTTATTAATAATATAATATAAAATTAAATTTTTACTTATCATATAATGTTCGTTATTTATAATTGTTTTTTTTATATTTATTTATAATTATTATGTAATACGAGTATTCGTTTTCATTATTTTTATTTTATTGTAATATTTTATTCTTTTTAATAATTACTATTAAATTATATTATATGATCATTATATATACAAACGAAGTACTTTATTTACATTTTTTGCCATTCAAATGAGTGTGGCCCAGTTTCAACAATTATTTAAAAATAAGTTTTAAAGGCTTCTAATTACCCTAGAGGTTTAAGTAAGGTATTTTTTGAAAGTTTAAAGTCTATACAATTTTAAAATGTAAAGCTCTCAAATAGTCAAAATAAAAAGGATTTTAGCTTTCTAACACCCTTTAAACTAAAATCACAGTTAAGGGATTGTTTCCTCAATTTGTAAAATAGAAGAAAGGGAACAGGACCCGCTTCACTATTACAAATCAGAAATAACATTACCGTGTTGAAATTGATCCGCAATGCATGAGGCGAAGATGCGTTGTCGTATCGTAAAGTGACCCGCGTAAACGAAAATATAACGTGAAAGGATGAATGTTGCTCACGTTTATGTCCTACGTCTCATATGACTCCAATAAATTCAAATCCTCATTGGTCCGAAGAAAAGTGGCCGACGATGAACAGTTAGCCACTGAAATAGGAAGATGCCACAAAACCATTCTTTCTATTATGTTCGACATCCTTCTATACCTCAAGATTTCAACGCGTTGGATACCCAATCATCGTCCGTGGGACAACGCTGGTATCAGGCACTTACGCACGACTTTTTCAGCTGATACCAAAGAAAAGTTTCTTCTGAGGGGTCATTGCATAGAATAGAACGTACGTGGACTTACATTTAAGGACAGCATTTGGAACGACAAACCTGTGAATGGAGACAACCTGGTTCACCCTGCCCACAGAAAGTGCTGAGGGCTGGGCCTTCTCGTTTAAAAGTAAAGGCCTCTCATTAGAAATCATTTCTCATGGAGTGATACCATACCCCAATGTAGTGCAAAATGTCGATGCTACCGATTAACTCAAATTCTTGAAAAACTGGTGTTCAAAACTTAATCAACAATGTAAATTTTACACACACAGATAAACTTAAAATTTCAGAACAGAGGTTATTGTGGTCAGTGCAATGAACATGCAATTCAGTAGAAAGGGGATGCTTATGCAAATGTCAGGAACAAAATGTCAAAGGTAACGAGAGTGTATTCCAAACGAGTGAGATCGGCTGTTACAGCTCAAGACTACAATGAAAGGAAAGCCATAAAGACATTCACTGCAAGTGCAAGTGGATTTTTTAGTAACATATGGCGAGAAGAAATCACCTGAAAGACTTAACATGGGGAAGAATGATCGGAAAGCTGGGGGAGGGGCTTCGTATGACCAGTGTAGCTCAAAAGTTTGGAATCAACAAAAAGTCATTTCGATCACCTGGAATATCTTTCAAACGATAGGTACAACTGTTAAAAAGATTGGTGAAGACTTCTCTTGGAGAAGAACTTTAGTGGATGACCGATATATCGTCCTTCAGGTGAAAAGAACCCTATACCAGTCAGCTAGCACCATGCTCAGCAAATTTGTACAGCAACATAATCCAAACTAACTTCCAAATGTTCGGGATATTTTTACAATTTTCTTAAAATTTTTCAATAGCATTCCATTCACTCAGACACCCAAACACACAATTACAGAACTAGTTTTCCATACGTTTCGATACGACATTTCACTGAAGTAACCTCTTTTTTGTATTTCATTTTGATAATACGAATATGAATGGAATGAAAATTGAATTCAATAAAGAATTCGACTAATGCATTAGTATAATTATAAAATTTGAAGAAAAAAAAATGTTTTCATTGGAAAACTTATTTTTCAAACAAAATATTTTTAAAGTAGATTTAATAATTTAAATATGGAAAACTTTTCAAAAGTGAATCTATAAGTTTGACAAAAGAATTATGAATCATTTAAATTAATTTTATTTTTTTATATGCCATGCTAAAATAACATTCATATATATTATTAAATATTTTTAAATCCAGTATTTAATTAGTTCAAATTCACATTTTGTTCATTTTTATTCTTTAACATTTTTTTATTGCTTACTTTTTATCTGTTTAAAAAGAACAAGAATTCCAATTATCTCGAATATAAAAGTGTCTTCAATGAAAAATAAAAGTTTTTATTCGTGACATGAAGCCTTTTAGTTTTAAACCCCAGAAATTCCTTCAAAATTATAAAAAACGAATAACATAAGGTATTCATTTCCAATATAAAGAAAGCTATGAGAGGAAAAATTATATTTTTAATACATGATATTTCAATCATTCATTGTAATGAAATTTCAGAAATCAAATAAGATCAAAAAAAAAAAAAATTAAGAAATGATTTTCTAATTTTATATATATACTTCAAATATCTCAAAAATTTGATATAAAAAGTTTTTGATTAAAAATCATTCCCCCTTTACCTCTCTTCAAAAATTAATGCGTTTCTGTTAAATTTCTTGTAGAAGTCAGGAAATGGGAAGGAATTAAATTGAAAAATAAACATTCTTTTCTATTATTTGTAGTGATTTTTCGTGTCTAGGAATACATTTACAATATATATATGCAAAAATCATTGACGCTCATGCATGTCTTATATGTTTATGGGGCATGTAAAAGATCTTTCGAATATCAATTTGGCTTTGCTCTTCTCTGCAAAATTAAATCATGACAATATAAAAAAAATTTAATCGTCACAATTTAGTTGTAGAAACCTCACCTCCACTATACAGATAGGGCGACTCAATGAAATGGCTTTGACTCATTGGTCATTTTCATGTACTACTAAACTGTGAATGAAAATATACCAACTTAAAAGTAAAATAAAAATTCTAGAAATGAAAATTATAGACTTTAATTTTTTTAGTATGTTTGTTATACAAAAAAATGTACGTAGTTGAAGATATATGGACAAGATATATTTATTGTAATGATAGAGTTAAAACATTATTCGAAATATTTGTTGAACTTTTTTTTGTTTCATCAACAACTCTAGTTCATATTAACATTAATAGAAAATATTAAGAAAAAAATATTAGAGCTTCAAAATTTGCATTATTTAAGGGAAAAAAATGAATTAATATGTAAAGACTAAGATATCATTCGCAATGAATAAAGTAAGCTATTTATAGAATACTACCAAAGAAACCATTATAATGTACACATGCATTCTTGAGAGGCGTAGAGAAAATGTGTCGTAAAAGCCAGTGTAAAACGCAGTTGCATATTTGGAATATTTTTAAAATGTGTGAGAATTTTGTCTGTTGCAGTAATTGTTATTCATGCGCACATTGGTGTTAGTTACAGCCCTGTTTTAATTACTGAACACACTAAAAGAAGAATGTCATCAAATATGAGATATTTGGATTTGCAACATGTCCAATAAACCTTGAGGACAGGATTGAAAAGTATTAAGAATCATCCTACTGACTATTCTACGAAGTTGGACGAGATGGAAATAAAGGGCATCAGTGTCATCATAAATTTGAAATGGAATTCTCACCCTCTTTCTAATTCATGGTATCTCTTAGAAGTCACCCTCTTTAAAGAGGTTGGGAGAAGAAATAATATATGCCTTTGGATAAACCATGCGAATGTGTCAAATGAATTTCAAAATATCGTTGAAGCTGATTCTGAAATGAAACTCTCCCATTCATCTCTATTCAGTGGTTATTATTTCCAATGGAATCATGATTCACAACTCTTTCTATAAAGGCAAATAGATAGCATCTCATCTTCTGTTTATCTAATACCAGTCTACATTTCATTACAAAGCGGCTTTTCAGTATATATATCAATTTGAGATAAATTCAAAGAACTTATATGTCTCGTCCAAAAATACCCATGAACAAACTAAAATGTTTCAACAGAAAATGAAAGCATTCGTGCAAAATGGAAGAGTTGATGCTCTAATGTAATTTTTATAGTAGCTGGATACCTTTGATATGATTCCAAGTTTTCTTAAGTATAGCTTTAGCTATTTTATTAAAAAAAATATTCAACGTTTTCTTTTCCATCTAAAAAGTGTCAAGAACTTTTAACATTTTAAGCACATTTCATGGATGTTGTTTTTATTAAGAGTACGTTACCAATTTTATTTTAAATGAGTCAGCTAAGTTTTGGGGGTACCACACACTAGCTTATATTGTACACTGAATAGTTTGCTACATGATAATTATAAGTAAATTCATGCTTACACCTATTCTAGTTACTCTTTCTACTTACATTCTATGAATGAGCATGCATTCTTATCTCAGAATATTAAGAAAAATTCATTTATTAATAAAAATTATATTCTTCTATAATTATTGTTTTAAACGCAATTTTGATCATTTTATACTTAGGTATCTTTCACTTTAAATTGAAACTAAATGGTTTTCAAGCAAAGGCTAATAAAATCTGTTACACAATCATTCAGTTGCTTTAGTAAACTAAATAAAAATTTTTAAAAAACCGGAGTTTTATAATTGATCGATGAAACTCATTTTTACTTTGGTTATATATTTATAATATATTCGCTTATAAATTTATAATTTATTCCGTTACATAAGAATATATTTTAAGGGGGTCACTTCACGCAGCATTTTCCCTATCTCCGTAATGTTAAAAATGACCAAGTTTAAGGAACATTTTTTAAAAATTGGCTGGTTGTACAGTCATGAATTTTTTTTGTGTATTCATTGTATTGTTTTTATTATTTTAATGGGAGCATTTTTCAAAATTTTGATTAGTTTTTTTTAAAAAAAATTCATATGTGGAGTAACACGTCAAAAATTTTAAAACGATGAAAATTCTTGTACATTTTAATCCATAAATATTTTTTGAATAATTGTTTTGACAAAATCTCTCGTTAAAATATTTATTTGTATAGTGTTAACATATGTGCAAAGTTTCAAGGCTGTACAATAAGTAGTTCTTTCAAAAATGTTCCTTTTGTGTTGAAATTTACACTTTTGAGAAATAGTGATTTAAAGTACAAACTTACTATTAACTAATGCATACCAGAACTATAACTTGGGGGATTGCTAGTGTCATCTGCAAGATCATCTTCTTGCCTACATTTTAATTGTTTGTTTTTAATTCTGGCTTCTTTGGTTCATTGTAAAACTGACTATTCTGCTTTCCTAATACACGGATGATCTACTTTTTGCAATGCTCGACATTGGTAAAATTCAGGTGTTGAATTATTAATACATCTAAAACTTTCAATTTGGTAATGAAGCTTTGATTATATAAGTATATAGCTTCATGTACTATAGTTTTTGAAGTTCCCAATTGCACAAATACAGTTTTTGGAATTATACACCAAAAACTATTTCCGCTTTCACTAATATTTTGAGTTTTATCAAGCAAGCATCCAGATAAATGTTCAAGATTAGTGACCTCTAAATACTGTGTTTATGTAATTCCTAATTACAATAGGTAAGTCATGTTTATGCTTGTATGTGTAACCTTTCAGTATGTGGACATATTAAATCTACACCACAAGTCACATCCCATGGGGCATAAACCGTGTCGTAGATTCAAACCTGTGAACATTTTATCAAAAATTATAGCCCATATAGCTTGCCTTATGGCTGACAAATTTTCCCGCGTTGTTTTGAACAGCCAAAACATAGTAACTTTGCAATTTGTTTATTTCAGCATCTGTCAAGCCATTACGGCATCCTAGAGATTTTTTTTCTTTAAGCTTTCTGTCTTTTAATATTAATTTTAAGGCCCTAAGTCATGTCCCCATCATTTTCTCAACATGATTAACACATTCTAATTGTTCAATATTGACATATCTTTAGATTCTAAAACTGATTTGTATGCTTTAGAGTTCCCATATAGTCCAAATATTGTGTATATCGTAAATTGTGTAATGTCTGCGAGTGATGAGAGATACAAAAAAAAAGTGCACCTCTTCAACTTCCATTCCCCTACTATTTTCAATGTAACTTGCCGAACACTCATTGCTATGTACATCACTGTTAAAATTACACAAACATTTCTGCGATAATATTTTAGCATCAACAACTTTCCCAGTGTCCAAACTAACTGCCGTAACAACACCATTTAGAAATATATAGCTTATTTTTAGCCAGGTACCATTGATAGCCACTGGTACATTTGGTTATCCATTATTAAATATTGTTTCGGCAGCAGCTAAAGCCATAGACACTTTGGTTACTTTCTCTGTCACATTATTTAATGTATGCATGGAATCACAAAACCACTATGGTGTAAGTGACAAATGCATAACTCCGCCAAATATTTTTGCCACTGCTACTTTTTAAATAGACCTCATAGCATATGAAATTCTATTGTGTCCACTTCATATAATTTTTACCTTTTTTGATTAACTACTGTTTTAGAAAACCTGGTATTAAGAAATGTTTGAATAAGACCACAAAAGTTACAACATATTAACAATTTTGTAGGCAAACCCTAGATTTGGTGACCAAAATTTATGTGATATCTTGGTTTTTACATTAATTTTATGTAATTAATGTTGTTTCAAAGCACAAAAGAACAGTATAATGTCAGGAATTTCACAGAAACATTCAAATGAATCTAGAAAAAAAACATACTCTTTATTAAACTTACCTAACTTAGATTTTAAAGCTGATTTATTTATGTTGAAATTGTCTGACTTATCAACATTTAAATCCATAAAAGTTTGGAATGTTGTACATTTCTTTCCACACTCTTTCGTTTTTTAAACCTTTTATTACTTAACAGAGTTTAAAAAACGTTTTGTAAACGTTTTATTAATGTTTTTGATGGAAAACACTATTGAAAACGATCGCGAAAATCCGTTGCATTTAAGGAGGTAAAAAATAGGCTGTAAGTAAACAAACATCTATAACTATTCACTTCACTTCTTTCCTGGATAAGCTGCTGATCAAAATAAATTCTTTTAATCAATTTAAACCATTTGATAAGGCTGAAAAGTAGCATGTGTCTTTTGTTTTGATTTGAGAGGGCGTGGCAATCAGCGGTTTTGGAGTTTGACAGATGTAAACAACTTTAAAAAAAAATATTAAAAATACTTCTAATTACGCTAGAGCAAACATTTAAACTGCATTAGAAAGAAAAAGAATGGTATTTTATGTTTCATTCAAAATTGAAAAATCGATTATTTCATGGATTTTCGTGAAGTGACCTGCTTAAAGTCTTCAAAGGAAATATTCTCTGGTGTAATTTTTTTTCAAAAGCCTTTATTTTAAATGTTTGGTAAACTTTATAATTTAAATAAAAAAAACGTTAGTTTAATTATTAAAAAATACAATAAAAATAATTTATTACCTATAAAACAGAATTAACTTTAAATTCATTCACCATTCGTTAATCATTTTAATGATTGTATTGTACGAGTATAGTAGATTTTTTTAGTTAATTTATACTTTATGGCTTTTTTTTATATATTTTATTTTACCATTACATTGAAATATGTAACTCATATTTGTATATTACATTATTTTTCTCTCAAAATGTAAAATATAATGTATAAATGCACATAAACTGTTTCTCTTTCTTGGACATGGTGTAGACCGAAAAAATTTTTTAAATTGTTTTAAATAAGTGAATAGTTAGCTAAAAAATGTGATTTTTGTTATGATTTAAAATAAGGTATATAAGGTTCAATAATTTTTGACTGATAGAAATACTTGTAATTAAACTTTATATAATTGGTTTTTTCCAAAATTCTGCTTTTTGCCATTCACTTTCTTCACACACCCCCCCTGTTCGAAAGGTAATTCTATGAAGAACGAGGGACATTGATAGAAATTAATTATACAATAACAAAAAATACATGGAAGAAATAGTTGTAAAAACAGGCACTCATATTTGACAATAGTTACTCCAACACGCTCTGATATTTAGAAAAAGTGTTCAGGAAGTATGTAAGTTATAACATTGCCTAAGTTCATCAAGTGTTGAGCGGGATTGCGAGTACTGGTCAGGGCATTCACCATCATCGATCACATGAAGGCCACGTGACGTTGGACAGGTCAAGACAGTGAGAGAACCAAGATAGTAAAATAACCCTGTAAGCAATGAAAGATTATTGCATATTACTTATTACACGTGGTCTCTCATTGACTTTTTGTAACCTGACTGCAGGCAAACCTTGAAAGCAACGTCAGCGGGCTTCAGACCTCCTGGAACATTGTGAGGAATGGATATAACAATACATATTAGGAAACGGGATTGGAAACAAAATTGAATGGCTCCTTGAGTGATATTACGATATGAGAAATTGATTTGGAGAAACATTACGCAATCACTAACCGTCATATTACTGGCTTTAAGTACAATTATCATGGCATGGCATAAATCGAGAAAACGAATGTCGTGCCGGTTCTTAGCTCGAATACGGCTTCCAACGCACCATTGCAACCAAAAGATTCTGTAATATGCAGTCAAAGTTAATCACAGCAATGGAAGACTTTCAGATACGCCCTTCAGCTGAGAAGGAATTCGAACTGTACGGAACGACATTGATTGTTGAAACATTCATTAATTGTTGCATGTAGTTCTCCTTGATGCAGGCGATTTGTCATTGTCGTGCGCACAAAGTGCATTTTGTCACGTTTGGGAAGTGATGAATTTGATGAAACATTTTCTATCTATTTTATACATTGGCTTGATTTTGAAAACAATACGCACTGAGTTTTTGAAAAAATAATTCTTACATGCTTTAAAACAAAATTCAAGTGTTAAATTCAGGCAGGTGTTCGATTGATTTCGTATACTTTGAAGAGACACGCAAAATATTCTAACATTAAAGGAAATAAATAAAAATTGTGAAGTCCCAGTTCAGAAAAAAAATATTTAACTTATGTTTTTATGTAACACTTGATGGTATACTTGTGCAAATAGTTTCACATACAATTAAATGCGAATCCTTTTCACTTTGGGTCGAAGTCCAGTAAGAAAATTTCATGTCAGATTGGTACTACTACGATGGTGCTTCTTTAGCCTCCAATGTAATTCTAATTAATTGAAGAATTATACATCTGCATTATTATTTTTTTAATGGAAAAAATATTTAGGTTTAGTAAAATGTTTTAAAAATTAATGTCAGGATTTTTTTTTCATAATCAAATAATTAAAATACAATTTAATACATTTGGAAATCAGTTTAAAAAACTCTAAAAGTTTTGTTTAGTCTTTAAGCGAAAAGTTTAGTTTAAGCTAAATGTGTTACGTTAAATAAATGCACATTTATCTTTTAAGAAAAATTTAATAAAATGCTTATTTAATGAATCAATATTTTTTATTAACTTGATGATCTATTTTCCCGAATTCAATAGTAAGCATATGTAGCGTAATGTGAAAGTAAGGAGAGCAAGATATCGTCAATAGTGAAAGAATTTTTATAATAACCAATTTGTCCTGTTTTTTAATACCTTTAAAACACATTTATTGGGTTTTTGTATGGAAAAAGAATCTATTGTTAGAGATAATCCAAGTATACAGCGTAGTTATTTAGAAATATACTTGTTAAAATAAACGGTTTTTTATTTTTCAAAATACAAATAATGAACAGAAACTGTATTAATAATAGGTGAAAGTTTATTTGCTTTCATATATTTCTTTTGTTAAATAGCAGTCGATCAAAAATCTTTAATTGTAAAAAAAAATTACTAAATTCTGGTGCCAAAATGTCTGTATAAACTTTAAAAGCTTATAAAACCCGGAAAATTAAACACAATACAAAACGCTTTGCAGGATTAGCATCCATAAGTCACGGGAATTTTTTCAGATAAGAAAAATGGATGATGGCACTGGTACCAACAACTGAGTTGGAAGTATGCAAATGAGACAGGCGATTACAAATACTGATGTCTTGATCCTGATATAATCCTCCGTTGCATGCCAAATAAGTGTACAAGGATGCTGAGTGAGAAATAGAAAGCTTTGTTGGTGAAGCGCTGTTTTTCATGAAAAAGGAATCAGCGATATTGCACTGCGTAATTTCCGACTTAAGATAAATGTGAAGACTGGAAAAGGGCCTTCAACAGTGGTAAGCCTCATAAAGCTTGTTCAGCGACTTGAAGTAACCGGATCGCTCGAAAATAGTGTAAGATCCGGACGACATAGACTAAGAAACTTTAGCAAACGTTGCAAGATTACATGGCCTCCTTGGTCTCAAGATCTGACTCCAGTAGTTTTTTGGCTGTGAGGACATTAAAATTCCCGGTTGTATTAATTCTGTCTATCCAATAGGAGGGAATTGAAAGAGGCGATCAACCGAGAGTATACAGGCAGACATTCTGCCCTCTGCCGTTGTTGGGTTTGTGACACCCTTGGAATGAGGCATCCCTTGTTGTGGTGGTTATACGGAACACAAGCTGCTGCAATGAATGATGTCATGACGTTATTTCTGCTATTTGCGAGACTTTTCTTTCACTAATGTACGAAACACCACCTATCGGTTTCTTTTTCTTTTCTTTTTCTTATCTTAAAAAAAATCCCGTGTCTTATCGACGCTAAATCTGCAAAACTTTTACTTTGTTAATTTTCTAGATTTTATAAAGTTTTAAAGTTTTTACGGACTTTTTAACCACCCGGTATTTTAGTTTGTGTATAAATTATTATATTTTGAAATACTTCAAAAGCAAAAAAAATGTAACTACTTCATTAACCAATGCGCTATAAGGTATTAACCAATGATCCATGTAAATGGCGCATTTTAAAAGCACATGCACAACAACATACTTCTCTACATCATTTTTTTATGTTATTCAGTATTTAATGATTTTCACATTATTTGTTTAAAACAGTATTTCTCAATTTGTGGGGCACGCCCCCTAGGGGGCTTGATAACACTTCGAGGGGGTGGGGAGCGAGCATATTGAAAAGGTGAAAACAAAAGATTGTTTATAAAAATATTAACTTACTGAAAGCAAACAAACAAATACATTCTGACACAATATTTTATTATCATTTACACCACAATACACGTATTAATATATCAGTACTGCACAATCTTTTTATAACTAATTTAACAATACTAAGCTAAGGAAAAGTTTAATAATCACCAGTGACCCCATGGATTTATCATGTTATGTGCCAAAGTTATATGCCAACATTAACACTTATCTTGATCATTTGTACGGTTTATAATAAATTCCTTAAATGCCGATTAAAAATTAAGTGATTCGTTCCCAATGCCACCGTTTAGCACGTAGTTAAGCGTATGGGTTGTATTGAGGGGAGAATCGTGGTGGAAAATGAATAAATAAAGAAATCCTCTGAAATAAGTAAATCCTTCGCAAACACTGTCAAAGTCTTTATTGCTTTCTAAGGCCTTCGGAAAAATTTTACGGATAACAGTTCACAGAAAAGATAGTACTTCGGAAAGACGTATATATACGTCCAGACAATTAACACACCGGCGGAGCAAAACGTTTATGTACGTCGAGGAGATCTAAGTGTATTAAAGTCGTATTGTAGGTTCAAAGTATCGTATTATTGAATTTATTGTACGGAGGGTGGCGCGATGGGCAAACTATGATTGGTCTCAAGCATTGAAAGTGTGAGAAGCACTGGTTTAAGGAGTATAAATATCATTTTTTTGCTTTAATTCACCGGTTACTACACTTGAATGGTATATACATCGAAGGAATCTGAGAAATATAAGTTCATATATATTTTGGAGGATACTGATATATTTCTTTTTTATAATCTAGTCATTTTATTTCACATATTGCCTTAGGAATAAAGTTATTATTATACATACCATTAAAATGTTTGTTCTCCTTATTGATTTTAATGCGCATTACACTGTCTGAATTTATCAATGTAAAATTTTTTTATCATTTCCTGTTCCTTAAAAATTTTTAATAAAGACTAAATCTTATTTCTATAAATAGAAATGAAGTGCTGAAATTAAAATTCGAATTTTTACACTTTAAAACTTTGTTATCATGATAGTAAAAACAAAGCGTAAATCACGACGTAATAAAGGCTACTGTGCTACTGTTTTAAAATTATTTAATTGAGAATTAACTTAAAGAAAAATATGAATGAAAAATAACAGAAAAACAATTTTAAGTTTTTAGTATTGATCCTATGTTTAAAGTGATAAACACAATGTTCTATTTTCAATTTGAAAACAAGATTGTTTTAACACAGTTTTAGTTCATCACCTAATTTTCTTTCCGAGTATGATTTTTTTAAATTTATACCAGTTTTTAAATTAATAAAAACGAATAATGGAATTCAAGATATGATTCTCTCAGAATTAGATACATTTATATATATAAAGAGAGAGAAAAAGATATATATATACATATATTCTCTGACTACACTAATCATAGATTAGAGTCAAAAAATGAGTTATATTAGTCTTTGCTTCAAATATATATATATATATATATATATATAACTATTTGTTCACCTTTGATCTTTTACATTATTAGCAGTACAATATCTTTCTTGTCACATTCTTTAATATGTAGTTGTTTTAAAAGAATATAGCTTAACTTCTTTTTTCGTATTTCAGCGAACAATGTTCTCGAAATTGGAAGTTTAGGGACTTGCAATTTAGAGAAGAAAAAAGATTACTTTTTTCAGAATAACTCGATGTTGATAAAGTTTATTCGTAATAACCTTTGATAACGTCATATTACTTTTCTGGTGCTTTTACTTTTAAGATCACTAGTTTCTTGAGAAAAATGCTGCTAAATCAAATTTTAAAACATTCACGAATTAATGAGAACGATTTGAGGATAAAATATGAAAATCTGTTGTAAAATCATCTTAGATTTAAAACTCTTAATAGGAAAGAAGAAGTAAATTGAGAAATCTATTTGCTTATAAGTTTAAGCGAACCATTTTTCTTTTGTGAATAATAATTACATTTCTGAAGGCATTTTTTTATTTTCTTTCAAATAGAAAAAAATTGTAATACTATATCAATATTTAGTTGAAATATTAATGGATTTTCCTTTCGTGAAATGAAGCAATTCTCTATTGAATAAAATCAGACAAAATAAAGACTTTTTTTTTGCAACAAAAACAATCACATTCAATTACCTGGATTTACAAACCAATTTTGTTAAACTAAAGAACAAGAATAATTTTGATGGCATTCGTTTTACTTCCTTTATTTTAGCTATGGGTTGTGTTTTTAGATTGACTACAATATGGTTGATTTGGAAGAAAAATAAAATACACATAATTAAATAACTTTTTTAAAATTATTTTTCGCAAGCACATCATAATTTTCTCACACTTTAGAAGACTTAGCTGATTGTAATTGACTGCTTTTAAACAACAAAGGAACAATAAACAAATTAGTAAAAATGTCATTAAAGATTTTTTTTTAGAAGAAATCTCCAATTTTTCCTTGTAATGTATTTTGATTTTAATTTATGATTGCATTTTCCACAGCTTCTTGAAGAGAGAGTGAGTGACATATTTTAATTAACTTTACTTTAGCAGCAATATATAGCAAATTAAATCAAAACAGATACTTATTATTCGTAATTGCTTTGGTCTTTTTTTGTTAAAACTCTCTCTGATCCTTGAGTTAATCTTCGAAGCAATTACACAGACTTTAATTACAGTGTCACTTCAAAAGGGGTGCAAAATCAATGTGAATGTACGCGATTGGGTGGGTCTAATTTTTAAGAGACAGATTCAAATTTATTTGATTTTACATTTACTCATGAAGGTATATTGCATCTATCACGAATGTTTACTGAATGAAAAATAAATGCTTATTTTAATATCCTTTTGAGCATTTAACGATTAAAAAACACGAAAAACAGATCATTTTGGAACGAACGCTGTACAAAATATTTTACAGAGATTTGAGTTTTGTTTCTGAAGCATTAATTGCATTAGCATTTAAATTTGCAATATTACATTTAATTTGTTTTAGACATGTAAATTTATTTATCTTTCTTGAATATGTTAAACATTCATCAAAATATTTTTTCGGCTATGAGGAATATAAAAATTCGATGTATGGTAACACTTTTCAAGTTAAAAGAATTAAGATGTTCCCCTTGTGATGTTCAGTAGAATTGTTGTTAAATCTACTCTATGAATAGCATTATTCAGGTAAAATATGTGATTAGAGTCACTTAAAATTTCATGTTAAGTATATGAAGTCAATGAATTTCAAAATAATATATATATATATATATATATATATATATATATATATATATATATATATATATATATATATATATATATGTAATGATAAAACTTAGCAGTGCATAATTTTTCGTGGCGAGTGGTAGATTTAAACAATGGCGAACCAAAGGTAGAGCGTGGCTGGTGATGTGATTTTCTGTGTTACGTGGATAATGGTTAGTTATTCCTTTTTATTCACATCCTCAAACACGTAAAGAGCCAGTAGGAACGGCATTACATATACAAATATATATATATATATATATATATATATATATATATATATATATTTATATATATATATATATATATATATATTTATATATATATATATATATATATATATATATATATATATATATATAAATGTAATGATAATTAAATTAGATTAAAAATTAAATTCACTCATACTTTTCATCTCATCTTCAAGTATCAAACTAATCATCCATTTCTTTCTTCCAAACAGATGGCCTAGTCAATAAACATATCTAATTCCAGATCGTTAGAAGTAATAGCCCCTATATGTCAGCATTCACTTGCAAGTACAATCATAAAATCCACGATACATACCGCATCTATGTTTTAAGTGTTAACCACTTAAAACACCCAATGGTGTGCTTTTTCTCCCTGCTATCAGTGTCAGAAGAGATGTAGAAATAATTGAATAAAGTTCCTTTTAAAAATTAAGTCTGATTCTGACTTCAAAAAACATGTCAAAAACATGCCTACTTGTATGGGAAAATGAAAAATTTTAAGAAAAGTTCAGAGAAGAGTATATGACCGAATTTTTAAAACCCGATTAACGCGTAACACCTTTATTTGTTTTAGAAAAAAATAATAACGCTTGTTTAATTTTCATTGCATCCTCCTAAATTTGACTAATATCCACTTCATTTGTAGCATTCCTAAATAATATTGTTACGAATTTTGTGTAAATAATACTGAAAATAGAGTGAATAATTTATTTTTGGATGTGTAATACGTTTATATTACTCTGTGTTATATTTATTTTATGTTAAAATTCTAATATTCGCTAACAACACTGTACATTACATTATAATGGCGATTCAATGAAAACTTGGCTATAGAGCCAAAGTGACGTCAATTTTTGCAACTTTAGCGACAACTTTTGGCGAGTTCGAGATACTATGGTTTCTTCTGAAAATGAGTCGAGAAATATATTATTATAACGATCCATGACGCAAGAGGATTTTTCGAGAAGGGGAGATCCTTGAGGTCAATAATTAGGGAGACGCTCGGTGGAACTGAATTAGTAATATTTTGACTAACGATTTTTCTCTAGTTTTGACCATAAATAGTCCAAAAGCTATAATCTCGGCTGTTGAGTATGACACGCGGTTGCTTGTGCATAATCTCTAACATACTCATATTTTAGACTCTGATAGTTGTGTCTGAGCGCTGTGTAATGTGTGAAGAACTTCTGAGATTTATTCTGAGAATTTGACTGTCTATCCTGTATTTAAAGGATGGTTTTTCGACAAAAAATGTCCATAGCTCTCAAAGAACTGCCTTGTTCCTTGCGACTGATTTGCATAAAATCTCCGAAGCCCAATCAACGTAAAAATATCTACCTATTTCTGCAAACTGAATTTTTTCGTTCAGTTTAAACGTATTGAAATTATTTTGTCCAATTTCATTGGGTGCAGTTCAATAAAATTAGAACAAATGCACATATTTCACAAATGTTTAAAATATGTGCTGAAAAGCCAATTCATATCCAGAACTCTTCCACTTCGATTGTAACTACCTTCGAATGAATAATGAATTTTGAATAATGATTAGCGCACTGTTGTCAAACTCGGATGCTAAAGAGGACAATACTTGATTCAACTTGAATCTTAGAAATTCATACTTTACAATACCGGCTCTATTTCATGAAGAGACTTTCTTCATTTGACTCATGAATATGTTTCCCGGAATATTTAAGAGGATTGGAATAACAGTTTACTATATATATATATATATATATATATATATATATATATATATATATATAAGAATTATTTGGGTTACTGAAGACAGACTATTTTAGATGAATGGGACAGTTTCGTATAAAAGGTAAGCCGTACTGATATATTTCTATGTACTATGTACTTTCTATGTACTAGAGGTTAATTATTTAACAAGTCAATCCCCACAAAATATGTATATACGTTAAGATGTGTTTCAACAGGAAATTCTACGTACAATGCATACAGTTTCAATATACAATTTTAACAAAATAACACGAATTTCATTTTCAAGAAACAGGCAAAAATACTTCATGGTATTCTAAGTTAAGAAGAAATATTGAATTTTGGAAATCATCACATTAATAAAATTTATTTTACAGAAGCATGTATAAAAATAGAATTTATAATCAAGCAATATTTATTAAGTAATAAATATATTTATCATATTTATCCTAGAAAAAAACTTTCAACAAAGGAATTATAAAAAATATAAGGAATAGTGAACTTAAAACTAAAAAAAACAAACATATAAGTTAAAAGTCGAACATCCTAATATATATTTTAAAAGCGAAAGTTTGTGAGTATGTTTGGGCGTCTTTCACGCAAAAACAATTGAATGGATTTTAATGAAACTTTACAATAATATCACTTATAAATCAGAATAACACTTTGGCTATAATTTATAAATATATAAATATATTGTGTGAAGTGTCAAAAATATAACAATAATTGTCAAGTAAGTAGGACAAAAATCCTGCCACTTTTAAAATTTTTTGACCACGTCAGCATATATCTATTTTTCATGTATGAAACAAAACGTTCTTTTCTGTTTTGTCTACGCCAGGCACCACTGCGTGTTCGATTCTAATTTTTTGTTTTGTAATCACTATTTTTTTATTTCTGAATAAAACTTACTTTTATCGCTTCTGGTGTTTAAAGTAGATAACACACTACACTACATCATTTGGACAATTTGCAACTTTGTTTGTGTTTAGTTATTAATTATAACGCTATAGTTTTAACTGAATAGGCAGGTATTGCATTTTAAGTATAAAAATAATAACTGCCATACTGTATTTTTTGGAAGTGTAAAAAAAGCACCTACTAAGAAAAATGGTTGTGTGAAAGAACTATACTGGCACCGAAAAATGAGACTGTTGCGAAAATAAATAAAAAAATCTTGGGAAAAACAGCCAGTGAAACATCAGTGTATAACTCCATCGACACATTCATGCCATCTGATGACACTACAAGCTCTCCAGAGGAGTTCCTAAACTCTTCGGATTTATTTGGGGTGCCATCACGTAAGTTGGAATTGAAGGTATGTGTACCCGGTTTGTTAATGCGCAACTTGGACGCACCAAGATTAAGCAATGGTACTTGGTTGCGAATCACCGAACTAGGAAGGCATATTGTGAAGGCCACAATCTTAACTGGAGAAGCCAAGGGAGACAATGTTTTATACCACGCATCCGAATCATACCCAATAACTTACCATTTAATTTTAAATGCTTGTAGTTCCCATTAAAAGTTGCATTTTCAATGACTATCAACAAATCGCAAGGCCAAACCCTAAGCGTAACAGGCATACATTTGGGTACGCCATGTTTTTCCCAGGGCCAGCTCTACGTGGCTTGTTCACGCGTTTCTAAATCACAAAATCTGCATGTTTATGCTGAACTAAAAAAATTGTTTATCACAGTTTATTGAAGTATATTGCAATAGCTACCTATAACTTTTGCATTACCATCAATCATCATATACATCCGTACATCTATCAACACAAAATATAGGATTTATAATACCTATCAGTGAGATCATCATAAAAATCAGTTTACGTACATTACACAACATGGAGCAAGGGTCTCTCAAAGTAACTCTGTCTGTCTGTTACGCCTTCACGACTAAACCGTAGCACCAATTTTGATGAATTTTGGTATAATGATAGATGGAGAGGACCATGGAGAAGAAAATAAAAGCTACTCGAAGGACTAATACTGCGCAGATGAAGTCGCGAGCACCAGTTATATAATATATATACATATCTATGTAAATAAACTGTGTGTACTCTAATAAACTTAATTTTGTTAAATAGATGGGTTTTTTTAGTATTCTTTAACATGAAATTCTTTTAGCACAAAAAAAATCATACCCTGTCAGTTTTGTGTTATATAAACGACTTTCACTGCATATAAATTTTCTATAAACTATTTCGATGATCCGAACTTTAGAATCATTAATGCTATTTGTTTATCTAAAAAGTAAAAATGGATGTTTGTATGTATGTATGTATTACCTCGCTTCACATTCCAACACTGTTCAACCGATCACTATGAAAAATTGCATCTATATGTATTTTTTTAGGGAGAAGAGTTTTATGCTACCTTCTTCGTTGCAGCTCCCCACCAGGTGATGCTACAGCATATCGAATTCTGCACAGTTCAATCAATTGCAAGTTGATAACTTCACTCTACCACCATCATTTCGCTATGTTTCCATTGAATCACCGTTATATCTTAAGGAACGGAGTTGCTTGCGAATATTACAATTTTAACAGAATAACAACAGAAAGTAACAATAAAGTATTACACTTCTAGATATAAATTATTTAAACTACTTTAAGCGTTCATTACACAAAATTTGTAACAATGTTTTGCTTTTAATGGGCAGAGATCAGCTTAGGAAGGTGTTTTCAAAAATCGACCCACAAGAGAGTTAAGGCGCGTTATAAATAAAAAATATATATATTTTTATCAGCTATTAGATCTACAGATTTAAAATTTAATAAACATGTGTTTTTTTCTCGTTTAATATGCATTTCGCGTAAAATTAACTCATTAAAAACTTCTTTATACTTCAATCGGTATTGTTTAATTTTTTAATTCACCCTTGCGAAGAACGGGTATACCAGCTAGTAAATAAATAAATTTAAGACGGTACTGTCAAATATGCTATTTTTTACCTAATAATTTAAAGGAAAAGGATATAATAAATTTTCAGATCATAATATTGGCATTTAATTCATTTGAAATCTGATGTGAATGCGCTGTGCGTAAAAAGCAATGCTTGCGATTATTATTAATTCCAGAAAGGTGAATTAAGTCTTAAATTTGATTTTTGATAAATCAATAAACACATTTTATAAGATACAAAGCCCATCTTTTTAAAGGAAAGCGTTTCATTAAACAATAATTCTTTCTTACTATTCTCGTCCAGTAAAAAAAGTAGGTTTTAAAATAAGCTAAAGTACTTTTAGCAAATTAGTTTTGGAGAATTTCCGAACAATCTAAAATGATTGCTGCATTACATCAAAATTAGAGATGCATTTTGAGTACTTAAGCTGCAAATGTTTGAAGGTACTTTATGTATAAGAAATACGTTCATTTTATTCTTAAACAAAATCGAAAAAATGAAGTAGCTACAGGTATTTTTTTATCAGTCTGAATAGTTTCTCTCAACTAAATTAAAAAAAAAACAAAATGAAAGGTTCTTATTTTGAAATAATATGACTGGATTTTAGATTGATTTAGGATTATTTTTGAAGATGTATCATTCTGGTGATAACTTTTCAAGTGACATTTTAAGCAAGAATAAATCATTAAAGATATAATAATGAAATAAAAGAAATTGAAATTTATAGGAGGTTTAAAATTTTTCAAATAACCAGCAAAATATCCAACAAAAAATTAAGGAATTTAATATAAAGTAGGTTTATATTTAAATATAATACTGGATTTTTTAAAAATTGTAGCTCATTCTCATAGTAAATAAAGAAATCATTCTAACATTGATAGCTAGCAGTTGAAAGGAGAAGAAAAAGTTTGAATATGGAAAAGGCTATTTATATAAAATGTGGAAACTACACAAGTCACATTCTACTCAACTTTGATAGCTCATATGTCTCTGTGGTATTTAAGAAGAAATCGAGAAATAGCATTTTTTCCCTGAAAGCAGGTTTGCAGAGGAATAACGTTGAAAGCATTTCCCACCAGTGGGAATAACGATCAAAACGAAAGAAAGCTATTTTATGTTGTAACACAGAATTTGCATAGGGAACTAACTATATGTCAAGGAAGGGACAACCGTCGTTATTTTACAGAATATATGACATCCTGACATTTTCGATCTTGTTCATATTGGATATGTTGTGGTTGCCTGGATTTCGACAGAATCGCTATCGTTAAGGAAATCATAATTTAATCAATGTGATTACATAAAAAAGAAGCAAAAGTCATACTCTAAAGAGCATAAATTATAAAACTTATTTCTCATTTAATATTATACGCACTTACCTCTTGAATCTTATTTTTTTGTAAATCGCGTATTATTTCATAATTTAAGGCGGTGTCTGTGTCCCTGTCTAGGTCAATAATGCCTTATTAACGTTTCTCTTTAAATAATACACACGTATTTAAACATAATATTTAAGTAATGTCAAGGTTGATATTTTGAATCTTGATTTTTAAGCAATTCATATAAGAAATGCAACAAATAAAAGCATTAAAGAATTACATTTAAGAAAATCAAATAAGGATTTTTTCCCACTTAATAATGGATTGTAACTAAAAATTACATGAACTACGTTTTCGTTCATGCATCATATTATTTTCGTGAAGAAATAATAAAGTGATGATTTGACGAAACATAAATTCGTTCTCAGTTATTAAATGCGTTTTCACTGATGGCTAGTACAGTTTCTCTAGTAACTCATATATTGTTTCCTAAAAAGTAATTTAAGTAATATGATTCATTTTTTAACACAATCGATTGGAACCCACATATTAGTTTTCCTTTTAAACGTCTGGTAGAAATAAAAATTCTAATTATTTATTACAAAAAGAACTGATTGAAATATTCAAGTTGACTGTAATGACTATTATCATAGGTTCTCAAGCTTAATGTGTTAAGTTCTCCCGATTAGGATTGCATGGCTGCTGTATCTTCTGACAATAACTAAAAGTTTTATGTACTCTGTAAGGAACAGCTGCCTGCACCTGGCAACAGGTCGAACGAGAGACGATATAGAGAAAAGGATCTGGCAACGACGGAGGAGAAAAAGGTCGGAACGGGAGAGAAGAGAGAGGGTTGCTTAGTAGATACATCTTGACCAAGACTTTTTGCAATATTGTGGAAAGAAAAGCCACTTTCTCCACACGACCTCTTTCAAACTTGGTGAGCTCGGTATGTTCTTCTTCCTCTTTTTAAACGTATTCTTGGCAAACATCAACTCAATACGTAAAATTTCATAGACAAATAACGCTTACGAACTTAACAGTACGCTTTTAAAGCAACCCTGATGTACAAGTTATGATTGGCGTCTCTAGCCCAAATCTTAAGCACGAACATGAAACTTGAAAAGATGTCATTTTTCAGATGGATAAACACACCTACGAAATTTGGTCGTTTATCTAACACAAGACTTTCTTGTTATTGGGATTATTTCCCCGCCACACATTGTAATCTAGAATACATTAATAAGCAATTTTAAGGGAAAGCTTTCAAATGTATACATTAGCAATACGTATTTCTTCTTGATTTCAATTTCGAGAATTTATTGGAGCAAAGTTTAAAACGCCCTAGTTTAAGAAAAAAATTTTAAAAAATGAAAGAAATTGAAACTTTTTTTCATAAGTGTTATTTACAAAAACGAATGATTAATGATTTAATAGGAAATGAAAATGATTTGTTTGCTGTTTGAAAGAGTTTTACTTTGAAGTAGCAAAATTCAATATTGGCAACAAGCAATTCCAGATACAATTTTTAAAATTTTCTAGAATACTGCTTTGTGTTGCTTGCAGGGAAGAATTTTAGATTAGGTACTTTTCACAGCCGGAAGCATTATTTATTCTTCCGGATGCTAAACCTGCTCATTAAAAGCGTGGAACTTTAAACTAATACTTCTTTATAGGACTAATATTTGCAGTAATTGAGATATATATCCCTTTCAATATGATTCGAGTTAAAAAGAATACATTTTTCTGTTGGAAAAAAATTTCACTATTTTTCAATTTTAAATATGTAAAAACTGACTTATTTGCATCTGAAATTACCGTTTTTTTCTTCTTTTAAAAATTTTAAAGCAGAAACTTAACTATACTTTTGGTGCTGTAGAGTATTCAGATTCGTTAAAATTTTGAAGTTTTCGCGCATATTTATATGGTAGAGATCCTTCTTTGATAAAGAGCAAAAATTTAAAATTCAACGAATAATAGAAATATTATGCCTAGAGAGAACCATTAAAATGATATAGAAAAAAATCAACCATTTAAGAGTCATTGAAATAAAAACCACATATAAAATTGTTGAGTGACTAAACTAAAACAATATTTTCTCTGAAGTGAAAATGAACATTCCCTTTCCCCAGCGTAACCAAACACACGTAAACTGGTAGTTCCTCAGTCTCTAAATGTTTTACGGAGAAATAATAAACATTCATACATTAAGAAATGCCTTTTAACGTTATTTTTGTAAGGTGCATCTTATTTAGGAGTATGTAAACTCGTGAGTTCTTTTCCGACCGTGTTCGAATTGTGACAAGAAAATAATTGCAGACAGGATTTGGTCCCACTGTTTTTTCCATACCTTCTATGGGACATTTCTTAAAATCAAGGATATATTGAGATGTTACAGGATTACGATACATCGTTCAGTGATTGAACTTTTACATGTACTTGATATACCTGAAACACACTTATTTTTCTTTGCATTTTATATTTCTAGTGATATTTTGATATAATATTGATGTGTTTATTTTGGTAAATTTCTGTGTTATAGTTATGTAATCTTTTCTTTTTTGGGAGCTCCTAAACTCATTTGGCTGTTACTTATTTTATATCTATTCTTTGTATGTATTTACTTTACCATTATTCCTAAACTCATTTTGTTATTTACTCCATATATATCATTTTTATGTATTTACTTTACCATTATTCCTAAAATCATGTTATTTACTCTATACCTATTCTTTCTATGTATTTATTTACTCATTATTTTAACATTCAATACCATTGTGAAGTACTTGTAACTTTTCGACATTTATCACTTTATAAACATTGTTTACTATTGATGCACATTTAGTGAGAATTTCACTTGATCTTATGTTATGTTGAATTTTTGTTGAATTTTGTTGAATTTTTAAATATCTAATGTGAATTATCTTTATTATATGTTGTTTTTTCTTAGCCTCATTATTATTATAGAAACCTTATTATTAGCCTCATTATTATTCAGAAAACAACTCTTTGTAACATAATGCTGTATACCAAATTTTTGATATTTTGTTATTCAATATTGCTATTTTTTACACGTCAGGTTTCACCAGCTCACTCTTTTACACAATTATTATAGCTTGTATATTTTTATTTCATTTGGGGAATTTGATATCATTGAAATATTATTTTTATCCCCTGGGGACTTGCTAGTCAAGCTTGGCCAACCTGGCTGTGCCAGGCTTCAGCGGAGGAGGGGGGACTGTCAGGTTTGGAAGGTTTAGCTTCAAAATTAAGGAAGTGATAAATGAAAATGGAGCGAACTCTTTATCATCGCGTAAGGATTTGTAAGTAAATAAGCCTATTTAAAGGTGGAGCGAGCTCTTACGAAGGAAGAACAATCAATCGCCTGCATGCCACTCCGCAGGCTGTGTAAAAACAACGAAGTGAAGTCCTGCATCAAAGACATACTGATATGGGATTGAGGACTGTTTATCAGTCCAGGTACCCAAAAATAGACTGCCATCCACTGACGAAGGAGAACGCATACTCGAAAAGTCTTAGCTGGTGACTCCTCGCCGAAATGATAATTGTTCTACTCAGTTGCGCGCCAAAGGGCCGCCATGTTGGAGTTTATATGATTGAAGCGAAATAAAGGCGTTCTTATTGAGATGATGTTTTCCTCATTTTACCAGCAGGCTTGGGGTCTGTAATATATATATATATATATATATATATATATATATATATATATATATATATAAGTTTATTTACAAGAACATACTAAATCGCCATCTTACACTCAGAGCACGTTTTTAATCTCTGCTTTTAGCGGGGATTCTCAAGCAGTCCTCGTGCATGTCCTTTACAGGAGTCAATCTCGGAACGTAGGGGAATGCATTCTAGGGTACTTTTCTCCCGTACTTCCTCAGGCAGTAACACTACCCCTCTTGGTCTCTGACGTCATCAACTGGTTTCGGAATAATGTTCGCTACAGTGCGTGTGTGTGTGAGAAAGATTGTTTACATCTAGTTATTTTTGCCTTTTTATTAGGAATAAATTATATTTCTCTGAAACTTATAAAAAATCTAAATACTTCACACTTTTTTAATGAATCTGTGGTTTTATTCTAATTATTTCCATATATTATGATGTATTGATTATTTGCAAGATAAAAAGGATGTCGACGAAAAAAAAGTACATTGAATTATGTGGAAATTTTTTTCCTTGCATAATATAACTTTGAAAAGTAAAAAAAAAAAATTACTATCAAGTATCGATTGTCAGAAATAGATTTTTGTTTTTACTTTATATCATAGTTTTTCCCAAAGGAAATTTCATCCCAATAGACATCCCAATCCATCCTTTTTATTCTTGTGTTGCTCAAGCATAGCTCAAATAGTTTCTGCCTCTAATGAAACCACAACAAATAGTTTTTTCTCCATTAATAACTGGAAGCGGGACACTTTTTCAGGAATTTTTCGGGCACTACCTTTTGGGAAAGAACTCTTCAAAAAAAATTTTTTTCTTCGAAAAAGTTGTATTGATATTCTTCGGAGATATTTATAACATAGAAAAACATCACACAAAGTAAAGCAAAAGCATATGGAATCTTCAAAATTTTTTTTTAAAAAAAGGATCTTTTGAAGTCTTTGCATTCATTAATATTATTTTATACCTTTTCCTTCAGTAAAATTCTCAATGAAAGAATCTGTTTGAGCTCTCATAAAATACATGAATTTTAAAAAAAACAAAATGTCTAGTTTTTTATTCAATACCACCGAAGTGAACAAAAGGGAATAACATTAATCCAAAAAAAAAAATTCCGTGTATAGCTGGAATATTTTTTATAAAAAAAGTCGTACAATGCAAAAAAAAAAAAAAAAAATTCAAAGAGCTCTGCTGCAATTAAAAAAAAAATCCTCTAAAAAATCTTCAGAATCGATTTTAACTTTGACAAAAAAGATATTAGTTTTAAAGATAGTTTATGGGTGAAAAAAATCTTTTAAAAGAGACCCAGCTGATTCGTTTTCGGGTAAGACGATACTTTTAGATTCAGCAAACATATTTTTGGAATTCCAAAACTAAGTCTCTATGTCCTGTTTCTGATATTCTTAAATACGTTCTTGTATAATTGTCTGTTACTCATTATAAAGCTAAATTCCAATGTATCTAACAAGTTTATTATAATTAAAGAAGACCTTAGGAAATATCTTTTGTACACTGAAAACTTTGAGAACTCACTTATGTAAGAAAAATAAAGCTTTTTTTGTTTGTTTTCTTCTTCTTTTTAAATGAATGGAACTTTTGAAAGATTTCAACGAAACTTTTAATGAAGTGGAATATCCTGAAAAGATTTTAGTTTTGTAAAAAAAATATATATACATGGAAATAAAATTAAGATGAAATGTAAATGTTTATTAGTCTTAGTCACTAAAGGCAAAAATAAATATCTTATTATTATTAAAATTTAAATAATACATTAGATGCATTGGCTTGATGTTATGTTTTAGTATAAATAAAAACCAGATTCACAAAATCAGTTTTTAAGTTGTAAAGGTGTAAAATGTTTTAAGCCAAAGTAACTTAAAATAGTTATAACGGTATATAATCGTAAATATCACTTTTACGGTATACAGCTACCATAAAATCGCAAAATTTACCAAAAATTGACAAATGTTTAATGATTTTATTTTAAACACCATCTTACAACCTTTATAAAAATATCAAGTTTATTATTTTTCGTGCACTACTGCAAAAACTACAAGTTTTTTTTAAAGTAAAATCAGATGTCAGACTACTTTAAACAAGATGGCATACTTTAAATTGCGTTTTCCTCAAAATGTTTTCTTTTTTTTTGAAAATCCTAAAACGGGGACAGCTATTACTGAAAATGTTTTGAAAATAATTTACTTAAGTTTGTTGTGTATGTTCTGTATAATATTAGAAGTGTATTAACCTTCAGATGTGTCAATAACTGTTTTATTACCAAATTTACAGTCCCTTATGTGAATATAATCATTGTTTGTTTTAGCAATTTCATGTCATAACTAAGATAAGTGCTCTAGTTTTTTTAAAAAATTAAAATATCTGTTATCCTGAAGGTCACTTAAAAATGAATAGTAAAATAACACATCAACATTGGAAAATTTAAAATTTGTTCATAAACTTTTTGTACAGAATGGTCACCATTTAAGTGATTTTTGTAAATTTAAAAAAATAACACATTGTGTATTTTTATTTTTTGTATATTTTTCTTAAAATGTACTAAATAAATCGAAAAAACACAAAAATAATCAATTCCACAGAATAAAAAAATCTATTTTTTTTAAAAAAAATGTTGTCGCAAGTAGTCGGATACTTAAATCAGATTTCTAAGACGTATATTCTTACTTTTCTACAACAAAAAATGTTACTTAATATTTTTTTTTATTTATACACTGTGAAAAATGTATGCCAAATTAAATAAAGTACCCTAAAGATTCAATTTTTTACTGAACTGAATCAAGAGTTAAACATATAGAATCACTTAATTGCACATAACTGGAAGACAATTTGTGTTTCTGAGCTAAATCATTTTCTTATGGTATAATTTTAAACATAAAAAAAGAAGAAAAGCATTGTATACATAATTATAGTTTCGTACAGGTAGTAATAACTAGGAGTATTTCTTAAATACCGGTTTTGCTACATCCACGGATATCACTACAGAATATTAAGAAAGTTTATATATTTGGAAAAAGCTTAGACAGAGTTTTTAAATGCCATCCTCTTTCTTTTTCATCCAAAGCCAACTTCAAATCATAGACATTTTTTTAAAAAAAATTGTACACTCTGAGTTTTCTAAATTATATGAATACAATGGATACATCTACACTATCTTATTTTTTAATATGGTCAGCACTGCTGTGTTTTTTCATAATGGTCTTATAGAAGAAGGTAAGGATTTAAATTCTGAAAAGGCTTAACAACCGAAAAGATTGATACTTCAGTGGCCAGTGTATTCAGACATATACTTGGCGGCATATATCTGAAAAGTCCGCAAGAATTCTTTATGAATGTATTGAAGATGTCTAGGAAGCCATTCATTGTTAGATTATTTAATAAGCAGCTGAATTAAATATATGCTTTATATAAAACGATAAAGCACTATGACTAAACAGTTGAAGTAAACTAGCACCTCAAGAACAGAATACAGATTGTGCTTACATGATTAAAAAACTTTTACAATGAATTTCTCTTATAGAATTAAAAATATTTTCTCTGAAGAAAACTTTAAAAAAAACATTTGTTGAAAAACTAAGTTGATAACTATAGTAATATGAATCATGTTTTATTATTTTCCATTGAATCCTTACAACAAAACTTTCATCGAAATTAAACTTTGTCTAAAACAAATCTAATGGTAGAAATACATATTTAGAAGAACTAAAAACTAATATGTCGTCTAGCAAGAAAACAAAAGTCTGGGGTTCAGCTTACCAAGTATTTAGAAGTAGTTTAGCTTTTCTCGAGAGATTCACTTGCAGTTAATACAAAAAGAAACAATAAAACTTTTCTGTCGTTTTGAAGAACTTAAATTACAAACATAAAAGTGTTGAACTCGAATAGAAAGTAGATCTCTAATTTTTTTAGTTTTCCTCTAAGACACAAGTAGAAGATGATATGGGAAAAAAATTACTAGAGAAATTTCCCCAGTTGAGAGACCTTTCTTGAAGAACTATTTCTTTTATTCTTTTGTGGATTAAACTTCCTCCCGAATTAATAAGTAATAAATATTGTTTGCTAACTTTTTTGAGCAAGAATATACGTCTCTTTCATATTTTATGTACCTTAAACATGCAAGTTTTGTTTTGTACACTATTATATTTTCATACGTACATAATCACGCGTCATAGCAGATACGTAATTTCGTTTTGTACATAGTAAATTATCAATATTAATGCGAAGCGTTAGAAATAATCCAGAGACGTGCAGCATCCATGAGTGAAACTGTTTCAATAAGTTCTTGGAAGCTCCCCAAAAACTATTCACTCATAATTGCAACAGTCGTCCATTTTTAAGTAGGTTTTGTAAGAGCGGGGCTTTTGACATGAAATTAAATTTTGATCATGTCCAAAACAATTAGTGATAACATACAGCCCACACATATTTTCTAATGGACTCCAAGTAACTGGATGTGTGATGCCCCACTGGGAATGCTGTAAACTATGCTTAGCACAATAAGACATAATATTTTTTCACACTTTACTATACACTTAGTAAACTTTACATCCTAAATGACGTGCTGCGCTTAGGATGTTTGCAAGCAACACTGAATCTCACTTTCGTATCGCTATTTTGAATTGACGATAAAATAAAATCTGTGATCTTTTGAACCTTTTTTTTGTGTGTGTACAGTTTTTATCTTCTTCCCTGGAAAATTCACAGCCAAATACGCTAAGTTTGGTTTTGTGGTGTTATTTCAGGCTGTACGATCAAATGTGAGTGTTCTTTCCTGACACAATAAATATACTGCTTAATTTTTGTTTTACAAAAACATTTAATTCCATGTTTTATTAAGCGCACAACATCCATCACCAATTTTGAATCTATACTATTTACTGTATCTAAGAAAATTGGAAATTATGTATATCAACCGAAACATAAGTGTAAATTATATCTACTCTGCGCATGCATAATGTCGTGGTCAGCTTAATGTAAAATATGAGGCAAATTTTCGGTCGTACTAAGGAAGAAATTCCAAATCATTATCAATTTTTCTGAAGATCCTTGAAGGTTAAAAATTAAACTCTTAGTCAGCGTATTTTCGAATAGCTGTTCCTGTAGTTTGTCTATCTATATTCGAAAAATGATGCTTTTAGCAATACCGAGACACACACAGAAGACTTATTTCTATCCAACTTCCCACTGGGTTTACTTCAAACGAAACCCTTCAAACGGTGGCTGCAAGATACCTTAAAGACTCAGACAAAAATGACGTCATTTAAACTAACATTAATTGTGTAATTGATTTCCCAAACATTCTGAGCTTGCACCGCTACCCCACTTTATTCCTTTACCCACTTTATACCTTTATACCACAGTACGTCATACTTCATTTATTCTACGAGTGTTCTATACTGTCTGGTCGTTCTGACTGGTCTTTTGGTCCATCTCTTCTATTGGTTCTTCTAACGTACTATATTTTTTATTTTCATTTCCTAATTTTTTCTTTATAGAGTAAAACATGCAACAAACATTGTCTCAAACTTTAAGTTATATGTTATTCATATACTTGTGTTTGCTATAACATGGATAATTACAGATGATTCTGGATGAAACAAAATGACATAAAAACTTTTTAAGACAATGTAATTAAATGAATATTTTTCAGCTTACTATATTACTTTAATATGTCTATTGAAACAAAAAAACAACCTTGAAAAACATTGTAGCATACAATCTGAAAGTTGATGAAGATTCTGTTGAAACATGCGATAATTTGTGAATTTTTCAAAAACGTTTATGAAGAAGAAAACTTTTATTTAAAATGTTTTTTTGCGGTGAAATTTAAAACAACAAAAAACAGATGGTTCTATGTTTTTGACGAAATATGATTCGTTCCACTATGGAAAATATTAAGTTATTTTTTTTCAAATATCACTTATGGAATATATTTTCTCTCTGATCGATCTAATATACTAAATATAACTCAAAAATAAATATTTTTCATAATATAAATCACAATAAAATTGAATAGTAATCATTAGAAGTTATAACAGACCATTTACTAAATTAAAAGTTAGACTCTTATTTTTTGTTAGTTTAATTGTGTGTTACAAGATACAAATCAATAGAGATAATATTCTTAGAAGAATATTATCTTATAAATTTAAGTACTCTAAATAGGTTTCTAATCAAACAAAAATAAGAATAATTTCAAAAGGAGTTAATTAAATATTGTTTATTATCCAGTAACTCATATTACAAACGTTGCATGAGAGTTGAACATCATTTCCATGCTAGAAAAAGATAATGTAATTTAAATTTAGATTATTTTTTTCTTATGTATCAAAATACACATTTGATAATCAACTTATGGTTAATTAATGAAATATTATGTAAAATCCAATAAAATAAATGGATTTGAGTCCTATATAGATACTTTTGTAGATTACTTTGAATTCTTAAATTAAAGACGTAACTTTAAGTTTTAAATATTCACTTGCAAGGAAATTTTCATTGATCTTTCAAATCTATTTCAGGAAGATCACAACCTTAAATCAAACCCATTGATGAAAAATAAAATTATCCCAAAGCTGGGGGAAAGCAAATATATTTGTAAGAATTAAAGTTTTAATTTCGTTTTTTTTTTTTTACAAAAGTCATAAAAAAATATTTTTTTGAAGTTTTATATTGTGCATAGTTATAGGGAAAATTATTACCTTCTTTTATTATTTAAAAATATTTTTATAAGGCAAATGCGTTTTTTAGCAAATGTTGAACTCTATACATTTACGATTAAAGAATACTGATTCAAAATGCAATTATTTTATTCATATATAAAATCAAACTCCTAAAGCATTAATATGTGTAGTAAAAATAGTATTAATTAATTTCACAAACTCTAAACACACACACACACTCACACAGTGGAAACATTTTAGTTTTCAGGTTAACACAACTGTAGTTTTTTTTACATACTGACAAATAATTAAAACATGTCTATTTTGTTTTTATTTAATTGTACAAAACTATTGAATAATTCAGAAATATAAATGGGGGAAACGATTTAATATTTTTCTTTTCGATTATTACGATTTGCAAATATATTTCTAAATTTCCGATTTTCACATGTTTTGTATTAACATACAACATAGGAACATATTAGAAAAGCGATAAATTTCCTCTAAATTAACAAAAATATAAATTTCTTAATGTGAGAAATGCATAGTGTATATGTATGTATATATACATTTGTGTGTCTGTCCAATATTAACTAAAATTGTATCATTTATTATTGTAAACTTCTTCATTACCGACGAAAATAGAAAGAAGCGTTTCCCCAGGCCTGCACTTTAGGAGAGTATATGCAAGCAATGGACTGGACGAATTTCCTTGTTAAGCCTAATTTCATTTAAAAATTCGTATAAAATCTTTAATGCACTCAAACGCGATGAAATTTACACTGTGTTATCAATGATTATATCTGAATATTCAGTTCAAAAACTTTTGTTCTATTAAAAAAACAGTGAATTTTAAAGGAAATGTGTTCATTTTAATGAAAAAAAATATTCTTTTCTCTCTTTTCACCATGATGATTAAAATAAAAAAGATGCAAAGCTTAAAATTAACAAAATATTATGTAATAAATTCCAAATGATAAATTTACTCTCACATATAATTGTTGTGGCTTGAACAGATACAAATATTTGAAATACTATTAATAACATTTTTTATCTTTAATAAATTTTACAATGCTTTTAGTGTTCATAGTATCACATTAGTATTATGTGTGTTTTCTGTTCTTATATGGTGATTGTAACTCTGGTTGCGGTAGTAACTAAAATGAATCATTTGTTCTTATTGAATTAAAAATGAGTCAAAAAACGATAAAAACAATCTATTTTGTTCAAATGGAGTCATTGTGTTTATTCTATGAAAATCTGTTTTTTAAACATCTATGAGTCTTTAAATTATTGTTATAAATACAAAACACAAATGCAATAAATACTGACACTATTATTTGGAATGTCTAAAGCACACTAAACTACTAAGCTTTTCATCTTTTTCCAACTTAATCAAAATATAAACAGAAATCCAAAGCGCAATATACCATGAACCTTTAAATGCTCGTTTCTCTCCAATGAGCTAAACATGTGCAATTCTTTATATTCATTAATAACCCGGATATATCTCACACTTCCACCCCAAATGAACAACAAGGTTCAAAGGCGGCTTGCCAAATTTTATCATGCACCATCCCAGCTACACAGAAGATCTCTAGTGGATCCAGAACTCAAATGCAACACTATCCTCCATGAGCTCGCGGTCATGAATAGAATTCAATATATGCATATTATTAATTACCCGAATACTTAGAAAAAGTTTTTGTTTTGAATTTTATAATGTATCAACCAAATGTTTTGATTCTTGTTTATTTAATATTATGCAAAATGTGTTTTGAGATTTCATAAGTCTTCAATATCTCGGGATATGCATTTTAATCACAGAAAAAGTAATCTCATAAGTCCACTCTCATTAAATTTCAAAAGTTTATTTAAAAAAAAGTCTTACTGAGTCTGTTAAATCAACTACTCGCCTTTTATTTTGATAACGCAACAAAAAGAATCATCGAAATATAATTAATGAGATTCTCAAAGAAGGATCAAAGCTTCAAATAATTAACAAAGGTTTTCTTAATTTTCCTATGAGTAAATACAACATATAATCCTAAATGCAGTTTAATTAGATTTTGGGACTAAACTTTACTTGTTTCTTGCGAGAAATTCTACGAGTATTCAAATCTCTTTTTCAAAAATTAAATGAATAATTAAAAATAAACTTCACTAGTGACTAATCGAGGCTGAGTTGTGTAATTAATTGGGCCAGTAAATGGAAAAATGAAATAGTCACAACTCGTAAAATTCATTTTATATCGTTCCTTTTAAAAATATAAATCGTCCTAATTCAAAATAGTCACAAGGCTCAGAGTTAAAAAAGAAAAAAATGAGTCTCCTTTTGTTGTCTTACTGTTTGCAGGCACGCAGCTTTCAATTGAACGAAAAAGATTAAAAAGGATTTTATAAAATAATCTTTTGATGCACGATAACCTACATGCTTTCAGTCTGTATAAGCGAAGTGTTAGTGATTTTGATCAAATCGAATGAATTTACTAACTGTAGAAGTTATTCCGAAGTGAATTTCAATAAATTCCAGTTTTATTCAAAGCAATTGATGTTTTCTTTTTCACTTTCATTAAAATGACTGACTGAGGTACCACCCTTTATTTCTTGTTCCAGTGATATTTCAAGAGGGAAAGTTTAAAAGTATCGCTAAAACCATACCTTATATCTGAAAAAAAAATTATCTTATTTTACGCATCCGATGGCAATACCAAGCTATTTATAATGTAATTTCAGATGGTCTGCTTTAAATAGTCTTAATTCCTATACTATAAGTTAACTCTCTTTTCCAATTTTCAATCGTTAATAAATTACTTTCTATCCATCCATTCATGTTCAAATACATTTTTTAAACTTGCAATGGATGGCACTTGCTGATAATACTGTTTTTTTCAACTATAACTTCATTTATTAAATTAAAAAAATGAATGAATAGTAACAACTAAAAATATATAATAATAGCCCATCAGCAAATATAGAAAGGAAATGTGTTTGTTGCGTCTATGTAGCTCAACGTATAGTGTGTTGGGCTAATCCACAGGTAGGGAGTTCAAATCCCACGGGTATGACCTAATTTCTGAGGATATAATTTCATATTTACTATTCTATTTTTATATATACATATTTATATTAATTGTAATTATTTAATAAAAAAGTAACTCAAATACAGTTTTGCTTTGTTGATCTAAGTAGGAATTGACTTAACTTTTTTTTATGTGACGTGTGTGTTTTGCTTGAAACTGCACCAATTTTGAACAATTTTCTGTAAAAATACATAGCAGTTTTTATCATCGTTTATAATGTGTTTTATGCGATGATTTAGGGCTTCGACATGTTAGTAATGAAATTTATCTCATGTATATTATTTATAATATTATTACACATATTTTTATTTTATATTTTATTAGTAAATTAATCTTCTACTATACTTTAACCCTCCGTGTAGAGGAAACCGCTGCTAGTTAAAACTGCCGGGCCTCAATGACATTCTTCTGGTGAGGGGTGTTAGTTAGAAGAGGCAGGTGTCATTCCAGTGTAATCCACATCACTTAACCGAGGTTCAAAGTTACGTGTTCCGTTGTCAATAGCTTTGGTGTGGCTTTAACCCTTTATCTATCAGACACCCTTTAACCCCTATCTCTTTTATCTGACGATACTTATAAGTACCACTCAATTTAAAATTACATAGAGTATAACCATCTTTACGAATACTCTGACGATACTTAACAGGAATATTCTTTTAAATACACTCTTCCAAGATATATGGCAGTCCGGGTTCTATGGTGAGTATTTGAGTGGGGAAGGTGAACCGTTTTATAGCATAAATTGTGCGAAGATTGTCATTGACCTTATAAAACGATTTAACTGAATATTTTAAGTGAACAGTGTATCTAATTTTAATTTTGCAGTTGAATATCTTTTATTAATTAATTAGTTCTAACTTAATAAATTTCCCAAAATGAGTATTTTGTTTATGTGTATTCCCTAATTTTCAATGTAGTGAAAAATATTGAATGAAAAAAAACAACTGCAGTAAAACATAATGCGGTAGATAAAGAGTTAAAGTGCAAACTTAATCTATATTTAACTACAATGAACTTTATGATAATTGATTTTAAAGGGAATATATACGTTTTCTTCGTGTAATTACTTTAATTTATAAAATAAACTGTGACGTGTTTCTGAAATTAAAGCATATAAAAAATAAAATTATATAGTACCTTTTCAAACAAAAATATTTCAAATTTTATTTTCTTCAAGAAAAGAAAAGAAGTTATTTAATATGAAGTATATATTCATCTGATTCAAATTGATTTCTCATAGCATCGAACATTAACTCAAAACTGGATACAAATATTGGGTTTATCTACATAATTATACCTTATACCCTACTGTCTCCTGTTCTGTTAAATTAATACATTGCAATGATTTGATTTGATATCAACTGGTCTAGAATTGAACTCGGTGAATGGTAACACTATGATTATGTCCTGTATGACCGGCATTAAGCATCCTACATATACCCACTTGCTCCCGATATAACATGTCAAATAATTGCAATCAATATTCATAACATCAGATATGTAATCATAAGGGAATTCAATTTATATTAAATTTAATTTAATGCAATATAACGTTTTTGCTTGTTTTGCGATTTTCAGAACCAAGTTGTTTGCATTTTATCATAATTGACTCGTGTGTAAATGGCACCACAAGCTGTTTTAATTTGAGTATTTTATTTTCTCTTAGCCTCTTTCGTTCTGATTTTACAGGTGTTTTATTTCCAATAAAGTACTTATACTTAACAATTTATAAAAGGTTAGCCCTTTTTTTATAACTATACTTATACTAGCCTTTACCCAGTCGTTCTTATGGATATTACATGATATTGTGGGAATATACTATACTGTTGGAATTTATTCGGACTAACAAAAAATAAAACGGCTTTTTTTCTAAACCCTTAGCTTTTAATCATTACATATCTTAAGTAGACTGAAAAATCCCTCTATTAGTATAAAGTATGTCCTCCTGTAGCAGAAATGATCTCTTCAACTCGTCTTGGTATTGATATCACTAGAGCAGCGCACATGCTTCATCATCGTAGGGCCCCAGTTGAATTGCATTTGTTGTGTTATCGCGCAACTCATGTGAGCTACACTAGTCTTGAGAATATGCCGTAAATTCTCAATGGGATTCAGGTCTGGTGAATTACCAAGCCAGAAAAATCAATTTATTTTCTCGCATAAAAGTCTGGACCAATTTCGAATTGTGACAACAAGCCATGTCATGTTGAAATGTTCTATCAAATGTTTCCATGAATGCACTAGTTCTGCTGCGTAATATGTTTATGTATTTGACGGAATTCATCAGGGCTTTAAGATGAAAGAAACTTCCAGTCCCATTTGATGTGAAAAAGTCCCGAAACTTCTCTTCAGAAGGGTGTTTTATAGTCTATTGGATATGATCTTGTAGCAGAGTTCAACTTCACTCTGTTTTAATACACTTGATTTGTATCCCTGCACAACTAAATGCAATTAATCCCTAACATTTTCCTTCTTCTAATCGTTAACAGTCTGAGATCGGTATTTTTTGGCCCATTCTAACGTTTTTCCACCAATTTTTTGAGTTAGGAATTGTTTTATCCTCGAGTGTGTTGCCTTACGAAAAACTTCCAGAAGCTTTTGCGTACAATTGAGGTATTCACTTCAACACCTAATAAATCCTTTCGAAGGTCTGTGCTTGTATTTCTTGGATTTATTTTGTAATTTCTTATTTGAATTTAATCAGTTCTTATAGCAGTTTTTCATTTGGGTCACATTTTCCTTTTCTTTTTAGAGAAAATGTCCAGGAACATTGAAATGTGTTCTTAAAATTCTTGAAACACTTGATTTGCCTACACCAGGGATGGTGAACCAATGGCACGCGGCAGAATATTTTGGGCACGCCATCGATCAAAAACGATTTGCATTTTAGCTTAAAATAATTAAGTTTACTTTGAATTATTATGAACAAACACGAGTGATCCGTCGCGACGCCGACTCGTTTGGTATGTCTTGCGTAAATACTTCGTGTATTATAAATCGCTAATGATGCAAAGTTTATCTACGCATAGTGTGTGTATGTAACTATTTCTAAATATATTCAAGTTGTTTAAAAAACATATTCTAACGTTAACATTAATAGTTCAGCTTGTATACATCTAATTTATTAATGTGATCAAATTCTTGTCTTGTAAGTCTAATTGGTAAAATAACTCTCACTGCTTTAGTTTGAAAAATTTTAATGACCTGAGACAAGAGCGAAAGAGCAGGTACTACAGAAATCTCGTACAAGCACTCAATTTCCTAAAAACAAATAAATCTGCCCATGAGCCCGCAGTCGTGCGCAGTCAGTAAAAATGTTTTTTTCGCGGGGTGGGGGAGAAATCAAGCGAGAGCACATAGAATAGTTAATTTCATCGACACAACTGTATATTTAAAGTTTTGCGTTAAATATACGATTTTTAACTGCTATTTAACATGGCTAGTTCAACAAAAAGTGCAAGATAGTAAGTGTAGCAGAGAATTTCAAACATGGTGGGCTGAGAAATATGGCATGATCAATAAAGGCGACAAAGCGGTGTGTTTTTTATGTTCTGGAACAGTGGTATGCGGAACATATATATCGTCTGTAAAACGGCATTTTGAAACAATTCACAAATCCTTTTGTGAAAAAAGCGAACCAGACCAAAAAGAATTAATTGCAAGTGCAATAAAACACAGAAATAAACAGTCGACGTCTATGTTTAAATATGTAAGCAAAAATTGTCACACAAGTGCGACAAGTTACTCGGCTGCAAATGCCATTGCTCGGCATAGTAAACCTAATCAAGAGGGAGAGTTTTTGAAGGAAGCTTGGTTGGCATATGCACCCTCACTTTTTGATGATTTTGATAATAAAGATAAGATAATTCAGCGCATCAAATATATTCCTCTATCTAGAAACACAATGAAAGATAGAATCTTGAAATTGGCAGAAAATTTTACAGACCAACAAAAAAGTGACATTAACTCCGCTCCTTTTATATCGCTATGTCTTGACGAAAGTATTGACCATTACTAAATCGACACGTTTAGCTGTCTTTGCTCGATATTGTGTAGGAAACAACATTAAGGAAGAATTAATTGCGATATATATAACATCGTTGTTAACAACTACAAAGGGCACAGATATTTATTTGTACGGCAGTAAGAAATTCTCTTGCTGAGAAAGAAATTGATTTGAAAAAATATTGTTTCAGAGTAACCACTGATAGTGCTCCAAATATGGTAGGCAAAAAAAGTGGTTTCATTTCTTTATTTAAAACAGACGAAGAATATTTGATTCTTGAATGCCACTGCATTATTCACCAACAAGCCTTATGTGCAAAGAGTGGTTTAACATCTCTTGATAATGTAATAACTTTAGTCACAAAAATAGTCAACCTCATATCGTCGCAGGCTTTAAATAAATGATAGTTTGATGCTTTGTTGGATGAAGTCAATTCGGCGTATAATGGCTTAATAATGTGTAACAATGTTTGCTGGTTGAGTCGCGGGAACGTACTTCAAAGATTTGTTGATTGCTTGGAAGAAATCAGACTGTTTCTACAAAATGAGAGCAAAATTGAACAATACCCACAGTTGATAGATATTATGTGGCTTTTAAAATTGATGTTTTTTACAGACATATACCAACATTTCAACGAATTGAACATAAAACTTCAAGGTCCGAATCGTCAGTTATCGTCATGATGGATCTCATTCGCGCTTTTGAAGCTAAACTATATGTTTTCAGAAACGATATTATTACAAAAAACTACAAGTACTTCCCAAACTTGAAAAAAAATATCAAAGATTTAGATGCCCAAGAGAAACGAAATGAAGAAAAAGTTATTCATGACTTAATTTCTCTATAATGGATTCTTTATATATAATCAAAGAATTTTCAGCGAGATTTTCTCACTTCAAGGAATTATCGGAAACGTTCAAATTTATTATGTACCCTGATGTGATTTCGTTTGATAAACTTAACTTCTCTCAATTCTATTGGTTGGAAATTGAAGAACTTGAAATGCAACTGATTGATTTCTAGTCTAGTTCAATATGGATTCAAAAGTTTATTGAAACAAGGAAAAAGTTGGAATTGATTGAAGCAGAAAGATTGACACGCAATATAAGTAAAAATATCAGTAACGAAATTTTGGAAACATGGAATTCGATTCCAGACACATTTAACTGTTTGAAGAAGTTGGTGTATGCTATTTTAACCATATTTTCATCTACCTATGCCTGCGAGTCATTATTTTCAGATATAAATAACATCAAAGACTCGCTTAGAGACCGTTTAACAGACGACTCTAATTCAGCATGCATTCTATTAAAAGTAACATATTATAATCCTGATATAAGTTATTTGTCATCTAATCTACAACTGCAGAAATCACACTAATGTTACTTTAATTTAAATTACAAGTATAACTAAAACATTTACTATTATACAGCGCGAAATGTATTTTTTCGTATTAAATAAAGAACTTGGATTTGTTCGTATTTAATTTTATTAGTTCTTCAATAATCACAAGTCAAAATTATTTGATGGCACGCCTATAACTCATTAAACGTTTTTTTAGAAAAAAAATGGCACGTTGACCCAAAAAGGTTTGCCACCCCTGGCCTACACTAACTACCGTAGCAATATCTCTCACAGTCATAGAAGTGTGTTCGTTGAGAGAAGTTATTTTTTACAATGCTTCCTCGGAGTAATATTCATCTTTGAACAAGGAAAAGTAATACGTGTTACGCGGAACACAAAATTATAACCACCTGTTGCTGCACTGAAATGCTATCAACTGAAGCTATTAATACACTAAAACCCGTCAAACAATTAAATTATATTTAAAATCGATCTGTCTCTCTAACTCTAGGCATATAAAACCGATTTGAGGTGTTTTGGGACATCATTGGCAATCACATATCAATTCAAACAAGAAAAAAACATGTTTGTCCAAATTAATTCGAGCAGTAATATATATACTTTAAAGAAACGGAGTGTAAAAAATCTACTTCTGTCATAGAAATTCTAGTCCTATCTTTTTTAGGTCAAGAAGTGAGAGTTATAAGAATATTTTTTTCAATGCAAACTAACGCTTAATCCTAGAATATAGATTTCACAGTAAAAATAATAAATAGTACAATAAAATAAGAGTGAAAAAGTGTGTGTGTGTGTTCTAAAGCCTACAATGTCAAAAAAGAAAGAAATTGGAGTTCATGAGACACAACAAACACTGAACAAAAACTATTTGGACTAATCAAAATACCTATTACGATTTTCAGCTGTCTCTGAATTAGGCCAAGTATTTAGGGTTAAGCAATGCTTTATGGATCCACCTTCCGCGTACAGCAGAAATTTTTGACATAATAGAAAAAAAGAAAATTAGAGCTATGTTGAAAAGTTAAGCGTATTTCTAACACGTGGATGATAAACCTGATGATATAGTAAAATAAAATTACGAAAAGAGAACAATAATATATCTCTCAAGGAGAGGAATAATAATAAAAAACTTCTATGGAAAAAATTAGGATAAAAACTTGCATGTAAAAATAAAACTTGAATACCGAAAAGCAATCTTCTACGCTAAGATCCCACGCGAAATGGTGTTAAGAATTGGAAAATCAAAACAAGAAAAAAAAAAGCGTGGTGCAAGCAAGATATTTATTTTACAACTAAACTAACCACTAAGAATTTTAAAATAAACTAAACATAAGAACTTTAAAAAATAATGAAAAAAGTTAAGAATAGTTCATATAAAATAGAAATATATTTAAACATACAAATTTACTTGGATAAATATATTCAAGATAGTTATTTTGCAGTTAAACTATGCGCTTAAGATATTTTAAAATATTTCAAAAAATAAACTAAACACAAGAAACTATAAGATCAAATACTGAACTAAGTTAAAAATAGATTTAATTTGAAATAGAAATATATATTTAAAAATAAATTTATTTGGATAATTGTATTCTGAACCGTTATTACAAAATTTCATAAAATTACTTTGTTTTAATATGTTACCAGCAACTAAAGCATTGTTTCTTTTTATAAAATTTAAGATAATATTCCTAAATATTAATAGGTGTAAGTTACTACCCAAAAAAAGGTATTTTTATGTTAAAATCAAACGAGTATCTTTTATCAAAAATATTACTTATTAGCAAATTATTCTTAACGTTTAATTGAAGGTCCAAAAAGTTAACTGCTTCGTTATTACACAATAATTAGTATATAATAATTGTAAATTGTAAGGTTAATAATTAATATATATATATATATATATATATATATATATATATATATATATATATATATATATATATATATACAAATATATATAAACATTATTCATTATTGTCATTTGATGGGCCTCGTGCATTTGTTTTTCTTCCTTCAAAAAAATATTGTATTCCCTGTAAAACTTTTTGGTGTTTATTCAAATGGGATATAGATTTCTTCCTCGTCACTAGATTGTATTTCTTAACTACGAGTTATACTATCACTGTATGTCTTTTAGTAAGTTTGAAAAAAAAACGGTCATTCAAATACAATGAGATAACAAGTAATATAAAAAAAATTAAGTCAATCTCTACTTAGATCAACAAAGAAAAATTTTATTTTAGCTACTTTTTATTAAATAGTTAGAATTAGTATAATTATATCTGTACATATGACAGAATCACAACATCAAGTGGTAATTAATTTTCATTAATTATCAGTAAAATATCGTATCGTCATCTAAAACACTCGTGTATATAAAATTTCAGAATGTGAGAAAAAAAATCTTAAATTTTTGACCCAAGTCGCTAAAAATGAAAGTAACGTGGCTGTATCTGTAATTATTTTAATAATTAGTTTCATTAAATGCATTTCAATTAAATATAATTTAATTATCGTATTTTTTTCCAAAACAATAATGTATAGAGAATTTCAGCTCAAACGTGTGCTTTAAAATGTGAGAAAAAAATATTTTCATGTTTTGACACAAGTCGACAAAATGGTCGCTAAGTCGCCAAAAGTGATGCCAACGTGGCTGTATTTGTAATTCTTTGAATAACTAGTTTGAATCAATTAATTTGTATTAATTTTAAATCAAATATTGTATTGACATCCGAAATAATCCCGTATATAAAATTTCAGCTCAATAGAGCGCTTTAAATTTATTTTATCAATGATTGAAGTTTCCACCAAGATTAATAAGTTTATGGAGAGTGTGAGCTAACAGTAGGAATTGAAAAACATGACAATAACTGCCAAATGTATTCACGTATAAATGTGAATAATTTTTTTAGTATGCTTCGGTTTAACTTAAGATATAACAGCTAAAAAAGGTGTTAAATGGCAGTATTTAATGGGTTTTCCTATTTTTCAAAGACCAGATATTTACTTTTTTATTTTTTGAAAGAAATGAACAGCAGAATTAGCGTTACAGTCTCATGTCTTTAGCATCCTACCACTAAGAACCTGGTCGTATTCTTAGATGAATTAAATGTTGTTTCTCTATTCCCATATAGCAGCCAGATTGGAATTTAAAACTCACATCAGTTAACAAACGCTTTTCAAAATTTTGGACCGTAATACAAAGGAGTATTATTAATTTTAACTGTGAAACTTTGTAAGAAATGATACCTAAAATATAGATGCAGATTCACATAAAAGGATCAAATGCGTCATCAAATGCCCAATGAGGTATTAAAATGTTCTTTCAGATGCAAATAACCGAAATATCTATAGAAATATTTTTGATGTTCGGTAGTTTTAAATCGGTACATAATAGGGATTTGCAAGAAACAAATCATTTTAGTACCACACAATTGATACATACTTCAGTGCAAGGAATATTTATTGAAATATAATAAATATTAACATTTCTGTGGGCTCTCAATAATTTAAGAAACGTAAAAACTTTAAAGCGACTAAATATTTTTTTTAAAATTCGTCATTTAAAAAAAGTTTGAAAAACTTTTAAAATTCTTAATTTTTTAAAGTTATAAAATAATGGCTATTCAAACTGACTTTTTACTTTCAGAATCAACTTAATACTATAATATAAATATAAAAAATAAACTATTTTGACTGTTATATATAATATATATACTGTCTGCAAAAAATATTTTGAAAGAGGTTACTTTGTAGTCTTAAGAAATTTCAAGCAACTATACAGAGTGTCCCCAAACTTGACGATAAGCGAAGACGAGGTGAAAGGTGGGGCAATATCCGTTCTGGAAAAATTTTAATTTTTTTTTTAAGGACGAGCACATATTTTTAAAATGTGAAAAATTGATACTCTCCATCATCTTCAACTACTTTGACCTCAAATTTCCCAATTTTAAGATGATTTTTCCACGTCATCTTACGTATTCAAACTATTCACCGGAGTCACAAGTCGAACACAATTACTTGTTTAATTTCTGGGTAGGGCTTGTGATTTTCGAAAACCTTATTTTTGAGGCTAATTACTATGCATAAAAAAAATCAAAATCCATGTTTGTTCCAATTTTGCGGACGATATTTAGTATAATTAAAATTATTTTTTTTAAAAAAATATTATATAAATTTAAATTTTAAAAAATTAAATGTATATCAGAATATCAGTAATATAGATAAAAATCCTTCGTCTGAAAAATTTTAAAATTTTATTCAGAGTTAAATCCTTACGCTGAAACTCTCAATTTCCCATTCTAAAAGGGCTTAAATTTTTCATGAATCAAGAACTTAAAATAAAGTTTCTTTAATAATACTACATGTTTCTGAAAGCCAGTCTTGTAATGAAAAAAAAAGTTTTTATAGCATAAGACTTAAGAAAAAAATACTTAATATTTAGGACTACATGGAATATTTTTAATATTTCTGTTGTACTTTTAAGAATTTTTGCACTATTGATTAAAGAATTAGAATTTAAAAATGATAAAAATTTATATCATGTCTTCTATTGACTGCGTCCTCTCAACGACTTCTATGCATGTGAGAACATACTGATTTACGATTTGCAATATTTACATTTGATATGTCATAGAAAGTCGAGTTGATGGGACATCAAAAGTCAAAATAATTTTTAAAAAAATTTCCGAAGAATTCTAAATTTTGAACCTTGCAAATAGGGAGAATAAAATTTTTATTTACATTGCAGAATAAGAAAAAATGCTGGTATTCTGTAAACAGTTCACGAAGATTCTACACAAATGAAAATTCGATGTTCCATTTGAGGGTACTTATTGGAATCAAATAGCCGACGAAAAAGATTGGCTGAACATCAAAGGGATTCTTTTGCAGCCAATATATTGGATTTTGATGACATAAGCTTCAAGTTTTGAAAATGTACATAACAGCTAGCAGTGAAATAATTTAAAATATTTGACTTTATTCATTCTATGAGGTATGCTCGATGTTGTTATACATATGTCCTCAGTAATGTTAAGGAATATTAAAAATTAGTAAAAAAGTTTTTTCCCGTACTTTTTCTTTAATGTTCTTATATTGTAGACCAGTGCTTCTCAAACTTTCAATACTGGCGCCCCCCTTTTCAATCACAATTTTTATCGCGCCCCCTCTTATACATAATAATTTACTGAATGCAATGATAAAGCACTTTTACGATAAAGCAACAATATTTATTATAAACCGTACAAATTCATGACATAAGTATTAAATTTTGTATATGTTACTTTTAAGCAAAAAAAAGTTAAGTAATAGGATAATTACTAAGTTATTTTTCCTTTCTCTGATTTTTAAGTTGGAACATATTACAAAATGCGGTGGTTGCTTAGAATACAAAATATAGATATCAGCTAAATATAGAAAATGAACTAAGAGGGTCAATTTCTTATCTTAAAACTCCTTTCAAAAACTTTGCTCTGTAAGACAAGACCATGGAAGTAGCTAATAATTATTAAACTTGTTCTTAATTTAGTATTAATTAATTAGTCATAAAATACTCTGTGCACCACTCATACATTGAAAGCAGTGTTTCACAAACTTTCAATACTGGCGACCCAATTTTCAATCATAATTTTTGTCTCGCCCCCCTGTACAACAATAATGTATTTAATGCAATAAAAATGCACTTTGAGAGAGAGACGCTAAAGTTACAATACGATCTTAATTATAAACCGTACAAATTAATACGATAAGTATATTAAATTTTGTGTATATGTAACTTTTAAGTAATATATATTTTAAGAAAATTACTTAAAATTATATTACTTAGAATTATGTTATTTTTCTTTCTCTAATTTTTAAATTGGAACAGATCGCAAAATGATGTATTTAATTAAAGATTTATTTCCTTCAGCATTCATTTCTCAAAGTACAAATGTCATTAGAAAAATAGTCTAGTTAATGTCGCTCTCTATCATATCCATCACATCTGGCATTATAGGGTACGTTTGCGTGAGTCTGGGCAACCTATCGGACGTCTGCGCAAAACATGTAGAAATGCTTTTCCTCGTACAATTCCAGTCAGTTTTGGTCGACTCGATACTCCTATAGCTACCGAATCTAGCTTGAATGTACGTTTTTTTTTTAATTTCCACGTTAATTGTAATTCACGGTAATTAAGTATTTACGGCAGTAGATTAAAACAATATCATACATACATTTTTAAGTCGTAAGCAAACATTCGACCATAATAAAGAATCAACAAGTACACAGACGAACGTGCATGGTTCCGAAAATTAAATCAAGGCGATCTCAAAAATACTTAAATTTTGGATTTACCACTACATAAGTAAATGATGGAAAAAAAGCCCCAGCTCAATATGTGTTAAAACTTACAGAGCTGTAGAACAACATGTGAAAGTTGTTTTTAAAACATGTAAAACCATTTAGCTATGTTGGCAAAGAATTTTAAAAAGTATTTTCTGGGAGAGGACAGCTTGGTAGCAAGTTACGAGTGGATTAGGGATATATTTCAAGATACTCCAGAAGGGCTCTCAACTTCCGAAGAAGAAATCTTCATAGATTTCACATCCAGTGAAAAATTAAAAGGCAATTTTGTAATAAATCGCTCTTTGAATTTGGGGTAGAGGTGGATGAGGAATTATCTGTTCTGAAAACAAAAGCACTTCGTATACTATTACCATTTTCAACATCCTACCTTTTTCAAACCGGATTTTCTGCAGTGGATGCCTTGAAGACAAAATATAGATCTCGGCTAAATATAGAAAAATAACTCTTTAAGTGTCAATTTCTGATATTAAACCTTCCTTTGAAAAACTTTCCTCTACAAGACAAGCCCGTGGAAGTCCCTAATAATTATTAAACTTGTTCTTAATTCAGTATTAAGATTGATTGATTGAATATTAACGTCGCACTGTTCAACTGCACGAGGGCTTTTGACGACGGACCACGTAATTTTGAACCCTGGTCAAGTGACGTGGATGACACCTGAACTGGCACCCCTCTCTCCTAATTACTACACCACACCAACGGGAAAACGTTTCAACTCTCAACAGATTTAACGTGCATCGCTGCCCTACACGGCGGGTCTTTAGTGGTACTGGGCTCGTACTCGTGACAAGGCAAGCCACGATCCGATACCTATACCACTCGGCTACCGCGGCCAAATTCAGTAATAAGAAATTATTTATAAAATACCTTCTTCAGTACTGATACATCAAACGTATACTGGTTGAAACACCGACTCTTCGCGCGAGTTCATTTTTTAAAAAAATAAAACATTATTCTTGATATAATAGCTGAACTGTAAGGAGAGTAAAACTGTGTGCACGACATTGTATACAAAAATGTAAAATGATTTTTTTTTAGATAAATGCTATAATTGTAAATAACTGTTTAAAAGAACTGTAGTTTTAAACCTCACACAATTAGCATTTAGAATTAATGTTAAATTATGAAAAAGAATATAAAATTCCGATGAACAATAATTGTGTTACTCTTTAACATTTAAAGCGAGAAGACTTCAAAATGTTTTAACCCGGGAGCAGGCGCGTACTCGATACTAACATTAATGGTAGTGCGGGGGACTCAGTCACCCCAATCATTTGTTTAGAATTATTTTTACTGTACACGATACAAATCGGAATTCTAGTGAATATTTTAATTTATAGAAAGTATACTTACCTTCTTTCAAGGACTATTCAATTCTTTGATGATTTGAGAAAAAATCCAATAAAACTGAACTAAAATGATTCAAAAGTACAAGACCATAATAAAGGACGCAAATCAGACACTTTTTAATTATCCTACAGAAATGTTAAACCAATCAATTCTTTTCCAAATATCGCAAAACTCAATTATTTACAATTTCCCTAAGCGAAAAGCAAACGCATAAAAGATGGGAGGGAACAAATATTGATAATAACCATACCATAAGATTGAAGGTCAATCAAATGATTAGCAAACGTACTATGCAGCCTGGCTGAAAAGTGAATCATGACTTCCTTTTCTTTTTCTACAACTAATGTACAGTATTTCAATAATATACACAGTGGTGAATTGTTTATCTTAGAATTTTCTCAGGGTCTGGTTTCGCTTTTTTTCTTTTAACGAGTAATATTTTATGTTAAAACGTAATAAAAAAAATCTCTCATTGAGGAAAAACAGCAAATAAAACAAAATGTTTTTTTTTTCTTTAATTTGGTTTTGGGATTAAAGATAGCTATTTGATGACGGAAAAAAGGCAGATGTTAAACATAAATTATGTCAGTGTTGTGTGTATTTTTTTATTATGGAAGAAAGCATTTTGTTTTACTTCTCTTTCCGGTTATTTTTTTAAAAAGTAGTATTTTTTCGTATTTAGTATTATTTTGTTTTAATTTTTAAATTTTAGACATATATCCTTTTGACAAGTCCATCATATTTTGTGTTCATATCCTATGGTTAGCTATATTAATCTGCAGATTAAATATTTTATGAATGAAATTTTTTAACAGTTATAGAGGTAAGCACATTACTTAAATTGATAGTTCGTGCGTTCGCGTCACCGACATGATTATAGCTGTATCTCTGTAGCTATATACAGCTGATGTATAGTGCTGTGTATATCTTATATGTGAAATTGAATGGATTTAGTGAAAAGTTCAATGTGTATATACAAAATAAAGTATCACATTAATCATAAGGTAATAAAATATTTCGAAACATTTATTTTATTTTGATATGTGCGGCCCACCTCAGTTTATAAAATTTTTACTTGGCCCACCAACCGATTTGGGTTGGGCACCCCTGCCCTAAGCAGTTTAACTTATGGTAACTACACCCCTTTGGAAATTCTGACAAAAACATTCTTTGAAGTTGATATTTATATATATATATATACTTAAAAGTTCACTAAAGTTCCCTAAAAAAATGATTTAAGAATTTAAAGTGATGGTGGAGTGTTTTGTGTGTCGTTTCGAATATCTACCAATGTAGAGGAAAATTATTTCTTTAAAAATCAATTGGAACGTATTTTAAAGTTAATAATTGTTTCGAGATTGTTCTAAACTAAAATATATAAATTAAAATTATTACAAAGGAAAAAAATTAATCTACAAACAAAGAAATTCTAATTTTATTGTGAATTTTCTGCTAATGAACTGTTTTTTAGTATTTCAAGGAAATGTTTCTGTTAAAAATAAATTACTATATAGCTACATTATCAAGCTCTATTTTAACAAAAAATAATAATTACTCTAAAACTACAGTGAAATTAATGAATTTTTTAATTAGACCTGAAACTTGAATTTACAAAATTAAAGATTTAACATCGAATGATAGCTATCTCTTATATGAGAATTGAAAATTTCAAAAGAAAAGTCTCCGATAAAACTGGGATAATTGAATCTTCCCTCCAGTTCACTTTATGTTACTAACAAGCGAGGATTTAATAAAAAGATATCACTGAAAAAGTCTACTTAACTTTAGTGAGAGTTTCACTACAAATATATCAGTCAGTTTATAGGAAATTAATAGTTTTCTTGTTGCTTTTAGGAACCGTGTCCTATTTTAATTCTCTGGTCTTAAAAACGCAAAAAAATATCTCACTTTATTCTCTTTGTAGAGAGATAAGATATAGAAGTACTAAATTTAAATACAGCTATAAATAAGAATATTTTAAGTACATGGACATAATTTCGTGACGTATTTAACCCTCTGAGTGGATTACCCGCTAATTGAATTTCACTTCGAAAGCGGTCTACTTTTAAAAGCTAGTGGTAGCAAAAACGTTTCGGATGAATTTCGCGAACTGCTTCGAAAGCGCACCGCAGTTTTATGCCTTACCCCCTTAAAACTGCGGGAGGTCTTCAAAGGGTTTTGCAGGGGATGATTTTATTGCTTTTCGGTTTCTGTGTTGTTCGAAAGGGGAGGTTTCTCATTCACAGCTGTGGCCTAAGGCGATGATTGTGAAATGGACATTTTCTACACTTCACGGCCAACAGAAACTTCTCCCAATTTATTGCAAATATATATTTCATATATTTCGAAAACTTGCTTAATTTCCGATCTAAAAACCAATTAGGTTTTAAGAAATTTTAATTTTCTGAGTTTTGATTTTAAAATCGGTTTCATTTTAAAGCATTTTTGAATTCCTATATTGAATTAATTAAAAATATTTTTTTAACACAATCCATTATTTCGTGTGAAATGTCTATTAACTGCAATTTTAACTTCTAAAATCATTTCTGTTTGCTTATGTTTTTAAGTTTTTGAGTTTTCTCACATTTACTTAATTAAGATTGATTTAAAGACCAATTTATTTTTTGACACATAGTTTATATAATTTAAAAGCTCTTTACTTTGTTTTCATTATTTTTTTTCCTTTTGAAAAATGCCATGACCAAAATGTACGCAGGCTACTGTGATAAATAATCCTTGAAAGGGATGGAATATGACTGAAAATGGTAAATCTAAAATCCAGCTTTCAAGTGATATTACAATTAGACTACAGAATGCAAATGTTGCAGAATGAACTAAATATTTCCCTGACGAACCACAAACTACATTATAATAAATATATTGTAGTACTACATTACAGTATTTTAAAGTCATGCAACAAAAACTTAAACTTGCTTACCAGCCACGATGAGGAACTGAGAAAAAATATATTATTTACAAACTTGGTGATTTCTGGATTACGTTTGTATCACTACTATTTCCTGTATAAATATTTTGCATTTAAAACTCTTGAGAATATATAAGGTTCTGATAAAACGGAATATATGATCAAATTAACAATTGTTATCAATATTATGTCGAAGAAAATTTTGAATTAGAAAAGATATTCTCAGTCATATTTATATATATTTCAAGTAGAATTTTCATGTAGAACATAAGTTGAATAGTAACATATTAAAAAATTAAAGCTTTACAGGCATTGGAATTTTTTTATGCCTTTACAAATTTTAAATGTGTTTTTCTCAGATTTTTAATTTTGAAGATGAGAGTGTATTATAATCCCTTAGGCGTTTTTCCTGTTCAAGATAGAGTCGTGAAATATCTTATAAATATTCCCTAACATATTTTCTAGTAATTTGCTTCTAAAATCTAAGTATTTCTTTCACCTTAATTTTTTATACAGATATTTTATCCAAGTTTTTGATGTTTCACGACTAATTCATAAATATAAGAAACAACAGTCAAATATCTCGAGTGCAGACGGCGCTCGCTGATATTTGAGTGAGAAAATTACAGCAGCATAAAATGCGACCTCGTTTGAATTATATCTAATGTGCATATTTGGAACTGTTTAGCGTACTCGAATTAACTCAAGTGCACACGCCAAGATTTTATATTGCATTCTTAGTCAACACGGTGGCTACTGACGAGTGACTACGTAATTTTGAACCGCGGTTAAATGACGAGGACGAGACCTGAGCTGATAACTCCCCTTCCAAACTTCCACATCACACCAACGTGAGGACTTTTGACGTCGATGTGTTTAACGTGCATCAGCTCCTCTTCAACGCTAAACTTTTGTGGTACCAGGGCTCGAACACTGGACACGAGTTCATAACCATGACCATCAGGCTACCGTGGCAGCAAAAAAAAAAAAAAAACAGCAAGTTTGAAAGAAATGTAATGGAGAAGTATATTTGAAGAAATAACTTCAAAACTTAACGAAAAACCAAAATATAAAAATTTATTTTAGGAATGATAGTGAATATAATTTCGTACACCTAAAACCACTTTATGCAGTGTATTTTGAAAGTGAACGTTTCCTCTTTTAGAGAAACTTATTATAATTATGTCAAATTCCTTCCATTTTGCTCTAAGGGGATCCCCGAAACAATGTAATTTTTTTGATACACAAAATTACTTATGGTTGAATCTAATACAATTCACTACAAAATGAATGAAAATACTTTTTTATCATATCAATTGTGTTTGAATAGGAGATGGTTAGTTAATAAGAACATTTAAAACGTGTCGGCAATCTATGGACCTTTGGCACGTGGTACAATTCTTAGTGGCACTCAGCACTACTCTACAAATTTGTCAATTCTTGAGTGGATGGAAGTTGATAATAGACCTTATTTGACAAACATCTTCTGAGTTATGGACACTTATGGAACTACAAGATAATCTGAAAGATAACTCTAAGGATAAATTTACAGGTATTTTGTAAATAATTGAATGTTATTGCTAGGGGATTTAATTGTTGAAAAAAGAAAATTGCATGTACTCTGCTTTCCACTTATAATTTGGCTTATCAAAGTAAAAAATCTTTCCTAATATGAAAAATATTTCGACTCCGCAAAGAAATTGTTTAACAACTAAATGCACAGAATCGTGTCACGCATTTTTGCGATATGAAAGAAGAGTGGTGAAAGAGTTAATTCGCATTACAATTTTTATTTAACTGTAATGAAGGGAATAATTTATATTTCACTTTGTCTATTTCTTATTTAAATAAATATGTTGGAATCATACATTTTTAATTTTTTTTTATCTTTGTTGAAGAAATAGTAACATATTTTATATTGTTTATTTTTATGTTAATAAATGTATTTTATTGATCCATAATTAATATAAAATAAAACTGTAAATCTAAATTATTTACCTCTCTATTCTTTAAATCTGCAAATATTACCGTAAGAATCGAAGGATTTCAAAAGTTTCCTACTATGTATTATATTTTTAAAATTTTATAAATATACAAAAGAAGGGTATTTTGGCAATACTTGTTTTAAAAGGAGTAAAGTTTACGAGAACGAAATATATAATTGCGTTAAAATTATTGGTACTCTATCAACCGTAATTTTATATTTATATATATATATATATATATATATATATATATATATATATATATATAAGAAGTACGGTCGATAGAGTACCGTAGTTACTGCCAACTCGTGTCAATGAATTGGAAATTAAGTTCACAATTCATTGTTATTAAAATATATAAAACTTTACATGACTTATTTTTGCATTTGTTATTTTTATATTCCTTACTGAAAGCAACAAATGGGAGTTCATTACCTGCCAAAACTGCAGAGGCCTGGTTGTTTATTCCACAAGCTCCTACCTTATGCTTACTCTGCCCTACTAAAAAAAAATGCCGTCTTCTGCTCGTGAAGATCATGGAATTGCAGATATTGTTTTCCATATATTTTAAATATTAGTTTTCTAACTTCTACATCAGCCTTTTAATAGTCTACACTCCTGCAAAGAAGTCTGAATTGAAAACTATAAAAACTTATTTTTCTCAACAATGTCAGTTATACCTTTATTTTTTATAATCTATGAACGCGTAAACTATTAATTTGTTATCGCGACTATTTAATATTAAATGCGAAAAAAAAAACGAATAAGTTTCAAACTGAAACTTAAATTGAATTTTTCAAAAATTGTCATCGATATTCTCATAACTTTTACATATTGTCATTTTCGCATATCACACATCTATCTTCTATGCAAAAATCTATTATAAGTTCATCAAATGTTTCAGCATATTTTTACTCATAACATGCAGTTTTCAACCACATTGTGAGGTAGCCTAATGGTCAAAGTAACGGACTCGTAGCTGACGTGTCATGAGTTCGACCCCAGCACCACTGAAGATCCGCCGTGTAAGGGAGCGATACTCAAGCGTCATCCTCGTTACTTGACCATGGTTTAAAATTACGAGGTCCGTCGCCAAGTGAGTGAATATTAACGTCGCACTGTTCAGCTACACGAGGGCTTTTAGTGAAGGACCTCGTAATTTTGAAAATGGTCAAATGACGAGGGCGACACCTGAGCTGCCACCCCCTCTCCTAACTACCACACCACACCAATGAGAGGAAATTTCAGCTCTCGATAGATTTAACGTGCATCGCTGCCCTACACGGCGGGTCTTTTGTGGCACTGGGCTCGAACTCGAGATATGCCAACCATGATTCAATGCCTTGACTACCTGATACCCCGGCCACAGGACCGTCGCCAAAAGCCCTCAAGAATTAAGTAGAGAAGAGAGAGAGTGCGACTTTAATATCCCCTCACTTAATTAAAATATATGAAATTTAAGGAATACTTGAAAAAATATTAGAATTTGAATATATATATATATATTAAAAAATTAATCTAATGATAATTTTAAATATCCAAAGAATTATTAGTATTTATGGTAAATATATGTTTTTCAAGTGAGTATGTGAGACACGCATAAATATCTTTTTCGAAATTCCAATGCAGAATTTTAGTGGAGCTAATACAAAGTTCCTAGTTTTGCATGGTTAAGATTATAAAAATGTCCAAATTTTAATAACCTTTTCTTCAGTCAACCACTAATGGAACATGAATGATGAGGGATTATGCATAAATATATATTTTTTTAACTTCAATTTAAAAAGGATCTTTATATTTATTTATATACGCAAATGTTAACTCTAAATTTGTCCAGATGCTTTTAAATACTCTTTATTTGAAGATTCAAGTTAAAAAATATAAACTTGAAATTAAAATTCTCTTTGAATGAAATTAATGTTCAGACATTCAAAATTCAAGTATAATCTGTTATCTGAACAATACAAAACAAGGGATTCTATGTAAGATGCCCTGAATATCTGGCTTTAAAATTATGAAAAACTAAAAGATTTTTAAATAGGGTTTTTTTTAACAATACATATAAATTTTTTGCAAATAATGTAATACAGAAGCTTAAAAATTATTCATGTTTAGAAGTGTCCGAAATTTTAAAAGATTTTAAATTTTGAACCTTTTTTTTTTTTATTTTTTGACACATAACAAAAAAATCATTTTTAAAAAATCCCTGAAAGTATTGATTAAAATAAAAAAAAATGAAACAGTAAATTATCCTCAATGTTTTAATATATAATTTGAATTTAAATACTACAGATATTTTTTAAAAACTTAGACATACATTATAAAAACTTAATTCCATTTGAGAATTTTAAGGTAATGTAAAAAATTGAGAATTCTCAACTGGTTGACTTGCAATTTATTTCCGTACACTTTAGGGTTTAAAGAAATTCTTCCGAGATTTTACGATTGCCAAAGGAACCGGTCTCCACGTGGCCCATAGAAGTTCCCCCTCAATGCCCATTGTGTCTCCCCGGCCGTCTCTAATTATCTTTCAAGATCGTAAACCTTTAAAGGGGGAAAAGAATTCGGAAAAATACCACCTTACCGGTTTTGAACACATTACTTGAAGGGGAAAAAATCTGTTTGGTTCATTTTTGGTTAGTGCCCGGCCTTAGGAAAAATTCAGTGTGTTTCGTTTTCGAAGCCTCTCTAGTAGGGTAGAAAAAGCCGTGCTGTCCAGTTGGAGGGTTAAAAACATTCAACTCAATATTCACCTGTATTGTTGTAACAACGTTATTGTTATAAAAAATGACGTAAGTTGGCATCAAAAATCGATTTTCAGCCAAACCGGGTCTTTATTGTTACAAAATTGCAGAGGAATCATGCTTTTTAGCTTTTTTAATTAATATCTTTTCAAATAATCTTTATATATGTATTTCTTCTGTGCGTATGTATGTGACTGTCTCCTCCTAAACTGCTGGATCGATTTTGATGACATTTTTTGTGTGGGTTCAAGTCGATTCGAGAATGGTTTAGATTCACAATTCGGTCCGATATCGTTATTAGTTAAAAATATTTTAATTAAAAACCTTAAAACGCAGAATTGTTTTACCCCTGTATGCTGTTTATTCTGCAAATGCATGGCAAGGAAAAAAAAAGAAGAGGGGAGAATTTTTTTTTCTATTATAAGTTCATCAAATGTTTCAGCATATTTTTACTCATAACATGCAGTTTTCAACCACATTGTGAGGCATTGGTAGCCTAATGGTCAAAGTAACGGACTCGTAGCTGGCGTGTCATGAGTTCGACTCCAGCACCACTGAAGATCCGCCGGGTAAGGCAGCGATGCTCAAGCGTCATCGTCGTCACTTGACCATGGTTTAAAATTACGAGGTCCGTCGCCAAGTGAGTGAATATTAACGTCGCACAGTTCAGCTACACGAGGGCTTTTAGTGATGGGCCTTGTAATTTTGAAGCATGGTCAAAAGACGAGGGCGACAGCTGAGCTGGCACCCCCCTCTCCTAACCACCACACCACACCAACGAGAGGACATTTCAGCTCTCGATAGATTTAACGTGCATCGCTGCCCTACACGGCGGGTCTTTTGTGGTACTGGGCTTGAACTCGAGACATGCCAACCACGATTCTATACCTTGACCACCTGGTACCTCGGCCACAAGTCCGTCGCCAAAAGCCCTCAAGTAGTTGAGTAGAGAAGAGAGAGAGAGTGCGACTTTAATATCCCCTCACTTAATTAAATTATATGAAATTTAAGGAATACTTGAAAAAAAATATTAGAAAAAATTAGAATATATATATTAAAAATTAATCTAATGATAATTTTAAATATCCAAAGAATTATTAGTATTTATGGTAAATATATGTTTTTCAACTGAGTATGTGAGACACCCTTAAATATCTTTTTCGAAATTCCAATGCAGAATTTTAGTGGAGCTAATACAAAATTCCTTGTTTTGCATGGTTAAGATTATAAAAATGTCCAAATATTAATAACCTTTTCTTCACTCAACCACTAATGGAACATGAATGATGAGGGATTATGCATAAATATATATTTTTTCAACTTTTGAATTTAAAAAGGATCTTTATATTTATTTATATGTGCAAATGTTAACTGTAAATTTGTCCAGATATGCTTTTAAATACTCTTTATTTGAAGATTCAAGTTCAAAAATATAAGCTTGTAGTTAAAGTTTTATTCAAAGTTCTCTTTGAATGAAATTGATGTTCAGACATTCAAAATTCAAATATAATTTGTTATCTGAACAATACAAAACAAGGGATTCTATGCAAGATGCCCTGAATACCTGGCTTTAAAATTATGAAAAACTAAAAGATTTTTAAATAGGGGTTTTTTTAACAAGGCATAAAAAGTTTTTGCAAATAATGTAATACAGAAGCTTAAGAATTATTCATGTTTAGAATTGTCCGAAATTTTAAAAGATTTTAAAGTTTGAACCTTTTTTTTATTTTTTTGACACAACAAAATAATCATTTTTAAAAAAAAAATCCCTGAAAGTATTGATTAAAATAAGAAAAATGAAAAAGTAAATTATCCTCAATATTTTAATATATAATTTGAATTTATATACTACAAATATTTTTTAAAAACTTAGACATACATTATAAAAACCTAATTCCATTTGAGAATTTTAACCCTCCAAGCGGATAGCACGGAAAATTCCGTCAGTGTAAAGATGCTTCGAAAATGGACTGCACTGATTTTTCTGCCTTCAAGTAACGTTTTCAAAAGCGGATTAGCCGCACTTTTCTGAAATCCTTTCCGCCTTTTAAAGGTTTAACATCTTGAAAGATAATTGGGGACGGTGGAAGCAACGCAGCAGGACACTGAGGGGAAGTTTTATGGCTTGCAGGAAACCCCATGTTTTGACGCTGGGGCAATCGTAAGAAATCGAGGGGAAATTTCTTTAGACCCCAGGAAGTGTCTATTTGTTACATCGTATTTTAAAAGTTTTGAAAAGTCCCAACGCATAAGTAAAATATGTTACAATTCCCTTTTGGATTCATATTGATTTGAAACTGTAACAGGTTGGGGCGTGTCAGTGCAATCTGCTATTTCATATAGTTAGACAAATTATCTTTATTTAAGTATATTCTTTCGCTTCATTTTTCTTATTTTATTCAAAGCTTTCAGTTTTTGAAACATGATTATTTTATTATAAGATACCGAAAAAATTAATAAAACACCACTCTTTAAAATTTGAAATCTTTTCAATTTCCCAACCACTAAAAATGAATAAATTTAAACTTCATGAAATCTTTTGAAACATTTTCTTACACTTTGATAAAAATAATAACGAAAAAAAAAATAATTAAGATTTATTAGTTTTTTTTTTTTTTTTTTTTAGATTTCAAAGCCGAAGTGTTCAGGAAGTTTAAGGACAGTGTGTGTGTGTGCCTAGTAATATATTGTTAAAATACACCGAATTATATTTGAATTTTAAGTGCTTCAACTTCAGTTTACATTAAAGAGAGCATGAATGAAGATTTTCACACATTCTTTTATAACTTGAATGTTTGAATAAATGGTAATCAAAAATATACGGAAACATTTACAGTAGACATTTATGCATATAAATAAACATAAAAAAATTTTAAATTCGAGCTATTCAAAAACATTAGAATTATTCTTCAAAAATATCTATTTATGCAAAATACCTCAACATTTCTTTTTTTAAAGGCTAACTGAATAAGTAATTTAAATCTGGATATTTTTTGAAATCTTGACCGTATAAGCCTAGAAATTTTATGTTAGAAATTCCATTTGAAATTTCGAAAAAAATAGCATCGCGCAGATAAAAATTATTGACCATAAGTTTTAGCATTTGTTTGAGTATAATATAAATTTCAAATTTTATTATATACTCCTTTGGTATTTTTTAATATATTTCGAAGATTTCATACAATTCAGTTGAAAACTGTATGCTAAGAGTAAAAAAAATACTAAAAAAATTGATGAATATACAATTACAATAAATTCTTACATAGAAACAAAACTGAGAAGATAAAGCATAGGAATGAAACATTTTGAGTATATCTGATGTAGTTTTCGAAATATTTATTTTAAAGTTCAGAAAATTTGTCTGCGTTATGTTATACTTAATATTAATTAAATGGTTAAAATAATATGTTAATATTAGTCATGTAATCGTTTGATGACACATTCATATATTAATAAAAATTATAATTGTCATTGATGCGAATGTCAAGAATTTTATGTAATTTTAAATTCAGACATTAAGATATTGATGTAGAAAATATAAAACGACCATCTAAAATACATGAAAAATGCAGTCTGCTATAAAATGATCTTGACAAATAAAAAATACGGCATTTTCACTTACTATGGCAGAGCCGGCTTAGTCAGGGGCGATCTAGAAAAACAGAGAGAGAACCGCGGTTTTGATGGATGCCGCTCTAGCTTTTAAAGTTCTCAGGGAAAAAAAAATATATATATATAAATTACAAATGCAAAAATAAGTCTTGTAATTTTCCCTACATTTTTATAACAACGAATTGTGGAATTGGCTTCCAATACATGGTTGTGTTTCACAATATGTGAGGAAACCAACCCTACTTTAGATAGATTTGTACTACTTTTTCGCAACCGTTTTCCTTTTAAAATTAATTCGTGCAGCCAAAATACACCTTTTGCACCCTTAAAAATTTATGTAATCTATAACGGTTAATTTTAATTTATGCAACTTGTGAAATGTTCATAATTAACCATTTCTGTCTAAACAGTTTACATGAAAAAAAAGTTTGGTCTCCCTCATTCATTAGGGAATTATATAAAATTGTAACATTAAGTTTTTATTTTATACCGAATAAGATCGAGTGGTAGTGTATAGTGCTTCCACACCACAGGTCTGGTGTCCTATTAACGGGCTGCGCAAGGACGACTCTGCCTTTCATCCCCGCTACATTGGGTCGATAAATGAGTACCAAGCTTGCTTCGAGTCTTAACCCTCTAACTGGATACCTTCCTCCTGAAAAGTTAATCCGAAAGCATTTAACTCTTATTTTGCAATTCCCTTCAAAAATGCAACAGACTTCTTTCCTTTCCCCCTTTTAGAACTTGGGAGGTCGAACGGGGACAATTTTACGCCCCAGTTCGGTTCCTTTGTAAAGTAAGAACCAAGAGATCAATCGTTTATAGCTAGCTGTTAAGTTGGCTTGGGCAATCTTCTTTGAAAGCGTAGTGGAATTCGGTGTTTCTTTCTCTTATATGTTCAGTCACAGTAAAATTAAAAACGAAATGAAAGGTAAAAAAAAGAGGAAAAAATTAAATAAATAGTATGTTAGAAGTTGAAAAATAATTATATTTTCTTCAAAGAAATTTTTTTTTCTGTCATTTTTTAAAAATTAAAAATATATATATATATTTTTGGTATTGCGATTTGAACCAGAAAAAAGCATCCTATATTAATTTTTGAATATGAGAGTAAGAAAACGGGCTCACTTTCCTGTTTTTTAAAAAAGTAATGAGGTAAAAAGAGCAAAGGCCCTATCTCATTTTTAAACAATAACACAATAAATATTACATACGATGATTTTATTTATGAAATAAAACCGATCTTTCTCTATTCAGTTATATTTTTAATTTAAAATAGCATAAAAAAGGATTTCAATAATTTTAATTTATTTTAACTAAATCATATAAAAGATATTTTTATGTTAACTGAATATTTTTCGGAAAAAATTTAAATTTTCCTTCCTAGTGTTCTCTTTTTCGTATTTCTTGTATTAAATAAAAATTCCTTTTCTACCTCGGCATTTGTGATGGACATAACACACATTCAGACAATAGTTTTTAATTTTAATGGGGAATATACTTCTTCAAATGAGCATGACAGTACTTCTAATCATTTTCTACTCAAGTTAAATTTCTTATCTTTCTGTTTCTTTTATTACAAGGAAAAATGTCACACATCGATAACTACATTTTCACACAATTCAGTCATTACAAATTCTATTGTGAGAAAAGTTCTCACTAATTAATTTTGTCTTTCAAAACAGTACACATAAAATAATTTTGTTCAGTGAAGTTAACCGACAGTTCCACAATGTATTCATACCAAATTTAAAAAACAAATATAACACTTGAAAATGTATCCTGTATTAAATTTTTCAGTATACACAAATATTTCCTGCTGTAGAAAATATATAGTATGAGATGTGGTGTGCGGTTGTGAAAGAATGCTTTAGTGCGTGTAGACTATTTTTGAAAATTTAAATATCACTGAAGCTGATCATATAACTGCAAATGAGCCTTATTTTAGTGTGTGCTGGTATCAAAATAAAACACTTTACAATATTAAACAGCCTATGGGTTTATACTCAACATCAAACTATTCGCAAAATGGCTTACAACTTCTATTCAAATTGTAAAGAAACTGAAATATAAATATATCTTACTGCAGTCAAAAATATTCATAATATGTAAATATCCTATTCCTCCACTTATTTCAGTACATTTTAAAAATTGTAACTGAATGCAATTTTTTATATTTATAAACGAGGCATAAAAGCTCACACAGTCGTAAAAATGTTTTTATCATTTTTAAATACACTACTATAAAACGTATATGGATTGTAAGATGAGTCGTAAAATCCTAAAAGCTTTTAGAGGAGCTAAAAACATGTAATTTTTTATTGATAAAATGTTTAATATAATACACAAATATACATGTTATTAAGCAAATACATTTGAAAAATCAAACTTCCTTCTGAAATAAAGGTAATTGAAAGAAAAATGTTTAATTGCAAATGAGTGAAAATACATGTTTATCTAAGGGGTATCCCCAAAGTGTGAGGTAATCCTCAAACTCAGAAGCACAACAATCCATGAGGGCCAGGAACTACTGTGCCCATCATAATACACGTGACCATTGGACGCTGAGGTGCATGAACAGATGTCCCGATTTGGTGGTCTGTCTGAAGAGAGTCCTTCAGTGTTTAAGACCCGAAGCAAGCTTGGTACTCATTTATCGACCCAATGTAGCGGGGATGAAAGGCAGAGTCGACCTTGCTCAGCCCGTTAATAGAACCCCAGACTTGTGGTGTTGAAGCACTATACACTACCACTCAATCCTTTTCGGTGAAAGATAAAATTTAATGTTAGAATCCTATATAAATCCCTAATGAATGAGGGATAGTCCAAACTTTTTTTCATGTAAACTGTTTAGACGGAAATGGTTAATTATGAACATTTAACAAGTTGCATAAATTAAAATTAACCGTTATAGTTTACATAAATTTTTAAGGGTTCAAAAGGTGTATTTCGGCTGCACGAATTAATTTTAAATGGAATACGGTTACGAAAAAAAAGTACAAATCTATCTGAAGTAGGGTTGGTTAACTTAGATATTGTCAAACACAACAATGTATTGGATGCCAATTCCACAATTCGTTGTTATAAAAATGTATGGAAAATTACAAGATTTATATTTGCATTTGTAATTTATATATATATAATTTTTCCTCGGAGCTTTTAAAGATAGAGCGGCATCCATCATAACCGCGGTTCTCTCTCTGTTTTTCCAGATCGTTTCTGACTAAGCCGGCTCTGCCATTGTAAGTGAAAATGCCGGATTTTGTTTGTCAAGATCATTTTATAGCAGACTGCATTTTCCATGTATTTTAGATTGTCGTTTTATATTTTCCTCATCACTATCTTAATGTCTGAATTTAAAATTACATAAAATTCTTGACATTTGCATCAATGACCATGATAAATTTTTAGTATATGAATGTGTCATCAAACGATTACATGACTAATATTAACACATTATTTTAACCATTTAATTAATATTAAGTATAACATAACACACACAAATTTTCTAAACTTTAAAATAAATATTTCGAAAACTACTTCAGATATACTCAAATTGTTTTATTCCTACGCTTTAGCTTCTCAGTTTTGCTTCTATGTAAGAATTTATTGTAATTGTATATTCATCAATTTTTTTAGTATATTTTTTGCTCTTAGCATGAGGTTTTCAACTGAATTGTATGAAATCTTTGAAATATATTAAATGAATTATTGAATATTAACGTCGCTGTGTTCAGCTACACGAGGGCTTTTGGTGACGGACCACGTAATTTTGAACCATGGTCAAGTGACGTGGACGACACCTGAGCTGGCACCCCCCTCTCCTAACTACCACACTACACCAACGGGAAGACGTTTCAGCTCTCGACAGATTTAACGTGCAATGCTGCCCTACATGGCGGGTCTTTAGTGGTACTGGGCTCGAACTCGTGACAAAGCAAGCCACGTTCCGATACCTATACCACTCGGCTACCACGCCCGAAATATATTAAAATATACCAAAGAAGCTATATAATAAAATTTTAAATTTTTATTATACTCAAACAATTGCTAAAAGTTATGGTAAATAATTTTTATCTGCGCGATGCTATTTTTTTCGAAATTTCAAATGGAATTTCTAACATAAAATTTCTAGGCTTATACGGTCAAGATTTCAAAAAATATCCAGATTTAAATTACTTATTCAGTTAGCCTTTAAAAAAAGAAATGTTGAGGTATTTTGCATAAATAGATATTTTTGAAGAATAATTCTAATGTTTTTGAATAGCTCGAATTTAAAATTGATTTTTATGTTTATTTATATGCATAAATGTCTACTGTAAATGTTTCCGTATATTTTTGATTACCATTTATTCAAACATTCAAGTTATAAAAGAATGTGTGAAAATCTTCATTCATGCTCTCTTTAATGTAAACTGAAGTTGAAGCACTTAAAATTCAAATATAATTCGGTGTATTTTAACAATATATTACTAGGCACACACACACACTGTCCTTAAACTTCCCTGAACACTTCGGCTTTGAAATCTAAAAAAAAAAAAAAACTAATAAATCTTAATTATTTTTTTTTCGTTATTATTTTTATCAAAGTGTAAGAAAATGTTTCAAAAGATTTCATGAAGTTTAAATTTATTCATTTTTAGTGGTTGGGAAATTGAAAAGATTTCAAATTTTAAAGAGTTTGGTGTTTTGTTAATTTTTTCGGTATCTTATAATAAAATAATCATGTTTCAAAAACTGAAAGCGTTGATTAAAATAAGAAAAATGAAGCGAAAGAATATACTTAAAAAAAGACAATTTATCTAACTTTATAAAATAGCAGATTGCCCTGACACGCCCCAACTTGTTACAGTTTGAAATTAATATGAAACCAAAAGGGAATTGTAACATTCTTTACTTATGCGTTCGGACTTTACAAAACTTTAAAAAAACGAGGTAACAAATTAACACTTCCTGGGGTCTAAAGAAATTTCCCCTCGATTTTTTACGATTGCCCCAGGGTCAAAACACGGGGTTCCCTGCGAGCCATAAAACTCCTGCTGTGTTGCTTCCTCCGTCCCTCATTATCTTTCAAAATGTTAAACCTTAAAAGGGGGAAAGGATTTCAGAAAAGTGCGGCTAATCCGCTTTTGAAAACATTACTTAAAGGCAGAAAAATCCGTGCAGTCCCTTTTAGAAGCATCTTTACACTGACGGAATTTTCCGTGCTATCCGGTTAGAGAGTTAAACACTGAAGGTCTATCTTCAGACAGACCTCCAAATCAGTATATCTGTTCATGCACCTCAGCGTCCAATTGTCACTAGTATTATGATGGGCACAGTAGTTCCTGGCCCTCATGGATTGCTGTGCCACTGAGTTTGAGTCTTAAGCTTGAAGATTACCTCACTTTGGGGATACCCCTTAGATAAACATGTATTTCCACTCATTTGCAATTAAACATTTTTCTTTCAATTACGTTTATTTCAGAAGGAAGTTTGATTTTTCAAATGTATTTGCTTACTAACATGTATATTTGTGTATTATATTAAAAATTTGATCAATCCAAAATTACATGTTTTTAGCTCCTCTAAAAGCTTTTAGGATTTTACAACTGATCTTACAATCTATATATGTTTTATAGTAGTATATTTAAAAATGAAAAACACATTTTTACGACTGTGTGAGCTTTTATGCCTCAATTATAAATATAAAAAATTGCATTCTGCTACAGTTTTTAAAATGTACTGAAATAAGTAGAGGAATAGGATACTTACATATTATGAATATTTTTGACTACAGTAAGATATATTTATATTTTAGATTCTTTACAATTTGAATAGAAGTTGTAAGCCATTTTGCGAATAGTTTGATATTGAGTATAAGCCCATAGGCTGTTTAATATTGTAAAGTGTTTTATTTTGATACCAGCACACATTAATATAAGGCTTATTTGCAGTTTTATGATCAGCTTCAGTGATACTTAAATTTTCATAAATAGTCTACACGTACGAAAACATTCTTTCACAACCGCACACCACATCTCTCATACTATGTCTTCCCTACAGCAGGAAATATTTGTGTATACTGAAAAATTTAATACAGGATACATTTCCTGTGTTAAAATTGTTTTTAAAATTTGGTATAAATATATTGTGGAACTGTCGGTTAACTTCACTGAACAAAATTGTTTTAAGTGTACTGTTTTGAAAGACAAAATTAATTAGGGAGAACTTTTCTCACAATAGAATTTGTATTGACTGACTTGTGTGAAAATGTAGTTATCGATGTGTGACATTTTTCCTTGTAATAAAAGAAACAGAAAGATAAGAAATTTAACTTGAATAGAAAATGGCTAGAAGTACTGTCATGTGTGTGCGCATTTGAAGAAGTATATGCCCCATTAAAATGAAAATTTTTTGACTGAATGTGTGTTATGTCCCTCACAAATGCCGATATAGAAAAGAATTTTTTATTTAATACAAGAAGTTCAAAAAGGAGAACAATAGGAAGGAAAATTTAGATTTTTTCCGAAAAATATTCAGTTAAAATAAAAATATCATTTATATGATTTTAATTAAAATAAATTAAAAGTATTGAAATCCTTTTTTATGCTATTTTAAATTAAAAATATAATTAAATAGAGAAAGTTCGGTTTTATTTCATAAATATAATCATAGTATGTATATCACCGTATGCACCATTTCTTTTCTTTTTTTTATTTTAAAAAATGAGATAGGGCCTTTGTGCTCTTTTTACCTCATTATTTTTTTTAAAAAAACAGGAAAGTGAGCGCGATTTCTTACTCTATATTCAAAAATGAATACAGGATGTTTTTTTCTGGTCCAAATCACAATACCAAATATATATATATATATATTTTTAATTTTTAAAAATGACAAAAAAATAAATTTTGTTTGAAGAAAGTATAATTTATTTTTAACTTCTAACATACTATTTATTTCATTTTTTCCTTTTTTTTTACACCTCATTTTGTTTTAGTTTTACTGTGACTGAACATATAGGAGAAAGAAACACCAAATTCCACTACAGCTTTCATACAAGATTGCCCATGGCAACTTAACAGCTAGCTGTAAACGATTGATCTCTTGGTTCTTACTTGACAAAAGAACCGAACTAGGTCAGAAAATTGTCCCCGTTCGACCTCCCAAGTTTTAATAGAGGGAAAGGAAAGAATTATGTTGCATTTTTAAAGCGAACTTCAAAATAAGAGTAAACGCTTTCGGAATAACTTTTCAGGAGGAAGGTAACCACTTAGAGGGTTAAGGTAAAGAAAAAAATGAGAATTCTCAACTCGTTGACTTGCAAATATTTCCGTACACTTTAGGGTTTAATGAAATTTATCCCAGTTTTTTACGATTGCTACAGGGGAGAGAACCGGTCTCCCCGTGAGCCATAAAACTTCCCCTCAATGCCCATTGTGTCTCCCCGACCGTCTCTAATTATCTTTCAAGATACTAAACTTTTAAAGGGGGAAAAGAATTCTGAAAAACACGACTTTACCGTTGTTGAACACATTACTTGAGGAGGAAAAAATCAGTTTGGTTCATTTTTGGTGAGTCCCCGGCCTTACGAAAAATTCAGTGTGGTCCGTTTTCGAAGCCTCTCTGGTAGGGCAGAAAAATCCGTGCTGTCCGGTTGGAGGGTTAAATGACTTTTTAAATATTTTATTAGGTTATCATTATTAATATTTATATTTTATATGTGTCCTATGATATTTATAATAAAATATCATAAAAAATTGTTAGGTATAGAGACTGCCGAAATAATTGAAAGCTAAGAACTTTGAATATTATAATTCGAAATTTCATAATGTTTGAATTAAAATTATCAACATCAATCTGGTTTACACATCTATTGACACTCCGAGCAACAATGATATGCATGTTTATATGGGTTTTTTTTTGTTATTCAAATATATTACGGGCTGTATATGTCATGATAAAATATAAAGACAATTCAATTGAAATTACAATTAATATACAATCATATTATTTATGGATATTATTTGTGTTTACTTAAATTTCAATTAAACTTATTTAATTTGTATTTGTTCGTTATTAACTTAAGTTATATTTTTAACATTATTTTAATTGTTTGCCTCGTTGTCATCATAAAATTTACAATACTTAGACTTTTTGTACTTTCAATTACTTTATTTTGTTTTAAAAAAGATACAATAGGCTTATGGTAGCTTAAGTAACAAAGAAAAATATTTGATTCAAATTTATCTAAGTATCGCGTAAAAACCACATCCATCTTCGGTTTACATTTTGTAGTACGGAGTTTTCGATCATTGGACATATTGAAATTAAGTGTTTCATTTAGAAATTCAATTAGTGGTAGATTCGTATCTGCAAAATCCTTATGTAGATCTGCAAAGTTAATATTGAAGTCTCTACTTAAAATCATCGGTACATTATCATATTTTTCACCAAATCGTTTTTCGAGTATTTCAGAACCTTCTTTGGTATAAATCATCGAATTTTCGAATAAAAATTTCTCTATCTGCCTCATAGATTTTCCAGGCGAAATATAAACGGTAACTATTAATATGTATTCCCTATTCTCGGAATCGCAACGAGCAACGCATATTGTGCCTATATCAGAAACATTAACACCCTAATGCTTCTAGTGAATTTAGTATGTATGTCCATATGTAAAATAATGAAGTGTGACGTATCTTGAGTATTGTGATAAATAGCTACCCTTGCTGCTGGAACTTCGGATATTTTATAACTTACAGCAAAGTTGAAATTCGGAATATCAAGTAGTTCTTCGTTTTTCACACGAATTTCTGACAAAAGCAGAGCATTTGACTTTTTTACGATAGCATCATTTTTAGGTCAGCTGCATGCGCATGCAAACTTTGACAATTGTATGAAAGTATTGATAATCCTTTCTTGTTGGAGATGAATTCTAGAAAAGTTTTGATGACCGTTTGTAGTGTATGTCGGAGTCGTTTTCATTATTTTAATCTGAAGATTTTAACGATATAAGGTAATAAACTATAATTTTGCTATTATAACCATATTTTAAACTTCAATACATTAATCTTAAATTATTATCAGATTTTATAAATTTTTTAATTTCAAAATCCGCAATAAAAATATGATTGAACAACTAGATGTCTGTTTTACCACGGTAGTAAGAAAACACCTAAGACAGTGTGAAATACAAATCCGGAATGCGTGATGCATTGCAGAGGTTAAATATTAGAAAATAAGTAATACAGAATTTTCAAACGTCAGAATAAATACAAAGATTTAAAATAATTTTTTTAAATAATTTAAAATTGTCAAACGCCAAAATATAAAAACGAATATTTAAAATAATGTTCTGTTATTTATTTTTTATCTTAAAAATAGGAGTATTGTACCGCACAATGATTCTTCAATTAAATAATTCAAGTAATAATCAAACAAAAACATTATTTTATTTTACTTGAGATTTCTTTTTTAATATCAACGGATAATTTAGTGCATCGTAGTTGATTGGTCATGTTTTCATCGAGCAACCTGCTGCGATACTTTGTTTTTACCAGCCTTAATTTGGAAAAAAATGTCTCGCAGCGATGAGTAGTTCTAAATGCTGAAATAATTCGCAGAGCCAATCGTTTTAAGTTTAGAAATTTATCTTCGAGGATATATTTTTGATAATATTCACTCTTATTTCTTTCGCACAAGCTTTTCAGCTCGATACTTCATTGTAATTCTATCAACTCCATTTGTAAATTTGGAGGCACTGATTCCACTTCTACATTAAATGGAGCTAAAAATATTACAAACGTTTCCTCAAACTTTTGTATGTAGGAGAATCTGGTGATGAATTCCACAAATAATTTTCCGATTTCCGTAGAATATTGGAAGAGGTTTTTATGGTCACTTTTATAGTCATTTAACAATGGGAAATGAATCAAATCGTTTGACCACAGTTGATTTTTATAAAGCTACAGCTTCGCTACAAAGGCTTTTATAACTTGATAACAATTGGTAATCAACTTATTTTCACCTTAAAACCTAGTTTAGCTCATTATGTTTCATTGTTATATCTGTTAGAAATCATAAATCTAGAAGCCATTGGTCATCCGACAGTTCACTTATATTATGACCATTATTGTTCATGAAGGTTTTTCTTCCCTTAATTTCCAAAATCTCAATAAGCAGTTTCCGCGACTTAACCACCAAATTTTGGTGTAATAAATGATATCACCGTATTCGGATTCCAGTTACCTAACATACTTTTGAAATTTGCGTTGCTTCAATGGATTGTTTTTAATTGAATGAATTAACTTGACAACAACTTTCATCACATGTAAAATATTTAACACTTGTGCTCATAGATTCTCGAGAGGTGCAAAAAACAATGACAAAGTAACATTTCAAAATCATTCGAACTGTTTCCTAAATATTTTGTGTGATCGAAAATTAGTGAAACAGCAACCACATTTTTTACAACCATTAAAGGGTATCCATCTGTTACAAGGCATACAAGAGTTTTCAAATCTATCTGACCACTTTGCGCGCAATTTATGACAGCATCCTTAATATCTTTTCCGGTGGTAGTACCTTTCAAACTCACAAGTTCGAGTAGTTCTTCAGTAATAGTCATTTGACTATCGACACCTCTTATAAAAAAAGCAAGTTGAGCAGTATCATTTATATCTGACGTTCCATCCAAAGCCAGTGAAAAATATACGAAGCTAGTTGTAATTGTGTTCAGCTATGCGCAAATCTTACGTGAAATGTTTTCTATTCTTCTTTCTACAGTTTGACGTGACAGATTAATTTGAGTAAAGAGATCCAGTTTTTTTAGGACAGCTTTCTTCAACTACGACAATTAGACAGTCTTTAATATAGTTACCATCTGTAAAAGGCTTCATATTTTAAGCAATGAGGCAGGATACTCGAAAACTAGCACTGACAATACCATTTGATTGGGCAGTTTGCTTATGAAATATGTATTGTTGATATGTCAAATTGTTCTTCAAAGACTGTAACTTAGCTTTCCGTTCGCCAACAGTAAGTTTATCAATTTCTCCATGTTTTTGTTCATTGTGCCTTTTAAGGTTGTATGATTTTAAAATTGAAATTGAATGACGACAAATCAAATACACAGCATTGTCTTTTACATGATTAAAAAAGTACAAATTTTCCCATTCAGTTTGAAACTGCCAATTTCGTCTTAAAGTTTCCTTTTCTTCTTTTCAATTTTTATTTCAGCCATGATGAATAAATATATAATAGAAAAGTAATCAATAATTATTGATATGATCAAAAAACTGCAAGCTTACCTTTTATTGGATAACAATCACAACAAAGTTAAAAGTCGACCGACAGCACTTGTTGGTGGAAGAATATCTCTTAACGTACAAGGTTCTTATCTACAGTAGATTTATGCTGCCATCTGAGGTTACGTAGTATAACAACTATGTGCGTAACATCTTCACATTTTATACTTGTGTTACAGAATGTCTGCATAAAATTGATTTATATTTTCAGAATTTTTATTTCAAATATGCAAAAAGACAATTAAGCAAAGAAGAACAGCATTGTAATTATTACACTGTTTGACAAAAAAAGTTTTTATTTCTGCCCGATAGCCAAATGTTTAGTTTCTTATTGTATGATATTAATTATTGCACGGTGATTAAAATATATCATAAAATGAAAAAATTTTACATAATTTCAGAAGGTTAAAATATTAAACATTTTTACTCTGCTGCCGTAATTATCTTACATTTCTACTAGCTGGTCTGACAGTTCTGAGGCAACTCATTAAATCCATCATTGGATTCTTTCATTACCAAATAAAACAAGAAAAAGACTACTAGTCTGAACTTAAAAATATAGACATAAATTATTTCTCTGACAAACAGAACTAAATAAACTACTCACTCTAAAAGAAGTTCATGTTGAAAGAGGAATAACATATCCAAGCTCATCTGCTTTCCTTCATCCATCAACACGTGTTATTACAATTGCTGGGAAGTCAAATGAATCAAAAAAATTATTTCGGAAAAAACCTCACGGAGTGAGGTGGGGAGGATCAAAACACGATATTCTTCATTCTACCGTCTGTAGTCCAAATGTCGAAAAAAATATAGACAGAAACTTCAATTGTCCGCAAATAGTCTCCAAATGGGCCGCCAGTTGGGCATGCCTAGTTTAGGAGTTCTAATCCTCCAAAGATTTTGTTAATGGAGTACAAAGCTCAATCAAATCAAGCAGACGTGATATGAGAATGCTTTGAAACAGAAGACATAACTTGGATGTGCTTAGTCACCTCACTTACCCGATTTAAATCCAGTTCAACATGTGTGGGATACCTTATGGTGCCGAATTTCACCAGGAGGCTAATCTACTAACCGGACCTTCCAGGAGCTGAAAAGTATACTTTTAGAAGAGTAGCATGCAGTTTCACAAGACTTGAAGTATATTTTGGTTAACGAATACCTCTCACTTTGACGTCTGAGGTGAATATGCACCACATTCAAAGAAAATTTTTTCCACAAAAGATTAATTAATTTTCTAACCGGTTTCCAGTTTTCATAAATTTGGTACAGATTTCATAATTTTGCAAATAATCAATTACCGAACATTAAAATTTATGCCAATTAAACATTTTGTACAAATTTATATAAATACGTTTTCATGGATTATTAGTAACCCTTTTTTTTCTCATTATTTTTTTAATTTGAATGACCATTGTGTATCTATGTGTGTGTGTGTGATTCTGAATTTAAAGTTGAATATATTATCGTAAATTAACAACAGAGAGTTGATTGTTAGTATCATTTTGAAGTTAGTTCTTTGTTTCTCCGATCCAAAATAATAGAAATATCATCCTCAAAGATGGCTTCCAGATCACCACTATTCAATCTCAAACTTGGATTAAAATAGAAATTCCATAAGAATGAACAGAGCTAAATTCCTCCTTGAGGGAGTTCCATAAAAGTAATGTACGAAGGCAATTCGGAAATTAACATTGGAATCGTTGTAAAAAGCAAAGCAGGACAGAGGAAAGGGGGGAATTTATTTGCATATCAAAGGTCCAACTCTCCTCTGTTTTTCAGCATAATCTCTCACATTATTCAAGAACTTGTTATACGGTTTTATCAATTTACCAATTTCTTCTGTATAAAAAGTGGTTGCCTGTGATTTAAACCAATGTGTCACAGTGCTTTTAAGTTCCTCATCGTCAGTGAAAAGCTGTCTCCCAAAAGGGTTCTGAAAGTTGATATATTTTGAAAATACGGAGTAAAAACGAATTTTTTCATCAATTTTTTCAGACGATCTTTCTCTCCGCGATTTTGGAGGTTTGTTCTTCGGTCCTTGAAAAAGCGTATTCATTGATGCACTACACCTTCCCTCATAATGTTTGACCTGCACACGGCACAAAATTCCCCATGGATATCCAATGCTGACAGTTTATTCGCCCAAATACATCTTATCTCACATTTCCTATTGCATCTCTAACTAGCAAACGCTTTGCCCTCACACGTCGACTGGAAGCTTACTGAATCAGCGATTATTTGTTCATTCAATTGAAGGCGCTCCGAACCGTACTTCCAACGCCACGCCCAAACGGAGGTTAGTTTCCAAATGGCTCACGTATTTATTAATTTATAATAAGTAACCAGCTAACTCTATTGTTAAAAAATTATATTTAATACATCATAGAATAATGTGCATTTAAAGTATTCTGAAGAATAATTATGGTGAAGGCAATCGAATTCTGACATATGTTTTATAAATTTAAATTTTTATTTGAATAATGTTATGGAATGATAAATTTTATATAAATTAAACAGTTAATTTAGAATTTCCCTTAAAATTTACTTCTTACTTCATATTGTTCAAACAAATGCCATTACTTGCTGTTTTTGAATAATTTTATAGAAATACTAGCTGCATGGCCCAGCTTTGCACGGGCTTTCTCTACTTTTATAAAGTTTCCCTTTCTTTCACAAAATGAGAATTTCTAATACTCATTTTCAAAATGACTTCCATCCCCCTCCACCGCTTAGTCCAGCGCTTCTCGGGCTTTCTCTGACACCAGCATTTCTGTGTGTGTGTGTTTATACGCGCACAATGTGAGGGATTTCTAAAATTATGTCAAAAAATTTCCCTTTTTTAAAATTTGTTTTATTCCACTTATTTTTGATTTAATACAGGTTACTTTCCCCTCTCTATAGCCTGAACACGGTTTTTTTAGTGTAAAATTATTTTTTACCTTCCTCTCCATCTCATAGATAAGATATAGCTACAAATTTCAATGTATGATTTATAAAAGAAATATTGCGTTAGAATTAAAAAAAATATTAATGTGAAGTAATAAATAGAAAATGATTCTGATGCTAAAAGAGTAAAACAAAAAACATTCATCATTTTTTTAATAATAGTTAGATTCTAAGAATCTAAAATAATAAAATAGATTTTAGATTTTCATGAATCAATCAATCGCTACATACAGTTAACTTGAAATGTCTCTAAAATGTATTTTGATCCAAAATAATAGACGATGTACTTTTTAATTAACAAACAATTCCTTTAGTAATGAAATAATAGAAATATTCATTTTAAAAAAAAACATATATATATTTATAAAAGTCAAATTTTTATAAGTAATAAATAAAAGAAAAATTTACATATAGCTATTGAAACGATTGCTTTTTTCTGAACGTTTGAATATTTTATTAAACATATAAATATATATCAGTTAGAAAAAAAACTGTATGGGGAAAAACCTAGATATATATATATTTATATACATGTACTAAAAAACCATTAAAAATAACCGATTTAATTTTAGCCTTTTTAATTCCACTAAAAAATTTTAAAATGATCTTTCCGATGTTTTAAGGTCTTAAGAGAATTGTGCGTTAGAATTAAAAAATTATTAATGTGAAGCAATAAAAAGAATACGATTCTGATACAAAGAGAAAAAAGTGTCTTTAAAATGTATTTTTTGATTCAAAATATTAGACGATGTACTTTTTAATTAACAAAGAATTAATTTATTTCATCTTAATTTAACCCTTTTTGATTCCAGTAAAAAAATATTAATCTTTAATCCTCTTCAGTTTCGAACCGGGGAACTGCCGTTTATACAGCAGCGGGTTAACCCACCAAACTACAGCTACGTCTTTGAAACACATTGAATTGAGCTTTAAAATAAAGGTAGATTGTTTTTTCAATATCCCTTTTCGTTATTCGTTAAAGTAAAACATTTTTTTCGGGCTTCATTTTTAAGTTCATGCTTTCAAACTTCATATAAATAATAGACAATGCACTTTTTAATTAACAAATAATTCCTTTAGTAATGAAATAATAGAAATAATCTTTTAAAAACACACACACACATATATATATATATATATATATATATATTGAAATCAAATTTCTATAAGTAATAAAAAAAAAAATTACATATAGCTATTGAAACGATTGATTTTGTAATCAAAAAGTATGAAACAAAAATAAAGAATGTAATGAGAATTAATTGATTATTACTGATAATTTAGGCAATTTTTTTCGTTTAATTTTGCAGCCACCGGAAAAGCAAAAGTACATTTTTTTAAAGAATAGTTTATGTATGGAAATAAACAGAAAAATAAAAATTTTCAAAATTACAAAATTATTAGATCGTGTTTTAAAAACCTCTGAAAAAAAGAAGTGTGACGGGCCCACGCGTCTTTTTCTTTAACATGTCCTTTGGGTTCTTTGGGCCAGAATTAATGGCAACTCTTTTCCAACCAAATCCTAGAAGTGAAGTGTGAATAAAAGATGCAAATGAACTAACTTTTAAATATCGGAACTTAGAGTAAACGGAATGTAAGGTAATGCTTGACAATATATGTTAGTTTGTGGCAGTTGATGGTTATTATAATTCGTGGTTCAAGTCTGAATGAGTTTTGCGTGACGGGAATACAAGTTATTAGTGGTCGAATATATATATAGGAAGGTCAAGTAGCACACCAGTGCATACAAAGACAAGATTAAGCATAGAACAAGACTTATCGTTTCTCCAAGCTGTAAAAAGGTAGGATTAATTATTTAATATTAGAATCGGGGAATAAGCGGTTCACTTATTGATAGTGGTCTGAATTATATTAAGTCTTATTATATATATGTCATGATTTTAAGACAGAATCAGATAAAAGTTAGAAAAGTCAAAAGACGATCTTTATTCATTCATTTGTACATGTGTTCTGACACCAAGAGCAGAGAGGAAAAAGCACGCCATGGTGGTGGTTTCAAGTGGATAACACTTGAAAAACATATGGTAAGTATCGCTGCTTTGAAGAAGGTGCTTGCAAGTTAATGCTGACATATGTTGACTATTAAATCTAATGATCTGGAATTAGACATGTGTATTGGCTAGGCCATATGTTCGGAAGAAATAAATGGGTGATTAGTTTGATATTTGAAGATGGGACTGAGAAAGATGATTCAAGTACTAGAAAAGGAATTTAATTTTTAATCTAATTTAATTATCCTTACATTTGCCCCCAATTTTAAAAGAGAGTCATGGCGTGGTTTTTTTCTCTTTTTACAAACTTAATTAATTTTCAAAAAACACAAAACAATACATAACATTATTTAGAAAGACATAGTAAACACAGTAGAAATATTTAAGCAATAGTAATACTAAAATCAAAAAGCAATACAATAAACGAAACTATAACAACAAACAAATTAAGGGCACTTCCAACATATCAATTGATAAACATGAATTTCCATACATATAAATGAAGATTAGCTTGTTCAAATCTATTCGACATCTAGAATAAGAGCTCGCGTTTCCTCCTATTCCTTCATAATAATAGATTCGTATTATAGCTAGTAGATATTGTTTAAAAAATTATATATTGGAAAATAATATCATATCAAGCAATAAGATAGTAAATATAAAAAACATGATATCATTCAAATGTTAAAATAATAATTTTGTATAAAAATCTACTCTGGCGCCATCGTAGTAATACCTTATATTGTTACACATATTTTGCATATATGAAATACATTTTTTAAAAAGATAAAAAAAATATAGACACTAATAAAATGAAATTATTACTAATATGAAAACGGTGTACAACACACAACTTATATGCACTATTCAACACAATAAACAATATTTTATTTCACATGCGTTATATAAAATATAAAAATTATAAGAATGTAGGAATAAAAGAATACAAGAATATAAGAGCACTTTTTTAATATTTTTGAGTCGGAAAAGTGGACTCACTTCAATAATAACGTTTAATATGTATGAAAATTTTCTCAATATTCACTGTAACTTAACAATATCGCATACAATATTTTGAATCTTTCGGTAACGTTCTAAAAATTCGTTTCATAGACAAATATTCTTGATTTTCTCTTACATCACACATTCCCTAATATAAACTGTATCACCTTACTTAAATTTGAACACATCTCTCTGAGAAATCTGCGTGATCAACTCACAGAGGTTCAGAGATGCTGATAAGAAACAATGAGAGGTGTACATATCAAACTAAACAAGTTTGTCCTCTTAATGTTTCGAGACATATACAAAATGATAATGATTGTATTATCGCTTATCCATTGTGTAATATCCAAAAATAAGCTTCAAGTTATTAAATTAATTTTAATTTTAGATAAGGAAAATTTCGAGAAATAGTGAATCCTGATATATGGCCGGTATATCAAAACACACAATTTCAAAAAAAAATAAAATAAAATAAAATGAATTAAATGACATGTAATAAGATTACTGCTGAATAAAATAATTATCGAAACAATTGAATTCAATGGAGAAAAAAGAATACAACTTGACTTTACTTTTGTTTCTTATAAAAATCAATATCTCTAGTATTAGTTCTCTCATTAGTCATTTTTCTAAAAACTTAATTTATATATTTCACTTTAAAACACCAATTTCTATCATAACTCTTAACTCATTCGACATCTTAAGATAAATATATGAGAAGTATATTAAAATTTCTCAAAATTTTGTATGACTAAACCTATATACTTTTTTTCTCAATTAAAATATAAAGAAACTATCTCATTTATAACACAACTATATTATAAAAATTAAATACCATATCATATCATATATTATTCTTTTTCATAAAGTTCTGTTCAGCAAAACTCAGTTCTTCAATGTTACTAAAATTGGAAATATACAATTTAACTGACTTCCACATTGCAAATGGCAGAACTCCTTGGTGAACATTAATCCAGATGCTGTTGTCACGTTATTTCACTATTAAAATTTAATTTATTTATTTTTCTTTCAATGTTGGTACTTCACTATTTTTATATGGTGGTCAAATTCACAATATTACCGTGCAGACTTTCCGGCGAAGAAGATTTTTTCCTTTTATTTTTCTGGAGAAAGGGAGTGACGTCTTTCATCACGGGGGATTCACGCTTCTCTTTTTTTTCTCCATTAGAATGTTTCTTCCATTCACGGTAAACTGGATGGCCTCTTCAGAAAAGACAGAATATCGTTCGGTGGTAAACAGTGCATTTTTTTCGGTTTTAATAGCGATGTTCTTCCGGGGATTACTAGCGCTTTTATTTTTCCCCGTACCATTTTTTATTCCGGCAATCCAACGTCCTCAGCAAAAAGAGAAATATCGTTTGATGGAGTCGCGTAATCGTTATTCACAGCATTTATCTCGATAGCTGGCATACTTTGCGCTCGTTTTTTTTTTTTTTGAATTCAAGAACTGATTTAAGTTAAAGTTTTCAAACTACATTAGCAAGTTAATCCTGCCGGTTTTTAATTATGTCATGATTTTAGGACAGAATCAGATTAAAGTTAAAAAAGTCAAAAGACGATCTTTATTCATTCATTTGTACATCTGTTCTGACACCAAGAGCAAAGAAGAAAAAGCACGCCATGTTGGTGGTTTCAAGTGGATAACACTTGAAAAACATATGGTAAGTATCGCTGCTTTGAAGAAGGTGCTTGCAAGTTAATGCTGACATATGTTGACTATTAAATCTAACGATCTGGAATTAGACATGTTTATTGGCTAAGCTATATGTTCGGAAGAAATAAATGGGTGATTAGTTTGATACTTGAAGATGGGACTGAGAAAGATGATTCAAGCACTAAATAGGGAATTTAATTTTTAATCTAATTTAATTATCCTTACATATATATATATATATATATATATATATATATATATATATATATATATATATATATATATATATATATATATATATATATTGTGTGTTGCGTATTTTGCCATCGTAGATTCTCTCATATTAATTATTATAATTTAATTTGTTAAAGGTTTAAGTTGAATATCTTAATAAAGTCATATTAAGATAATGTTTGATTCTAGTTCTTTCGTTAATCCTACGCCTCTAGTTCACGCAGATACTTCGAGAGATGTTCTTCCAAGGGGAGGAACATCACAGAACTTCTGAAAATATTTTTAAAAAATTGTAAAATATTTAAATTCAAAGAAAGATATTGTTTTTTAAGTGTTATTTTTAAGATATTTTATCAATCTTTGTACACATTATGCATAATGGTATTCTACACGAGGATGAAAAAGAAAACATGAACTTTTTTTACTGTAAAATATTTTTTCATTAACGCTAAAGAAAGTTCACGCGCAACAACTTATAATTCGTGTTAAAAAACCGATTTCAACTCATTTTTTATTAAAAAAATATAAAATAATTAAATTGAAAGAAAAATTTATGTATAATTTTATTATATTAATTTTAAATAAATTTATTTATATGTTAAGTTTCATTGTTTTTTAAAAACATAATTTTTGTCCAATATTCTCTGCAGATGGCGCCACTATGCATTTTAATGCGTTTTAAGGTTTTTAATTAATATATTTTTAACTAATTAAAATTTTGGAACATAAGTGGTCAAAACCGATTCGTCAGATCATTTCCGAAATTTTGATACCTTCTGCTAGTTTCTGCGTCTTGTGGTTCTTGAGAAAATAGTGCGTCATCCGGACATGCATAGATACGTTTGTTTACCTTTGGATTTTAATATATAAAATTTTAGAAATAATATGAAATTCAGATAAACAAAAAATCAAGCTAGCTGAAACTACAAAGACGCGGATAAGTGCAAGAAGACATTGGTTCATGCAGACCTGAACATAATGACCAGTATCATTAGAAACTGGACAGGGTATAAAATGTGTGAGCCAACATTGCAACTGCAGACTAGTGCCAACGTGACTGGTCTAGTTGTATCTAGACCAGTGTCACTTTATCCCTTGGGCCCATCCCAGGGCCCAGGGGCAAGGAATGATCCGGATAAGCAGGACTCAAACTGGTTCTCTGGTAATGAATTTTGATTCACCAGTGTCAAGAGGGCCTGTAGATTTGATGCAATCAGGGTCTGAAATGAGCTTAAATCGGCACTACACTAGACTGTATCTGCACTGACAAGTCTATACGTTATTATGTGACTTAGTTAATATTACAGCTACTCTAGGGGTTTTAGCAATGGACCTCGTAATTTTCAACTATGGTCAATTGACGAGGCGGCAACTGAGTTGCCACACTCTCTCTTAACTATCACACCAACGGAGGCACTTTTGAGCCTCGACATGTTTAACGTGCATCGGCTTCCTTTACATGGCGGCTCTTCAGTCGTACTGACTCAAACTCATGACATGCCAAGCACGAATCAGCTGCCACGGCCACCTAAGTTATAAAGTTATAAACTCTTGGAAAAAGTAACTATTAAACACACTGAAGGATAATTTCTGACTTAAATATAATTTTTTTAAAAAAAAAGTTTTATAGTGGAAGCTTCTTTTTTAAAGGCACTCATTGTGCTTATTATTACACGAGAAAAATAAAATATGTAAACATAGATATTCCTCCTTTACTCACTATATCCTGAATTTAAGTTATTTAAGCTGTTGTCTTTACTTTTCAATTTTGGCATGTAAATACGAAGCATTAAGAAATCATTGCATGAAATAAAACTAAATCCCTTTTCACAATTTCCGTAAATCTGACTCTCAAAATAGAGTCGCAATAGCCGAGGCGTCAGGATCACGAATTCATAGTTGTCGATAAGCAAGTTTGAATACCAGGCAATGGGAGGAACTGATCGACTTTAAATCTGTTGAGACCCAAAGTTCTCACGAATGAAAGTTCGGAGAGTGGAGTACCAATTTAGGTTAACCCTAATTTAATCAGTGCAATATATGATATCGGTAACGAAAACATCTTGTTTTGGTTCTAATACGATACTAATCAATAACAAATAAATCTCTAAAATGAAAATAAAGCTGTTCCACATGAGCAATATTACTCAATTTGCATTTCGTATTGAAAACTTTGAACACAGGTTTCATTTTGCACAAACTGTGTAAACTGTTATAATTTCCTCTAGAATCTTTTATTTTATTTTATTTTACAAAAAAGAGAATTACATATTTCAGTTGACATTTTCTGAATTCAAAAGAGTACGGGCTTCATTGTAGCATTTCTGTCTTCCTTGCAGTTGATAGCGATGCGCAGACTCCGTTCCCCCTTTACAGATCGACATCTTGAGGATCTCGTGTTTATCTTCCGTTCTATTGATCAGAGATAACTTTGGGGACCTTTTTCGATGAGTGTGTTATTGTCTACTTTAAAACTTTTAGCTACTCGTGTGTGCATGTTTGCGGATGCATATGTCTGACTATTGACTGTGTTGATACTTTTTAGCATCTAGAACAACTAAGATTTTCTCGTACGTTTTCTGACCTTCAAAATTATCTACCTGCTGCTACATCTAACTTTCCTGACTGATCATAAAGTTCAATAAGTCTTTCTTCTTCAGCAAAACAGACACAAACTCAAAACGAAACTGTCTCCTTTCTTTTGTTTTTTCATGAAAGACTCTGTTACCAACACACTCACGTCCAATGTCAAAAGAATACTGTCCCTTAGTGCATTGAAAAGTCGGTTGCTGCCTCCCTAACAACGAATATCCTATTATATAAAGTCAGTGTTTCTTAAACTAAGGCTTGCGTCCCCAAATGGGTTAACATGACTTACAACAAGGGTAATCAAAAATTTTAGGATTTTTGATATACACTGCTGTTAGTAAAAATGCAACACCATGTAGGAATCAACAGAATTAAATGACATTTACAGCAAATATCTATTACAGGAAGTTATGTAAAATAGTTAAATTTCAAAGCCACCACGCACGCGTGGTGTGCGCAGCGCCTTCTGGACTGATGCTGAAAGAGTATAAATATAGGGTGGCTGGATCTTGTTAATGATTTTTTGTTAGTGGCGAATGTTTGGAGAGACCTAAATATGCCCCCCCCCGACAAAATAAGGAGAAATTCCAACAATTTAAGGAGTTTGAACTGGGGATGATTATCTGTCTTCAAGAAGGAGGATTTTAATATCACGTAATAGAGCTCGTGTGTAGCGGATGATGAGAGTTTGGAAGCAGTGGACCGACAAGCACCGAACCACTCGAAAATCTGGCAGTTGACGATGGAAGGTGACGTCAGTGCGTGACCATCGACATCTGCTCTGCATGGCGGTGACTGACCGTACAGCTTCCTCCAGTCAGTCGGTAGCACGTTGGTCTACTGCTACAGGTGTACTAATGTCAGTTTCGTCTATTCTATAACGTCTGCTGCACCGTGAATTGCGTGCAAGGGTGCCTTTATATTCGATCCATCTCACGGCAAACCATGGACGGCTGCGTCTACAATGGGCTCATTAGCACAGAGTCTGGCCGCTGATTGACACCAAATTACCTTTCCAGATGAATCACGCTTCAATTTTTGGGACTATGATAGCCTCATTCGTGTTAGACGCTATGTTGGTGAACTCTGCTTTCCAGAGTGCGTTATCGAAAGACATAGGGGCCTAACACTCGGAGTTATGATTTGGAATGTACTTTCGTATCATAGATGATCCAACTTGCTACGAATTGAAAGTAAACTCAATAGAAACAGGTGTTTCCGTAAAGTCCTCTACAGCTCGAAGTCGTTCCCTTCCTTCAAGGTATTTGCAACTATCTTTCAGAAGGATAATGCACACCCACATGTTGCAAAGACTGTTCGAGACCTGTTCAACCCAACGCATACAACTTCTTCCTTCGCCTGCTTATACGCCGGATATGTCACTTATTGAACACGTGTGGGATTTGGTTGATTGACGTCTCGCTCGTGATCCGCATACTCAAGCTTCAAAAGAGGAAACTTTGCGGCGCATACAAGCAATATCTGTTTCTCTTCCTCAGGTAGACTTTCAAAATCTGTTTGATTCCATTCCAAGTCGTACAAAAGCCATTATTTCAGTGCATGGTGTCTGAAACAAATACCGATTTCGGACACTTAATATTGTTTGTTTTTTGTTGTTTTGAGAATTTCGCCATTTATTTGTACTAAGACAAGCCGTTTGTGCATTAAATTTTATTTAATTCTGATGATTTTTCATGGTGTTGCATTTTTCACAAACAGCACTTTATAATTTTATATAAAATATCTTGTTCACCATTATTAATGATAATAATTCATTTGTTGGTTAAGATTCACACATTGGAGTAAACTAATAGATAATTTAATTGTTTAGATTATTACTGGAGTGTCGATTAGATCTAAAGTCTATTGAGGCAGTTCTCTTGGTTTTGGAGTTTTCCTATTATTTTCATATTTATATATATATATATAATAGCATAACTAAAAATAATCAAGTGCGTCCTACATATTGATACTTAAATCTTGCATATAGTATTGATAGTAAAATATGATGATCTCAGAAGTGAATTTAAAAGGACTGCATTTAAACAAATTATTGTTTATATTTAACATAATGTGTAATTGCGTTATGTAAATAAATTTTTTTATTTATTAAGGTTTCTCAATCGATATATTCAATGTAAAAATTTAGTGTGGATGCTTATTTTAATTCAAAACAATTATAAAATACTAATAAAACGTGCATAGAATTATCCTAGCATGTGTAAACTCTGCGCAATGTTTATGATGTCGCACAAAATGTTTGTACAAAATATAGGGTCGTCATCCCTAAATAAGTTTCAGAACCCCTGCATTTAAACTCAAAACGGAGATTACTTTATAAATATTCACATTCTAAAGTTGCGTGTGTGAATGCCACAATAATTAAAAATGTCCAAACTTTTTTAAAACTTTACATGATCTTTGAGGAACATGTTTTTTTTTAATAATCATTATTGAGGAAAGATCAGTTTTAGATAAAAAAAAAAGTTTACCTAGATACTTGAGTAACATTTTGCCTTTAATAAGTTTCATTTTAAAACAGATGATATATAAAAAGTTCACGTTCTCAGACATTGAAAAATATTTGAAAAGGAATCAAATCAGTGGGGAAAAAAACTTACATGATTGATTGAATATTAACGTCGCACTGTTCAGCTACACGAGGGCTTTCTGCGACGGACCACGTAATTTAGAACCACGGTCAAGTGACGTGGACGACACTTGAGCTGGCACCCCCTCTCCTAACTACCTCACCACACCAACGAGAGGACGTTTTAGCTCTCGACACATTTAACGTGCATCGCTGCCCTACACGGCGGGTCTTTAGTGGTACTGGGCTCGAACTCGTGACAAGGCAAGCCACGATCCGATACCTTTACCACTCGGCTACCGCGGCGACAAAAAACTCACATGTAATAGAAACTAATCAAGGTGTATTTGACATGACTTGAACATTTCGTACATAAATGACATTTTGACAATAATATTTTTTTTCTTTAGTTACACATTTGATTTTTTCCGAAATAATATACATCCCAGTGGATAAAGAAGAATATCTGAAACACAGAAGTATAGTTCTCCTCACTTGATATTAAATCAAAAGAAAAACAAATTTCTCCTAAGTCAATAAGAATATTTTTTCTTCGGCTCATATCAGAAGCATCGATAGTTTCTCAATTTCATGTTTTCTTTGTAACTTGACAGAAATTTTCAACAAAATACTTGTTTTTAACTTGGGTATTTTATTTTTAGGATGTAAGTATAACTCAGAATTATAACTATGAAAAAAATTTGTAAATGATATTGGAGGTAAAAAAAGTATTATAGAATAAAATAAACTATTCCAAAAATTCCCATATATTGTAGATATATTTCCTACATTCATTTATCATTATGATAAATATAAATGTTAAAAATATATATTAGCTCAATTAAAAGTTTTAATAATATAGATTCTGTTTACTTCAGTTCTTATTCATTTAGGAAATAAATAAATAAAAAATGTCATTCTATAATTCAAAATGAGTTTTGGTATCGGAAAAAAAATATCTCTAAAATTACAATGTAAATCATCCAAAACATATTATTAAAGAAAAGTATAAAAAATCTTCGAAATATTATTTTTGCTTACGCTGCATTTATCAACAATTCAGAGCATTCCACGCATGGTCTCCAGTACTGCCAACAAAATGCAAGATAAGAAGTAATATGAATGCACTTTGAATTAGCAAATTTTCTTTTAATTTACATTATTTTACGTAAGCTTCAAAGAAGATTTCTTCGGAATATAAATGCATCAGAAAAGAATGCCAGCGTCATTCAGGAATGCTTTGAAGTTTGATTAAGAAAGATTACTAATCTAGAGATAATATGGATTATCCTTCCAAATAATGTGTCTTCTGTCGAACATAAACAAGTAATTTTGATACGAATAATAAATTGATAGATGCTGGTTTAAAAATTGACCAATTGTAGTCATTTTACTAATGCCTAAAGTTGTTATGTGCAGTCACTATGCATAGCGAAGAGTGCTTTATATCTGGTCTTGGGCTCACACACAATTAGAAAGGGCTGTCGAACTCAGAGGTACTCCATCTTTTTATCACCGCGTAGCATGCACATGACAGTTATTTCACGCGGGCCGCAACATGCGGATAGTGGAAAAAGCAGACTATAAGACCAAAGCAACATTGGCAAACAAATTTTTTTAAAAGTATTAAAACTAATTTTGGCTCTTATTTTAATACTATATTAACTATTCTTTCTAACTCTAAACAAAAAAAAAATGCGATTTTTATGAATTTGTACTGAGTTATGGGATAATTTATATTTTCTTTCATCTATGACCAAGTCTCTTGCTTACATTCTATTATTTAAAAAGATTGATAGCAATTTTGATACATTTAATTAATTGATTGAAAGAATTTCCAGTTAAATTTTTTGTACATTTGTGAGAACCCTGAATGTTCACCCTGTCCACCCTGAACATTAAGATTAACTTGAGGGAAAGAATGTTAAGACGCCATTTGTATAAAAACCAATTATATTTATTCAATAGATTCAATTAGAAACCTTCTAATTACAAATATTAAACAATATGTATACGTCAAAGTGATTTACATTGACTATTACATTAAATTACAAAATATGAAATTAATCAAGTACTAAGCTCAATATCAAACGGGTTTACTGGAATAGGAGGTTTGAGAGACAACGCAACTTGAATTATTATCATACATTAATATTTAGCTAGCCGTATTATATATTAACGCTTGTGGTCAGAGGGACTAAGTAAGAATATATCACCTGGCTGTAATGTCGATCTCTCCAGGTAGATTAATCCTTCTCAGGCTACTTCGCTGAATAATCACAACAATACTCAAATCTCGTAATCCACTTGAATCCTTTTAACTTCGTCACTGCTTTGCTTGGCTCAATCGCCTTCTATCTGCTAACTTACTACGCTCTCCTTAAATACCTTAATTCATTTGCTTATCCCATTTTCTTCTTTTAGAGCTAGTTGGAAATATACGCGAATTTACAATCCCCAAAGACGCCCAAGAGAATTAGTGGAAGAGTGCCATAAAGATTCGTCACACATTGCTGTCCAATAATTGAATTTCTTAATGCAAGGAGCCATGACCGGGCCACTCGGAAAAGGCTGGCGGGCCGTAGTTTGAGAATCACTGGCTGATACCAGTTCAGTAAAGCGAGTAAATAAACGATAAATGCAATTCAATCCAATACAATCTCAAAGGGAACATATCTAATGCTCGTGTTGGATATGGAAGAAACGGACCTACACCAAAAAGAGTGTGTGCATTCTGAACAATCATAAACATACATTGTTATCCTGACGTATCGTACAATTTTATGAAACAGATGTGTGAAAGATATTGTTTGACATACAGATCTTCCACACAATACAATATCCTGTTTCAGTCTCCACAATCCAAAGTTTTCTCTCAGGCTTAATAAAATAACTTCCTTAAATAAGCAATAAGAACGTTACAATTTTAACATTAATTTCTGTTTTTGAACACATTTCTATGGGTCTTTTAGAGTTATAAACTTCAACAAACAATTGTTATATCTCTACTCTGGTATATATATATTTTAAAAAAAGCATCATATACATATTTTCATCATTAGTTGAGAGAGAGAAGTATATATATATTAATTTTTTTTTTATATTCTACAATCATTTCATAGAATTGTGGATATATTTTGCTCACAAACTCCAACACAAATATTAGAAAAAATGATTCACAAATATTAGCTTCAAAAAAAGGTTTAATATCAATTTTAAAATTCTTTTACATTTCTACTGTTTTTATGTATTCAAAGCATGCTTCTTCTTTATTTCTAAATTCATAACAGAATGTGTGTGAATCCAAATATATATCCATATATTTTTTCTAAAATAATATTTGTAAAGCAGATACATAAATTACATGCTCTATTTTCGTTTAATTTTAGCTTTTAAATTGCTTCAAATTACCTTGATATGAAAATAATCGCTAACATTTTTTAACTACTTTTATACTTCATCATATTTTAGGAGTTTGTTATAAGTTATGAACAATGTTTTTCGGCACAAAAAATTATAATTCATTCTTCTTATTTGGGATTTACTATTACAATTTCTAATTTTAGATCAAACCATTTAAATCCTTTTTTACTTTCAGAATCGTGTCTTAGATTTTTATTTTCGTATTTCAGGTAAAATTCCTGAAAAAAAGATTCTTAGGAAACACGAAAAAGGCTATTGAAAAGCAAAAGAAGAAAAATAAATAAATAAACAAAATAAGAAAAAATAACAGAAAAAGAAATAAGCACGATGTCAAGTGGAGACTTAAAAAGCGCTTAGGAAATGAAAGAGAAAAGAACATCTTTTCTATTGTTCTTGTCACATTTATCGTTGGAAAAAAAGAAGACTCTAAAATCCGTTCTGATTCGAGAGAAACTGTAATTCTCTTGGAGCGGATAGAAAAAGAAAGTGTGTTCTAAGAGTTTTCTAATTTCCCAAAAGATTATTCCGTCCTAACGGCTTTCTGAACAATTCAAGTGCAATCAAATGGTGAAGGAAAGAGGACAAAAATAATAATGCATTGTATATTTTGAAAATGGAGGAGTGAGGGGGGCATGTTTACATTACCACATAAATTAGTCTCTTTATTGTGGAGTAGACATTTCAGTAAATACTATTTGTCAAAAAATAATTTGCTTTCTTTTTTTCAGATTCATTTGCTCAGGTAAGGAGAAATGGGGATTACTTTTAAATCGAATTTTTTCCACTTTTTATCAGAAAATTGGTTCTCTTTCTGAATGATCATATTCTCAGAAATTAATTCTGAAAGTTTTTGAGTGAAAGCTTGAGCTACGTGCTTCAAAAATCGTAGAAAGCTCTGTTGTAGACGTTAATATTAGGAACTAAATGTCATCAACTGATGTTACTTAATTCTGCCAGCCTAGGACTAGTTTTCTCTGTAATTTAGAAATTTATCATCGTGTGACAGAAGTCTTAACATAAATAAAATTATTTTCAATGAAAGATTCAAACGTCCTTAAGTGTCATAATGTAGTAAACAAAACACCAAAAATCTAAAATATCGTTATATAAAACTAATTAGCAAGTAAACAAATAAACAATAATCCAGTTGTAGATTATTTTGAAATCGTCAACACATTTTATGAAGAGATAAAACTTTCCCTTTCAAAAGCAACTAGACCTACGATTTTTAAGGCATTTCTAAACCATTTTAAGGGCAAATAACTTAAAACTTCTTATTTTTCATTTTTTTATTTATAAACTGTATTCGAATAACATTGAATATTTAAGGAATCAAACTTTCAAAATTTTACGCAGTATTTTTTCAATATATGAATGAAAATCATTTCAGAGAATTTAAATTTTTCTCACAGTTTTTTGACAGATTTGTCACTGGAAAGTATTTTTTGGGGGATTGTCCTAAATTCTCCCTTTCATACAAATTAAAATTTATAAGCTTAAAAGATAAATTTTCTAAAAATTAATTCTTTAGAATTTTTTCTTTAGAACAAAAACATTTTCATTGCGAAATAGATTAAATTGCGTTATTTTATTATATTTAATATTAAAAAAAGTTTGCGATTGACCCACTAACAAACTGCCTTTTAAACTGTATATTGTACGGAAAGAAATATGTGTTTATGTTTCTGATTTCACAAAAAAAAAAAAAAAAACACTGCCTAAAATTTAAGTAAGCTGGCATCTGATTAAAGTACATATCAAACGATGCGTTATGGCCATAGTTTATGACTTTAATTATTTTCATTTATACTTACTCTTTTACAAATAAATGAGTAATTCCCTGAAATAAATTTAATTGCCATTGAAAGGCATCAGCGAAGATTGTACTACATGGCGTATTGCTGAAGAGATTTTCTCACTTCCCTCAGGTGATTGGTGCATTGATTGATCACCGAAACAAATTCCCCGATGAAAGCCTATTGATTGGATTCTTTGTCAACTCAATCAATGCTCTTGTGATTGTTTTGAGAGAACGGATGATTTTCTCATTACGTGAAGCCATAATTCCTTGTGGGTAGTATAAAGGTGTATTCTTTGAAACATGGCAATGAGAATATAGTGATTCAATTGTTTTGCCATGTGTATACCGCATATAATCAATTCATGCATTGGAATTCGTTATAAAGTTTATCTAATATTATTCTCAGTGAGTCTGATAATACATTTTGTTATCAACTGATTATAGATAATTCAATGGAGTATTGCGACAAACACACACTTTTGACTCTGATTACGACAGTAACAATATCGTAAAATATCATACATTTAATGAAATATGTTAGCTTATGTGTTTCTCGGCACACTGGTTAAAAATCTCAGGGTATTCGATAAAGTGTAGTTTTAATAACACGCTTTTATTATCTTCGCCTGTATGTAAAATAATTTTGAACCCGATTTTTACCCGCTTTGAAAGGTCAGATTAATTCGAAATTATACACACTTGTCAAGGACCGATGACGATATAATAATTTATTTTTTTCCATTGTCATCATCAGGATTAGCGATTTCCCATTTCCAGATTGTGCGACTAATTTCTTATTTGGCGACCAAACAATTAAGTTTCCCTGACGTGAAAACACTGATGGTTAATACAAATACAACAAACAAAGAAAAAGTTATATTTATGTGAAAAAGAGGATAATGTGTTAGCAGATCCTACATTTTGCAAATTAGGTGGTGTTGTCTTCCCGATAGGATGCCAGTGGGTATTCTAGATTCTAAAAAAAAGGACGCATTTAAGATGAATTCATCAATGGATATAAATGATAGTTTTAAAAAAACAACTCATGAAACACAATTTTATTGCAGATCGAACTAAAAAATTAAAAATAAATTCTAGTTTAAAAAAACCAAAAAATACTTTTTTTATAGATAATCGAAATAAAAAGGGGAAAAAATAATCTAGACATATATTATAAATGCGAAAGTTTGTGAGGAGGCTTGGCCGTCTTTCATGCAAAAACAACTTAATGGATTTTAATTAAACTTTACAGTAATATAGCTTATACATCAGAATAACACATAGTCTATAATTTATAGTATAGACTATAATTTATAAAGATATTGTGTGAAGTGTCCAAAATATAACGATATTTGTCAAATAAGTAGGAAAAAAATTCTGCCATCTGCAAGCAATTCTGGCATGCGCTGCAAAAAAACCCATGTCAGCATATATCTATCTTTGTTTGTGAAGAAACCCTTTTTGGTTTGGCTACGCTAGGCGCTTGCTTCTAATTAATTCCCGTGATCAGCATAATCCCTAATTTATTTTTTAATTTCAGAATAAAACTAAGTTTTGAAGGGTCAGGTTGTTATAAATCTCTCTTTATTTGTATGGTTTTTTTTGTGATTTTATTATGCACATTTGGTAGTAAGAAATCGATCTTTTTTCAAAATAAATGATTTTATCGGTTCTGGTACTTAAAGTAAATAAACTTTCTCTTTCCCACTACATCATTTGGACGAATTTTCAAAATTTGTTTGTGGTTTCTAGTTAATTATAACGCTATAATTTTAATTGGATAGGTGAATATTGCATTTTTAAGTATAAAAATAATTATAACTACTGTACTGTATATTTTGGAGTGAGTGAATATTAACGTCGCACTGTTCAGCTACACGAGGGCTTTTGGCAACGGATCATGTAATTTTGAACCATGGTCAAGTGACGTTTACGACACCGGAGCAGTCACCCCCTTCTCCTAACTACCACACCACACCAACTTAGAAGGAATATTCTACCAATACTTATCAGGAATATTCTTTGAAATTCACTCTTCCAAGATATATGGCAGCACGGGTTCTATGATGAATATTTTAGCGGGGAAGGCGAATAGTTTTGAAGCAGATATTGCGTTTTCAACTGACGGCAGTTTCAGCGAATTGCAAATTTTAAAAATTTAAGTGCCTTTTTTTGTATGTTAATGAAGACCATAGAAAACGATTTGACTATTCATTTTAAGTGCACGGTGTAATAATTTAATTTTACAGTGGAATATCTTTAATTAATTTATTAGCTCTAACGGATTAAATTTCCAAAAGTGGAGTATTTTGTTCATGTATACCCATTAATTTTGAATGTAGTGATCCAAAAAAAAATATTGTATGAAAAAAAACCGCAGCAAATCATAATGCGGCGGATAAAGTATTAACGTGCATCGCTCCCCCACACGGCGGGTATTACAAAGCTCTAATAAAACTCGAGCTGTGAAAGTAGCCAACTTGACTCTATCGGTAACATTTTGCTATGTTCTTCTTTGAATCACCATGATAATTTAATAAACGGTGTTGCTTGCGAATATTACAATTTTAACATAAGATAAATACAACAGTCAGTAATATTAATGTATTACACTTTCAGATATAAATTTACACTATTTTGAGCGTTCATTACACAAAACCTTTAACAATGTGTTACTTTTCCTGAGCAGAGATCAGCTTAGGGAGGCATTTTCAAAAATCGACTCTCAAGAGTGTTACGGGGAGTTATAAATAAAAAAAAAGTCCTTTTTATCAGCTATTAGATCTACGCACTTTAAATTTAACAAAGGTGTTTCTTTCTTTTTTGTTTAGTTAAGATATGCAAAAAACTTTTTATGTTTAATTTGCAAATCACGTAAAATTAACTCATTAAAACACTTCTTTATTCTTCAATCTGTGTTGTTTAGTTTTTCAGTTCCCCCGTCCGAAGAACGGGTATACCAGCCAGTTCTTAATATAGGAATAAAATGATTCAGAATATTTCTGTATATTCAGTATTCAGTATATTTATAATATCAATGCTATTTAAAAAAATGTAGTTTTATTTTACACAACACACAAGTCTTGCCACAATAAAAAAGCAGCCTTAAACAGAACAATTAATTTTTAAATCAATAATAATAGTTTTTGTTGCTTAAGGTTCTGCTTCATATCTGTTTAAATGGTAGGGGAATATTTCCGAGAAAGTTTTGCGATTTACAAACAAGTCATCTTCATTACAACCCACTTATCTTCAGTCCGTAATTGCATGCTACTTCTTCATATGAATGGTGCAGAGACGTGCGCAACTGGCGCAATCGCTTCTAGTTAATATCTCATTTGAAAAATGCATCTCGTTGTGTTGGAAAACCTGAGGCAGGGCGCTGAATATCGAGACACGTTAATCATCTTGAGTCCATTTATCCACCTCATGGCCTCTCAACTGGGCCACCATTTTTCTTTCGAATGGAAAAGGAAACTTATCGAAAGATGAAGTTCGCTACTCAACGAATGGGAAACCACTGAAAATGGATGATTAATATTTCTTCAACACTGATTTTTCTTCTTTCTGAAAATGAATGATACCCTATGTTTTCGTTTCAACTTTAACTTTAAGGAAGAAAAATAAAGTTCGATGAAAGTGGGGGAATATATGCACATTTTATAAATAAGCAGTCAGCAGATTTGTTTAATGTTGAAACATAATTAAAAAATTACTATTAAAATCAAAATTGATAAAATAAATTAATGATCAGAGCTATTTAGATTCTGAGAGGCATATTTTTCTTGATTGCACATGTTGAATTGGATAAAGGCTTCCAGTTAGAAAAACAATGGGGCCTGGAAAGCCACGCGATATAAGACAAACAAACTTCTTTGGCGAAGTTAAAACATTGATTATATGCCCTAATATTCCAAACTTACCCTGTACATGTCTTAATCGCCTAATTTGCATTAAAGTTATTAATTTTGCCCGTGACCAAAATGATTATCAAATATTCGCTTTTGAGAAGCTGTTTGAGATAATTTATATGGTCATCTCATAGTTTTTGGGACGCAAAATGAAATTTATTATCGATTCACATGCATCAGTTCCAATACGCACTAGATAACATCTAATGACGTTGGAAGCTTTAGCAACGCAGCTGGACAAAATTGATGCATCTTTAATTGATCAGAAAACAAATAATTATGCCCTTAAGTTAATAAAATAATAAATTTATAAAAAATAATTTTATCAATAACGGGTGTCGTTTGTACACTCAGGAACATTGAAAATAGCGACCCAAGAAGGAAGCTAAGTACATTCGCAAAACTTTGCAAATAAGTACAGCGTAATGTGATATGCAAATGATCCAAGTTTTATGATAATACGCATGCTCATACACGCCGAGGTGTCGCTACAATCTGGAAGAGGGGGCTATATAAGCCAGCGCAAATTCGAAGATTCATAAACGTGACGATTACCCGCCGATTGTAGGAAGACTTTAGTAAGCGAAACATGAAAGGTAAACGTGCTAGAAGACATTTCTCACAGGTAAGCGAGTTTGAGAGATGCCAGATCATCGGGATGAAAACTGCAGGCTGGTCGACGCGCCGTGTTGCTGGCCCGGTGGATCGCTCGGAGTGTGCCGTTAGAAATTGTTGGGAACAGTGGACACGAGAAGGTACCCACGCGCGGAAAACCGGGTCTGGAGCGACCATGAAGACCACGAGGAGAGAGGATCGAAGGATCGAGCGGCAAGCACTTGTGGACTCCACAGTGACTCGTTCAACGATACGAGCCGGCGTAGGTGTAGCAATTGTTCCACAAACAATTTCCAGACACCCCTTGCAGAAGGAAATCTTAAATCCCAGCGCCCTTTCCGTGCACTCCCTTTAACACTGGAACATCGGCAACGGCGTCTATAGTGGTGCCAAGCCAGATCAATGTGAAATGTCACAGATTGGCAAAAGGTTGTGTTTAGTGATAAATCCCTGTTTGTTTGGAAACAGATGATAACCGTGTTCGGGTGTGGATGCGCCCTGGTTAGCGGTACATTCCCCCATTCTGTTCTACGTCACACTGCCCGCACAGCTGGTGTGATGGTCTGGGGGGCATAGCCTATGATAGCCGGTCAACTTGAATTGTGATGCGTGGAACCTTAACGGGCCAACGTTACGTTGATGATATTCTTCGACCCCATGTAAGACCTTTCCTAAATGGTCCCCCAGGGGCAATTTTCCAGCAAGTTAATGCTCGTCCGCATACAGCAAGAGTTGCTAAAGACTTCGTACGTCATTTTCAGACTCTTCCATAGCCGGCTAGCTCCCTCGATTTGTCCCCTGTAGAGCACGTGTGCGATCAGCTAAAACAGCAGATACCATCGTGTCACTCTGTACATTATTTAGAGTTGGCAGTTCAAGATTTGTGGGTCCATCTGCCTCAGGACAACATAAGGTGCCTAATCAACTCAATGCCGGACAGTGGGGTGGCATGTATTGCAGCTAGAGGTGGTCCAACGCACTATTGAAGTTACCCAGTTTTTGTGTCGTTGCACACCCTGTATTCGTTTCATTGTCTTGTTTTTGAGATCAAGTGAATCTCTCATCTGTGTCAATATGTGTATCAAATTTCATTTCAATCCGATGCTTTCTTCTTGGGTCGCTATTTTCAGTGTCCCTGAGTGTATATTAACTGATTTCTCAAAATAGACAAATCTAAATTTCAACGCTTAAAAGTTACGGAGGTTTAAAAAGAACTTGACTAATAAAAAATGGCGTGTCTAACATTAGACAAAATATAACTTTTTCTCAATAATTTTCAAAAATATAAATGTCTAGTGATAGATAATTATTTTAAAATTTTGAAGATTAAGAATAGTCAGAAGTAATCGGAAAAAAGGGGATAATTTTTAAGAAAACATAAATATTACTAAATACTTTTAGAAAATTTTTTGTGTTATATCATCCGAAAACTTAAGAACTGTTGAGCATTCTAGTTCGAAAGTTCAAGCGTATAAATATTTTTCTCATAATTGGAAAATAAGATTTTTATTTGAGAAAAATCGTGCTAAATTTTGTACAGAATACACTATACTTTACATGTACTTTACCTTTACTTTAAACATGAGCCTATATTTGCATTTATTTCTTCAATACCGCATAGCTTATGATAAATATTGGAATTTTATTATCATTCATTTACAAATTTAAGCTTTTCTGATAATTAATATTTATTCTATGTGTTTATGCCTCTCCAGTGGCGCAGCGGAGAATATTAGTTCCCTCCTTCCTGCAAAGTCAGGTTTTGGGCCCCAAGCTGGATCTTACAAAACGTACGTACTTGAATTAAGTGAGGCTTTAGACTCCCTAGAATCCTGCCCCCTCAAAGCGGAGGTTGGGAGGAAGTGTGCGTTACGCTACTGTGTCTCTCTCCAAATGGTGACTGGCATTTTGTTCTCGAATCTTTTCCATTTTACCCAAATGAAGAAAAACAAAAGATAAATTCGTACATAGATTTTGAAAATAAATCAACAAAAACTAATAATAAAAAACACCAAACACGAATCATTAAACCCTACACTCAACTCAACTCAACCAAACACTAATACGGAGGTCTTATTAGAACGAGCAGTGCAGAATAATGGATTATTCTGTTTTAACCCATATTGTTTTCATTTGCATTTCAGCATACATTTAACTATTGTGCTATTTTTTCTCTTACCTTTTTCTGCCTTACTGTGTAAGGTATTAGAAAAAAGAATTTCCATACCTTAAACTAAAAATTTGTAAAATTTAGTTGTTTAGTTAAAGTTTTGTTTGTTTTAAAGTAATATATTTATACAGGATTTTACTACATAAAAAACGACACTTATTAAGTCTACACAATTTAAAATAATCTATTTTCGTAAAAATCCCAACACACAAGTAACTCATGATTTTTGTTACATTGACTGAGTTGTTGAAATATATCATTCGGTATTATTTCATTTTTAACAGAATTAAATTAATATTATAATTATTAAATTAAAATATATTTTATTACTTATTAAATTAAAATAAATGTAATTAACTATTAAATTAAAATGAATTTAAATAATTATTAAATTAAAATTATTACTATTAATGTTAATGAAAGGGTTGAGTGGGGGAATCAAAGAGGCACAAAAAGGTGAAAAAAATAGAATGAACACCATCATTCCCCAGTCGTTATTACAAGAAGCAATCGAATCTTTTATCATCTCATTTCTTTCCCCCTCCACCTTTACGCCAATCCATTACATCCTCTTGACCGGTCCTCCCATTGTAATGAAACTCTCCACAAACAGCTCTGGGCTCTAATGAACCCACCGCACTTAGTTCTTCCATCAATAACTCGAGGTGAACATCATGTCGGTGTTCTTCCATTCTTAGGGAAAGATTTCTTCGATTTGCTTTTTTTACACTTCCAAGACATCTGTTTCAATATCTCTCCGAAGGCTTGTCTTCCGCAGGAGGAAGACAGTAACCAGTAGGGAATAACTTTTCTGAAAGCAAGAGTTCTAATAAATTCGAAACTTTTCTGTAAAGCAGAAGAAATAATAATTCTTTTTTATAACATTAAAAAGTTAGGCTAAAAACAGGGATAAAAACATATATGGGGCATTTCTGTTAGCAATATATTTTAATAAAGAGGCATAAAATTTTTTAATGAAAAAACAGAATAAAAAACCCTTGTATAAAAACTACATAACTTATTACGGTCAACTTAAAATCAAATTGATTGTAAGAAATAAAAAGCAACGCCATATAAATATATTTCATTTGCACATAAAATACATTGCTTAATGTGGTACATTCATCTTATCTATAAGCATTAATGAATATCATTTGTTTTATCGTACTTCTTTGTTATTTTATGCTTATTTTATAAATAACATTGATAAAATTTCAAGGTACAATTTTTCACGCGTTTCGAAATCTTCTGTAACTGATTATAATTTTAATTGTAATAGACTATTTTATATTATTGAAGAATTTTGAAGCTTAAGCCACATTATCAAAAAATACAGATAATTATAGATTTCTTACACATAATTCTCTATCTACTGTTGATATATTTGGAGATGAAGAATTTAAAGAATTTTTTTTGTATGCTCGCCAACGTCATGCGCACAAATGCAAATAATCTTCCTTGCTGCCCTGTGCCGGCAGATGAGAACTTTCTGTGGAACGAGAAGGACGAGAAAATTTCTCTTTAATACTCAGACGTGAGCATTAAAATATAGGACTCTAATACCCGAAGCTCGCAATAAATAAATTAATTAAAATTTGCTGCGCTTGTAAAAAGCATATATATGTTTTGTGGTTGAATAAAAAGTAAAAAAGAAATAAGATTGGCTGGTCCGTCGATGAAACAAAAAAAAAACTAAAAATAAACATTCTGGTTCTGCTCGTGCCGGGAGCGATCAGTGGACTATGGGTATGCAAAACAGATTAAAAAGTACCTTGGAAGGTAAAATAAGCAGAATTCAAACGTTCATTGAAAGTGCCAATGAAGAAACCGATTCGGTTGAAATAAAAGTAAAGCTAAGAACTCTGATTCAACTGCAAAAAAATGTGGAGGAACTTCGTCACAACTCTTCCGCCATTCCGAATGTGAAAGATGCAGAATTAACTGCCGTCGACGAAAATCTCCACCTTCTTGAAGTTCGCCTTGAGTTATTAGAGGTAAGAATTGAAACGCTTCTTAATTCCTCTAAGAAATCAAGTTCTGGGGCAGTTATGAAAAAAACTGATAATTTTGAAATAAAAAACTAAAATACCTCCTTTAGTTTCACCCGATCTCTCGGGAAAATACGAAGAATTTAGTTTATTTAAAATCCAATTTGACGATCTGATCACAAATAACATACTATTTAGTGAATCTCAGAAGCTATACTACCTCAGATCTTGTATAACTCATGAAGTTAATTATTTATGCAGTAATTTTGAAAATTTTGATTCCTTGTATGAATTTTTAAAAAATAGATACGAAAAAAAAACAATTAATAATCAATATTCATATTCAAAATATTTTGAAGTTTGAAAAAATACAAAATGAAAATTCCACAGAAATTAGAAATGTTATTGAGTGCGTTCAAAAAAATTTACGAGCATTAAAAGTACTTAAAAATGAGCAAAAGAAATTATCTGATGCTTTACTTATTAATATTCTAGTGCAGAAACTTGATAGAGAATAGGGAAGAAATTTTTAATTATCACATATAAATCCAAAACCGTACCTACATTTCAAGAATTTATTGGATTCTTAAAACAACGGGAATCCGTTTTATTGTCTGTGTCTGTTGATAGAAATGCAAAGGTGAACCCAAATAAAATGAATGCGAACAATTCTAAGCCAAAAGCTTTCATAGTAAACAAAGGTAAAAACAAAAATTGTATTGTGTGTAAGTCACAACATTCAATATATAAATGTGGGAAATTTCCACATGAACATTCGTTAGAGGGCGCTGACAAGGCAGCCACCAGCGAGTTAACGAGGGAGATGGGGAATTCAGCGAGCGGACGCTAGACGCGGAGGTCGATAATCCGGGACTGAGAGAAAAGCGAGCAACGAGAACAGTGGCAAAGTACGGACCAACGACGCGTTGTTTACAAGAGAGACGCGTAGATCACACTCAACACCCAAATACCTGACACTATCGTGAAGATTGAGTGTCATCAATTGTACTAGAACTGTCGTTAAGAGCCAGAGGTGTTTAATCCAATTGTAATTTTTTTATTATACACTCTGTCGCAAAAAAATATATGCACCCAGAAGAAATTGAGCTACATTCACGAAATTTGGTATGCATGTAGTGTATATGAAAATAAACAAATGATTAAAAATTCAGAACAAAATATCATTTTATTAAGCGGTTACAGCTTGCAAAAGGTTAAAAATCAGTAAGTTGTAAAGCCACCTCTGGCAGCTATACAAGCCGAAATTCGGCGTGGCATCGATTCAATTAGATCACTTATGACCCCCTGTGGAAGATCCTGCCATAGTCTTTGCATCTGCGCAGTTAATTCTCCTGTATCTCGGGACGGCTGCAGTTGCCTTCCCAGCGCGTCCCAGACATACTCTATTGGCGAAAGATCTGGTGACCTGGCAGGCCATGGTAGGACGTCATATCCTTGAAGACATTGTTGGGAGAGTCGCGCAGTATGTGGACGAGCATTATCCTGTTGATAAATGGCACCTGGGCGACTTGATAGCATGGGTAGCACAATCGGCGTTAAAAATCGTCCACGTATCTGCGAGCTGTCAAAGTGCCTTGAAGGACCACTAAAGATGATCGTGTGTCCCAAGAAATTGCTCCCCACACTGTCACACCTTGTGAAATTGCTGTATGCCGCTCGACAATAAATGCCGGATCGGACCGCTGGCTGGTGCGCCTCCAGACACGTGTGCGGTGGTCATCAGCACTGAGACTGAATCGGGATTCATCACTGAAGATGACACGTCTCCAGTCTGTCACACTCCAAGTTGCCCGAGGTCGGCAAAAATCCAGTCGACACTGCCTATGATGTGGGGTCAGTGGTAAGCGTCTTAGCGGACGTCGGCTCCTCAAGCCAACTTCGGTCAGTCGTCTCCTTATGGTTTCTCTTGATGGCATTGGATGTCTGGAAGGAGGTAAGTGGCGTTGAATCGATGCTAGCGATGTTGTTGGTGCCGAAGTGGCCACTCTTCTGATTGCACGATCATCGCGATCATTTGTGTTCCTGGGACGTCCTGACCCTCCGCGACGGTACACTCTACCTTCTGTGATCCACTGTTGCCAACACCGAGCAACTACCATATCGCTCCGACCGAGGTGGCGGCCGATACGTCTATTCGACCAACCTGCTTCTCTGAGGCCTATTATACGGTCCCTATCAAAGTCCGTCAGCTGCTCGTACTGCCGCCGGTTACGTCTTAGAGGCATCCTAAGTCTCAATATTGTCTATCAAAGTCATCAGATTCGTTTGGATAGCCGTACGGCGCTCGTACTCATGCTTTTAAACTCTCCCAGTTGCGCAACTAATAAGCGCATAGCACACTTAGCCTTGTCTCATTGGCTTCGAAATTTTAATCATTTGCATATCTCTTACCAGACTACATTCTTGCCGAGTTTCGTGATTGTAGCTTGATTTCTTCTGGGTGCATATATTTTTTGCGACAGAGTGTATGTGTTAAACGTCTGTCGTAGTGATTAGAACTGTGTCTTTTGTCCAGCATTGAACGTTAGTTTAGCAAAGAAACGAGTGTGATCATTGAATACCCCTAGAACTGTACCATAATCCCACATAAATGCCCTACTTTTTTAAAATACGGTATTGACGAAAGACTAAAATTCATTCGCAAACACAAACTTAGTAATTTGTGCTTAAAATCCAACCATATTCAAATTAACTGTCTTTCCAAATATTGATGCAACTGCCGTGATTCACACAATTATTTGATTTGTACTCGAAGTTCTAATAAATCGAAAATAAAAAACCCTTTAGATAACGGAAATGGAAAAGAATACTGCGAAACAGTTGACAAGAATTCTAATCCGAATAATCCGGCATCAGTGTTGAGTAACAACATAAGGGCCGATCAAATAAATAAATAAAAAAAATGTTTTGTTTTCAACAGCAGAAATATATGTTTGCATAGCAAATAATCAAAAAATATAATTAAGAGCTACACTCGATTCCGCGAGCAATATTTGTATACTCACAGAAATAATGAGTAATTGCTTAGGAATAAAAAGGAAAAAAATGAAGACACCATTATCCGGATTAAATGGATTATCACAGAACATAAAATGGAAATTAAAAACAATTATTTCAAGCGAAGATAGCAGTTTTGCTGAACCAGTAGATTTCTTGATTGTAGACAAAGTAACTGAATTTACACCCTCCTCAAGTTTAGATATTTAAAATGTGGAAATTCCAAAGTTTTTAACGTTAGCTGACAAATTGTTTTATGAAGCAAACGAAGCTCACGCTTTGATTAGCGCTGATATATTTTTTAAAGTTTTAAAACATAATGCGTATAAAGTAAATGAAGAGCTGTTTTTCAAAGAAAGCGAATTTGGGTGGATTGCGTGTGGTAAACTTAAAGAATAACAAATTAATAAACAAGGACAGTGTTTTTTAGTAAACAATGACTCTATTCAAGATACTTTAAAATTATTTTTTGATTTAGAGGGTTTGGGAATACGAGATGATCCAGTTCTTCATGAAAGGGATCAAGCTATAGAGATTTTTATAGAAACTGTTGAATTCGAAAAAGGCCGTTATATCGTACAACTTCCCTTTAGAAAATCCTATAATGAATTCTCCGATAACTATTCCCTAGCTAAACAAAGTTTCCAAAATTTATGGCGAAGATTCGGTCATGATTCGAAATTATATCAGCAATACCGTGAAATTATTCGCGGTTACACAGAACAGGATATTATAGAAGAAGTTAAAACCGAAATTACAGAGATAACGAGATAAAAAGACCTATATATTATTTACCCCATCAGGCCGTAAGAAAAGACGGTCGCTTAACATCAAAAACAAGAATTGTATTTGAAGCTGGAAGACATCAAAATAATGAACTCTCATTAAATGATTGTTTATGGTCAGGAATTAATTTAAATCCCAATCTCTTAGACATATTAATTAATTTTAGATTGAATGCAATAGCCTTTGGTTCTGATATTAAACAAGCTTTCTTACAAATTTGTCTTGTTAACGAACACAAAGATGTTCGATTTCTCTGGAGTGATGACGAACGGTGTGTTCATAAAAAGACTAAACTACAGGTATACCATTTTAATCGAGTAACATTTGGTGTTAGCTCAAGTCAATTTCGTCTGGCAGCCACGATTAGGCATCATATTGAAAAATATAAACATGAATTCCCTGACACTGTAGAACTTTTAGATAGAAATTTCTACGTTGGCGATCTTATCTCCGGTGGTAATGAGTTTGAAGAAGCTCTTCAAACTTCACGAAGAGCAAAAAATATTATGGAAGTTGCTGGAATGGATCTCAGGAAATGGATTACTAACGATGCTAATTTATTGGAGCAATGGAAGAAAGAAAATTTTAATGTACATCCTGTACATGAAACTGTAAGTTTAGAAGCAAATGGAACAAAGGTCCTAGGACTATCATGGAACACTAATGAAGATTACTTGACTACAGATACTAAACGTCTATTGGAATTTGTTTCCTTTGATAAAAATACGAAACGCTTCATACTGCAAGCAGTTGGAAAGATCTTTGACCCATTAGGGTTAGTTTCTTCTTTCACCGTTGAATTGATACGTTCCTTACACCGTTGATTTTCAGTCCCATCCAGATTCATCAGCTTCTTTCTCATAATATAAGAATCCCTGTCTTAATGCGATGGATGTGTTTTCTATTAAATTTATTTATAAATTATGTACCTTGCATTGAGTCAATCAAACTTGAAATCTACAATGAATACCTGCGAGGCAAAACGAACATTCTGGCATGTAATTAAAATTTATTAAAATATGATTAAGCTAATTTTTAAAGTTTCATTTTATATATAATTATTTGAAAAAAAATAACATGTCATTCGCCTATCAACTATTACTTGTGTCGAATCAACTTGCCGCTCCCTAGTTAATATCACCTAATATTAAAAGCCGTTTATGCCTACGACGACTTTAGTCTTCTAACATAAAGATAAATATTCTTCTTTCAAAATAAAAAGAAAAAATGATTTAATGATACTTTACGCTTTTTAATTAGCACAGCTATTCTCTATCTAGTAAGCTTAAGTTAAAAAAAATATTGATTATATTGAACATTTTGTACTAACAGTAACTCATGTATTTTAAACTTGTGTATTCAATATGTATTTACCAAACTAGGGGATAGTAAAACTATAAGAAAAATTAACGCTACTTAAATGGCAGGGGAAATTAAAATACTTTTTTTTGTAGAATGAAGGCGAAAATAATCTGCTTAATGTGTAAAAATTGTATTAGTAGGTTAAAGTTAATTAAAATAAGCTTCACAATGAACATCAAGGGCAATATAATATAAAACAAGAGGGACAATATTTTGTGTTTCAACAGAAATCTAGAAAATAAAATTTACTGTTGTAAGATATATTTAATGTTACACGTGTAGTTTTAGCTTCTTAAATCTCATGGTTTGAAAGGAGTTTGATATGCTAGTTCTGCCCGTTTAAGAATTAAAAATTCAAAAAGGATACTGTGCAATGTTTGATTTCTCAATTGAGGGTGATATTTTTTTTCAAAAGAAAATAAATATTTATAGAAATAAAATTTTAAAAAATACTGAAGGCTATGCAAACATTTAAAATTTTCAAAACACATATGTATCCTTTTCTATAGCTTTTTAAAAATATATCTTATTTCTAATTATTGGTCGATACACCAATAAATATTTTGAAGGAAAAATAATAATAGGAAGTATATTATAGATCACATCTCACTATAATCAAGAATTTCTAAGTTTATCGTAAGAAGTTCAGTTAAAATTTTATCGTAAATTAGTCCAAGGGAACTGAATTTTACATTTTTTTTAAATTGCTGTTTTCTACACATTTTAAATCATTGATTTTATAACCGGTTTTTTTCTCTGAAGAAAACTACGTTAGTTTCGATTGAATTTTACAGTTTACTCTTCTTTTTATACTGAATGTTCCTCTCTTGAATTATTTAACCATTTCGCGGGCGCAAAGTTAAAATACACTTTTCTGTGATAAAGTACTTGATAAATGTAATATTTCTCATTCTCTATAAACATTATTTAGTCTTAAAAAATATCTGATCAGGGTTTTTTTCCTGGGTGGTGGTTATACGTTATAGCCAAAGTGCTCTTAAGACAATTAAATTACTGTTCAGGACAGAAATAATGAATCATATTACAATAAACCTTTTATAAAAAATTAATTTATGCTAATTACTATTTCAATGACAATTAAATATAAAAGTAGAAGTGCAATAAAATGATAGTAGAATAATTGTACAGCATAGAATGCTTACTAAAATATACATTGAAATTGGTATATATTTACATTTTATACTTTATTTAATTTTAGTATAAAAGCTATTTAATGAGCTAATTTCTGTGGAGCTTTATAATGCGCAAACTTTTTCTCCGAGTAGAAAAGCTATTATGAGATATTTTTGAACCCAAGAGAATCTCGTACCACATATTGTAAACAAAGTTTACTTGGATTTCCAACCCCCAACATTTTTACATGATTCTAAGTGCTATTTCTCGAGTGGAGAAAGAGCGAAAATTTCAACGTCATTTTTCTGTTCTATGTGGGAAAAGGATAGAGCCTCTATCCACATATAAAAGCTGTTCCCAAACCTAAATAAAACCTTTTTTTTAATTGCACATTTTCTTAATTCGTTCAGATGAGACAAAAGTATACTTACAACTCGTGGAATTTTTTTACGCAGACCAGAAATTTTGTTTACAGTAATTAAAATACAATTTGTAGACTTACACCAAGAAAAACTGAAACGCAAAAAAATATATCGTGCTGCCATCTGTATTGATTTTTATGCGTTTTAGCTTCAATTAAAACATGTGAAGCTAAATATCCACCCCCCACTTGGAGAAAAATATTTTGTTATGTGGCTAGACCTATTATCCACTGTCTGCGAAAGGGTTAAGATAAATAAGCAGTTTCCTTTTTCTATAATTTCCGAATGGACAAACTTTGTTTCGATTTAGCAATAAAAATGAATATTTTTCTCAACTGTTTATTAAAAATAGCCATACAAGTCCACATGCCTGTTATTGTAAAAATGTATATCTTCTTCACTGTAAAATGAAAAGGATTGAAATTTTAAAAGAAAACATGGCATAAGAGAAAAAAAAGATAAAGAGGAAAATTCATATTTTGAAATGACATGTTACTGTATCCTCTAATGTACTTCTAGTCCTTTGACTAAAATAATTGGAACGATGAAGAGCTATTTCTATTCATTTGTTTATCTTCGGGCAATTTCTTTCGATTGAAAATTCAACATCCAGATGTTTAAAAAAATATTATTTTTATGCATCGTTCCCTATGGAATGCTTGTTTTGCCAGAACTTCATAATAAAATATAAATATTAACTTGCCATTGAAATTTTTCCCCAAGTAGTAGCCTAACAGATCATCTTCTTTCAGAATTAATATGTCCAAAATTCAGCAAAGTTTTCAAAAGAATATTCATGCAAAATTCTTGTAGCTTTTTGGAAGTCATTAGAAACCAGAATAAAACTGTAATTTATTTTTGAGGCTAGAAAATCTACGAATGTTTGGAACAAAACTGTATTAAACTACTAAGAATTTAACTCTTTATTAAAATAAGCACACCAATCTTTCTTATTAATTGCGTTTCAAGCACAGGTAAAAATACCTTTAAGTGGTGTTATCTGTATAAGTTCATGGGACATGAATAAAATCCCTTTTTTAAATAAATTTGTCTTTTTCTCCGAAGTTTAATTCTAATGTGACAATATTAACAGAATATTGAACTACTTAGAATACATCTACAACTAAATATAACATAAAAATCATATTTTTTTGTTTAATTCTAAGTACATATGTTAGTTATGAAGTTCAGAAAGGACAAAATACGCATATCAAGAGCAGTGAAAGAACTAAAATTTAACCCAAATTACAATTCTTAACTATTTCTCTATCTGAAATCTTTCGAGAGAAGCAAGCAAGACTAATACAATGTTGCATTAACTTATGTGTGTTCATTGTTAATAAAACCACACTGAAAAAATAAATTCCACCTCTACGTAGTATGATCCAAAAATTCGGAGACAGGGGCCATTCGTAACGATGAAAGCAAGTACGTAAAAATAAACCACTTGAAATGGTTTCTCCCAATCCTCCCTTATCTGCCTAGGTTATATTCGTCCATGTACTTTGTCTGAACCGCACGCTTAGCTGTTATCTTCCGAGGTGAGTTATCTTTGCTCAGTGACGCAAAGAAAATCGCCTTTCTTGAACAGCGCTGCAATATTAAACTCTGTCAAAGCTTAGGGATGGAGGCTTTGGACAATGGAGACTTTGAAATTCCTAAGAAAGAAGTATAGTGAATTTAACATGGTGTTATTAGTTTGACAACCAATCAAAGCGTGAGTCTTCAAAGTGGAAGTCACCCAGTTCACCGTGATCGAAAAAAATCCGGCAGGACCTGAGCAATGGGAAAATAATGATGGAGGTATTTTTTGATTCTGAAGAAATTGTGCACATTCAGAATTTATTCTCGAAGATTGAACAGATAACCTGTTCTCACTAATGAAAAAAACTCTCAATTCTCAATATTCCCATCAACGAAGCTCTGTTTTGAGTCAATGGATGGAGTGAAAGCACACACAGCGTCGATGGAGGCATTACGGAAGGTTGAGGAAAATGGCCCCAAGCTGAGAACCCAGAAGTTACATGAACACTAGCTGAAGTGTATCGTCACCCAAAGGGACTACTTTGAAGGTGGATGTGTTTGGTGTTGTTACCTTTTAACTAAACTCAGTGGCGCAACAGCCAATGAGGTCCAGGGCCTACTGTGTTTCAATTAGTATACGTGAGCTTAAACCCTGAGGTGCATGAGCATATATTCTGGTCAGGTGATTAGTCTGACTCGAAGGTCCAGTGTTATGTTCCAAAATAAGCTTGGTACTCATTTATCGACCCACTGAAGGGATTAACGATTGAGTCGACCTTTCCCAGCCCTGGGTTTGAACCACGCACCTTGTAAGTATCTCGCCTCTGCGCCTATAGATGTGGGAAAAAAGGGAGGAAAACTGGTCATGTTCAAAATCACTTAATTTATTTGCAACTCAAACAACATCACAAGTTCGATCATTTAAGACTAAGAGATGCACCCAATGGATGCAATATGAAGGCAATTAACGAGGTACGCCAGGTATGAGAAGACTTGAACTACCAGTATCACTGACTGTAATTCAAGTGCTCTGCCCTTCCTAGCTATCTGATCTATATTCTATCTCCAGTGATAAATCGTCATCTTAATTATTACAATTATCAAGTTTTAAATATCTGCGTTACTCTTTAAATTTTATTAATTACTTTTCCGCTAGCAGCCTATCCTGATTCTCTCTCTCTTTCTTTAACTTGAAAGCCTAGACTTTACATAGTAGTCATTATTTGCATGTCCACATTCTCTTCTTCAAATGGAGCGTTATGATAAAATAGTTTTTAAGGACTAAAAAACCTCCAAGTGGATACATTAGTGAGAAGGTTGCGGATCATGGATAAAGCCGTCACAACCTATGGTGTGGAAGTGTAATGCAATACCACTCAGCCACTGGGCTTCGTAACCTATTCAGGATAAGGTACTTTACACCTTGTCCCGAACTTTTGGATCTTACTACGTATACGTGAGAAGAACAAATTTCTAAATGTTAAAAGTGAAATCTAAAATGTGTATCCACAGATTTAGAACAAACAGGAACACACAATACAGTAGACTATTCAGTGAATTACTAATATCAAACTTCTTTTATATGTGAATATGCTTAGAAATTTGAGTTTTATGTTAAATTTTGAAGAAAATTACTTTTAAATGATTCTACTTAACAGGATTAAACTTCGTTTTTCACAACAATTTTTAGTTCTTTACAGAAACCAAGTGAAGGACAATAAAAACTTAAGGTGATTGCCTACCTTCGGACCCAATTTTGTTTATAAAAACAAATTTTTGAAACAAATTGAGTGTTTTTAGGAAGAAAAATAAAAAAAAATGTAAATACATTAAAAAATTTAATTAAATATTGTATTTTTAGAAAAATTGGTTGTTTTCAAGGAAATTTTACCAAATTTTTACAAAAACGAGTAACACTGTATAAAATTTTTTAATACAATTAAAATGATTTTCTTTATAAGCAACACACATATTATGGTGCTCTTCAAAATGAACCAAAATCTAAAAGAAATATTAAAATAGAAAAAAAATTACAGACAATTATACATAATAATATGAAAATTTTGATGATTTTTTTTAGTTTTTTCTTTACAAAAACTACCCTAAATGAAAAATGTTTTAACCTACAACAAACCTTATAGTCACTATATGAAAAAAAAGTTTTATAAACATTTCCACAAAATTTCAAAACGTTATCTGGTTTGATTCTTAAGATATTATGTATCTTTGGTAAAGAATTCCTTTCGAAAACATAATTTTGAGAAACACTCACTTAAAGTTCCCTCGTACTGCCCTTTTGCAGAGAGTGATGTTTTTTAAAATCCCTAAAACTTTATTTCTATTTCACGTAAAGGAAAAAGAAAAACTGTTTTGGAAAGAAAAAGGCTCAAACTAAAAGATTTTGAAATGAAATAATGCCTTATGTAGACGAAAAACGACATTTTCAAGATAGGCAGTCACCTTAAGCTAACTTTTTGTATAATGACTTTTCATTCGTGCAAATTCAAAACAGAATAAGTTCAAGTAATAAATACTCTTTTGTGTATTTTACGCATGTATTCAATTAAAGAAAAAAAGTTTTTTTTTTTACCAGCACAGTTCCAAGTATAAAACTATTCGATACACGAACGAAGTTGTTTATTCTTTTTTCTCATTGAGAAACATGACGTGACCTAAGACGAAAAAACACAAAAAACATGTTTGAGAGACCCAAGTTTTCTTAACTTCCTTCTTCCGCTCCTAACTTTGTTGTGTCCGGCTAAATTATTTTATAAAACATGATCAAATGAAGTGTTTCACTTTAGTCTTTGATTTGATTCGCTTTTCAGCAGAGAAGACCACGAGTTTAACGATTGTTACAGTTAGAAATATAAAGGATAATATGGAAAATCAAAATAATAACTAAAACTTAAATTTGCTTTAAAATTTAAAACAAAAATATTCATATTCTAGAGTGTTTAATATTTAAAGGCCTTTCGAATTTTTTATCTGGATTTGTATTTTAATGTTAATTTGTCCCAACTTGTTTCAAAGTCACTGCTCTTATAATGGTAAAGAGTGGCTTCCCTTAAGAGCTCACAGGATTCTTAACAGATATCCGTGCACTCGAGAAGAAAATCCTTCTTCAAGCCAATGTAACTTAGCAATAAAACAAAACAATTATTTGAAATTTTTAACCCATCATATTCATATATATGCACAATATTTCTCAAAATTTCAGGGAATTTGAAAAGAAATTTAAAAAGCTATAAGTAAATAAAAATTGGAAAATTTTTCAAAAATGTGAATATTAGTATTTTACACCGCGCACGATTCTAAAGTACAAAATTAATCAAATGTTACAAAATTGACTTTATTTGGTATAAATATGTTTACTTTTAAAGTTAAACAAACTTTTCGGAAATTTAGAGGGAAAAAAAATATTTTTTAAATACAATTATAACGAAAATTTTAAAATTAAAAAAAAATTAATTACAATTCAAATAAAGAAATCCATTAAATATTATTTGTGAAAATTGATGTATAAGTTATGAAGGGCCTTATTTTGAACATGTGTATAAAATTTCGAATTGATACCATAAATAGTTTCTGAGAAATCCTGCGCGGAAGCTAAATTTTTTTGTTTTGCGAAAAATGAAGTTAAAGATAAGAAAGAGATAGGGTTTTCGTTTAAGTTCCACTACTTATTCTCAATAACTTCGGAAGTTTTCACAGTATCAACACAATTTTGGTACCAAAATGCTCCGAAATATTGAGGCTGTAATATATAATTATATATATTTAAAAATTGAAAAATTTGCTATTAAAGAGTTCTGTTATGCCTTAAGATAACAATGTCATAACTGGATCCTGTATTTGCGCTCTCTTAACACACACACACAACTAAGCGTTTAATATTTCTAACCAAATTGGTTGGTTCGATCCATTTCTAAAATTTAAGTATTCCCGAAAGATATTTTTTCCTTTAACATGAAATGCTTTCAGAGTTGGATGCATTTTTATGACCAAGGAAAAAACGACATCTATGCTACCATATTTCTAACATGCAATGAAATGCATGGTGAACCGTTTAAGTATTTTAAATGAATGCTAATTAAAGTGTGTTAGAGTACTGAAAAATTCAGAACAATGACGTCATTATTAAGATATCCGACTAAGTGGAAAAAGTTTTTTTTTCTTTTGTGTTTGACATTTAGCCCATTAGAACAAAAAAGAAACATAAATATTGATATAAAGGAGGAATAAAATATATAAAACTAGATATTTCTTAAAGTTTTTTTAAAGCATTTATTTTATCTAACTTATGAAAATATTTTAATGTGTTTTTAAGTAATGGAATTTTACTTTTGTGCACACAAAACGGGATATCTCCACAATTGCCCAAGCAACAATTAAATGTATAACATATATGTTATTAATTTCATGTTATGATTCCTTTAGAATGTAACAAACCGCAGGTCTAAACGCTCCAGGGGGTTCGCTTCCTCCTGAAAAATTATTCCAAAAGCGTTTACTCTTATTTTACCGTTCGCTTTAAAAATGCAACATACTTATTTCATTTCCCCCTTTTAAAACTTGGGAGATTAAACGGGGCCAAGTTTATGATTCAGTTCGGTCTCTTTGTCAAAAGAGAACCAAGGGATCAATCATTTACAGCTAGCTGTTAAGTTGCCTTGGGCAATCTTGTATGAAAGTTGTAGTGCAACTTGGTCGTTTCCCCTATATGTTCAGTAACAGTAAAATTAAAACAAAATGAAGGGTAAAAAAAATAAAACATGAAATAAATGGTGTGTTAGAAGTTGAAAAATAATTATATTTTCTTCAAACAAGATTTATTTTTCTGTCTTTTTTTTAAAAATTGAATATATATATATATATTTTGGTATTGCGATTTGAACCAGAAAAAAGCATCCTGTATTCATTTTTGAATATGAGAGTAAGAAAAAGCGCTCACTTTCCTGTTTTTTAAAAAAATAATGTGGTAAAAAGAGCAGAGGTCCTAACCCTTTTTTTTAAACAATAATATAATAAATGGTGCATGCGGTGATATACATACGATGATTATATATATGAAATAAAATCGATCTTTCTATATTCAATTATATTTTTAATTTAAATAACATAAAAAAAATTTCATTACTTTTTATTTTTTTCATTAAAATCATATAAATGATATTTTTATTTTAACTGAAAATTTTTCGGAGAAGATCTAAAATTTCTTTCCTAGTATTCTCCTTTGCAAACTTCTTGTATTAAAAAAAAGTATCTTTTCTACATCGGCATTTGTGATGGACATAACACACATTCAGTCAATAATTTTTAGTTTTAATGGGGAACATACTTCTTCAAATGCGCGTGATAGTACTTCTAACCATTTTCTTCTCAAGCTCAATTTTTTAGCTTTCTGTTTCTTTTATTACAAGGAAAAATGTCACGCATCGATAACTCTATTTTCACACAATTCAGTCATTACAAATTATATTGTGAGAAAAGTTATCCCTAATTAATTTTGTCTTTCAAAACAGTACACTTAAAACAATTTTGTTCAGTGAAGTTAACCGACAGTTCCACAATGTTTCAATACCGAATTTTAAAAACAATTTTAACATTTGGAAATGTATACTGTTAAAAATATTTTGAGTATACACAAATTTTTCCTGCTATAGGGAAGATATTGTATGAGATGTTGAGTGTGGTTCTGAATAAATGTTTTCGTACGTGTTGACTATTTTTGAAAATTGAAATATCACTGAAGCTGATCATATAACTGTAAATGAGCCTTTTATTGGATTGTGTTCTGGTATTGAAATAAAACACTTTACTATTAAACAGCCTATGACTTTATATTCCATATCAAACTATTCGCCAAATGGCTAACAACTTCTGTTCAAATTGTAAAGAATCTGAAATATAAATATATCTTACTGCAGTCAAAAATATTCATAATAGGTAAATATCCTATTCCTCCACTTATTTCAGTACATTTTAAAAACTGTAGTTGAAAGCAATTTTTTTAAATTTATAAACGAGGCATAAAAGCTCAGACAGTTATAAAAATATCTTTATCTTTTTTAAATATACTACTATAATACACATATGGATTGTAAGGTCAGTTCTAAAATCCTAATAGATTTTAGAGGAGCAAAAAACATGTAATTTTGGATTGATCAAAATTTTAATATAATACAGATATATGCATATTATTAAGCAAATACATTTGAAAACTCGAAGTTCTTTCTAAAATATACGAAATTGAAAGAAAAATGTTTAATTGCAAATGAGTGGGAATACATGTTTATCTAAGGGGTATCCCCAAAGTGAGGCAATCCTCAAACTTAAAACTCAAACTCAGTGGCACAACAATCCATGAGGGCTAGGAACTACTATGCACATCCCTATATACGTGACCATTGGGCGCTGAGGTGCATGAACAGATGTCCCGATTTGGCGTTCTGTCTGAAGAGAGACCTTCAGTGTTTAAGACCCCAAGCGAGCTTGGTACTCATTTATCGACCCAATGCAGTGGGGATAAAAGGCAGAGTCGACCTTGCCCAGCCCGTTAATAGAACCCAAGACTTTTGGTGTGAAAGCACGATATACTACCACTCGACCGTATTCAGTGAAAAATAAAATTAAATGTTGGAATCTTATATAATTCCCTAATAAATAAGGGAGCCCAAACCTTTTTTCATGTAAACTGTTTAGACGGAAATGGTTAATTATGAACATTTCACAAGTTGTATAAATAAAATTAACCGTTATAGTTTACATAAATTTGTTTTACCAGATTGCCCCTAACTAAGCCGGCTCTGCCATAGTAAGTAAAAATGCCGTATTTTGCTTGTCAAGATCAATTTATAACATACTGCATTTTTCATGTATTTTAGATGGTCGTTTTATATTTTGTACATCAATATTTTAATGTCTGAATTTAAAATTACATAAAATTCTCTTGACATTTGCATCAATGACCATTATAATATTTACTAGTATATGAATGCGTCGTCAAACGAACATGACTGTTATTAACATAATATTTTAACCATTTAATTAATATTAAGTATAACATAGCGCACACAAATTTTCTGAACTTTAAAATAAACATTTCGAAAACTGCTTCAGATATATTCATAATTTTTCATTCCTACGCTTGAGCTTCTCAGTTTTGCTCTATGTAAAACTTTATTGTATATTCGTCGATTTTTTTAGTATATATTTTCCTCTTTGCATGCAGTTTTCAACTGAATTGTATGAAATCTTCGAAATATATTAAAAAATACCAAAGAAGCTATATAATAAAATTTGAAATTTATATTATACTCAAAGAGTTGCTAGAACTTATGGTAAATAATTTTTAACTGCGCGATACATTTTTTTTTCGAAATTTCAAATGGAATTTCTAACATAAAATTTCTAGCTTTATACGGTCAAGATTTCAAAAAAATAACCAGACTTTAATTACTTACTCAGTTAGCCCTTAAAAACAGATAAATGTTGAGGTATTTTCCATAAATAGATATTTTTGAAAAATAATTCGAATGTTTTTGAATAGCTGGAATTTAAAATTGATTTTTATGTTTATTTATGTGTATAAAAGTCTACTGTAAAAGTTTCCGCATATTTTTGATAATCATTTATTCAAACATTCAAGTTATAAAAAAATATGGGAAAGTCTTCATTCATGTTGTCTTTGATGTAAACTGAAGTTCAAGCGCTTAAAATTCAGATATAATTCGGTGTATTTTAATAGTATCTAACTAGGCACTGTACGTAAACTTCCCTGAACACTTGGGGTTTGAAATTTAAAAAAAAACTAAAATATATTATACATCGTTTTTTTTCTGGTTATTATTTTTATCAAAGTGTAATTAAATATTTCAAATTATTTGATGAAGTTTAAATTTATTCATTTGAGTGGTTTTAAAGTTTAAAAGGTTTCAAATTTTAAAGTGTTTGGTGTTTTATTAATTTTTTTTGGCATCTTATAATGAAATAATCATCTTTCAATAACTGAAAGCATTGATTAAGATAAGAAAAATGAAGCGAAAGAATATACTTAAAAAGGTATAATTTGTCTTACTATATAAAATAGCAGATTGCCCTGACACGCCCCATCTTGTTACAGTTTCAAATTAATATGAAACCAAAAGGGAATTGTAACATATTTTACTTAAGCGTTGGGACTTTTCAAAACTTTTAAAATACACTCCAATAAACAAACATAACCTGGGGTCAAAAGAAATTTCCCCCCGATTTTTTACGATTGCTCCAGAGGAAAAAAAAAAATTCCCTGCGAGCCAAAAATCTTCCTATCAGTGTCCTGCTGTGTTGCTTCCACCGTCCCTAAGTATCTTTCAAGATGTTAAATCTTTAAAAGGGGGAAATGATTTCAGAAAAGTACGGCTCAACCGCTTTTGAGAATGTTACTTGAAGGCCAAAAAACCCGTGCAGTGCATTTTCGAAGCATTTTTACCATGACGGAATTTTCCGTGTGGAACGCTTGGAGGGTTAAAGTCGCGCTTATTTGGTAATACGTATTATGTAAGGAATTTTCCTTTTGGAGGGTTAAGAGAGTTATATTTAATCTTATTTTACAGTCATTTATAGCTTAGAACAAAAAGTAGTTTTGCACAAAACTCATTAACGACCGATTTGAATATTTATAAAATGTATATTTTTTAAAATATTTTTACCTTTCGATTTGTGACACTTCAGATTGTTCAAGAAGTATATTAATGAAAATAAAATTGCATTATGTAAAATATATTTTTATTTATGGTGTTTTTCTTAATTTTAAACAATTTTGCTTAATATTCATAAAAATAAAATTTTATAGTTATGATGATTTAACCCTCCAACTGAACAGCACGGCCTTTTCCACCCTACTAGAGAGGCTTCGAAAACGGACCACACTGAATTTTTCCTAAGGCCGGGGACTCAACAAAAATGAACCAAACAGATTTTGTCCCCTTCAAGTAATGTGTTTAAAACCGGTAAGGTGGTATTTTTCCGAATTCTTTTCCCCCTTTAAAGGTTTACGATCTTGAAAGATAATTAGAGACGGTCGGGGATACACAATGGGCATTGAGGGGGAACTTTTATGGGCCACGTGGAGACCGGTTCCTTTGGCAATCTTTAAATCTCGAAAGAATTTCTTTAAACCCTAAAGTGTACGGAAATAAATTGCAAGTCAACCAGTTGAGAATTCTCAATTTTTTACTTTACCTTAAAATTCTCAAATGAAATTAAGTTTTTATAATGTATGTCTAAGTTTTTAAAAAATATCTGTAGTATTTAAATTCAAATTATATATTAAAACATTGAGGATAATTTACTGTTTCATTTTTTTTATTTTAATCAATACTTTCAGGGATTTTTTTTAAAAATGATTATTTTGTTATGTGTCAAAAAATAAAAAAAAAGGTTCAAAATTTAAAATCTTTTAAAATTTCGGACACTTCTAAACATGAATAATTTTTAAGCTTCTGTATTACATTATTTGCAAAATATTTATATGTATTGTTAAAAAAACCCTATTTAAATCTTTTAGTTTTTCATAATTTTAAAGCCAGATATTCAGGGCATATTACATAGAATACCTTATTTTGTATTGTTCAGATAACAACTTATATTTGAATTTTGAATGTCTGAACATTAATTTCATTCAAAGAGAATTTTAATTTGAAGTTTATATTTTTTAACTTGAATCTTCAAATAAAGAGTATTTAAAAGCATTTGGACAAATTTAGAGTTAACATTTCCGCATATAAATAAATATAAAGATCCTTTTTAACCCTCCAATTGGACAGAGCGGATTTTTCCACCCTACTAGAGAGGCTACGAAAATGGACTGCACGGATTTTTCTGCCTTCAAGTAACGTTTTCAAAAGCGGATTAGCCACACTTTTCTGAAATCCTTTCCCCCTTTTAAGGTTTAACATCTTGAAAGATAATGAGGGACGGAGGAAGCAACACAGCAGGAGTTTTATGGCTCGCAGGGAACCCCGTGTTTTGACCCCCAATCGTAAAAAATCGGGGAAAATTTCTTTACAATTCAAGAAGTGTTTCTTTGCTAGCATGTATTTTAAAAGTTTCCAAAAGTCCCAACGCATAAGTAAAATATCTTACAATTCCCTTTTGGTTTCATATTAATTTCAAACTGTAACAAGTTGGGGCGTGTCAGGGCAATCTGCTATTTTATATAGTTAGACAAATTATTTTTTTTTAAGTATTTTCTTTTGCGCTTCATTTTTCCTATTCAAAGCTTTCAGTTAGTGAAACATGATTATTTTATTATAAGATACCGAAAAATTAATAAAACATCAAACTCTTTAAAATTTGGAACCTTTTCAATTTTCCAACCACTAAAAATGAACAAATTTAAACTTCATCAAATCATTTGAAACATTTTCTTACACTTTGATAAAAATAATAACGAAAAAAAAAACTAATTAAGATTTATTAGTTTTTTTTTTTTTTTTAGATTTCAAAGCCTAAGTGTTCAGGGAAGTTTAAGTACAGTGCCTGGTTATATATTGTTAGAATAGACCGAATTATATTTGAATTTTAAGTGCTTGAACTTCAGTTTACATCAAAAACAACATGAATGAAGATTTTCACACATTTTTTTTTTTATAACTTGAATGTTTGAATAAATGGTAATCAAAAATATACGGAAACATTTACAGTAGACATTTATGCATATAAATAAACATAAAAATCAATTTTAAATTCGAGCTATTGAAAAACATTCGAATTATATATTGTTCAAAAATATCTATTTATACAAAATACCTCAACATTTATCTTTTTTGAAGGCTAACTGAATAAGTAATTAAAATCTGGATATGTTTTGAAATCTCGACCTTATAAAGCTAGAAATTTTATGTTAGAAATTCCATTTGAAATTTCGAAAAAAAAAAATGCATCGTGCAGTTAAAAATTATTTACCATAAGTTTTAGCAATTGTTTGAGTACAATAAAAATTTCAAATTTTATTATATATTTTCTTTGGTATCTTTTAATATATTTCGGCCGCGGTAGCCGAGTGGTATAGGTATCGGAACGTGGCTTGCTTTGTCACGAGTTCGAGCCCAGTACCACTAAAGACCCGCCGTGTAGGGCAGCGATGCACGTTAAATCTGTCGAGAGCCGAAACGTCCTCCCGTTGGTGTGGTGGGGTAGTTAGGAGAGAGGGGTGCAAGCTCAGGTGTCGTCCACGTCACTTGACCATGGTTCAAAATTACGTGGTCTGTCGCCAAAAGCCCTCGTGTAGCTGAACAGTGCGACGTTAATAATCAATCATTCATTTAATATATTTAAAAGATTTCATAAAATTCGGTTGAAAACCGCATGCTAAGAGCAAAAAAATATACTAAAAAAATTGATGAATATAGAATTACAATAAATTCTTACATAGAGAAGCAAAACTGAGAAGCTAAAGCGTAAGAATAAAAAATTTTGAGTATATCTGAAGTAGTTTTCGAAATATTTATTTTAAACTTTAGAAAATTTGTGTGCGTTATGTTATACTTGATATCAATTAAATGGTTAAAATAATGTGTGTGTTAATATTAGTGATGTAATCGTTTGATGACACATTCATATACTAATAAAAATTATCATGGTCATTGATGCGAATGTCAAGAATTTTATGTAATTTTAAATTCAGACATTAAGATATTGATGAAGAAAATATAAAACGACCATCTAAAATACATGAAAATGCAGTCTGCTATAAAATGATCTTGACAAACAAAGTCCGGCATTTTCACTTACTACGGCAGAGCCGGCTTAGTCAGGGGCGATCTGGAAAAAACAGAGAGAGAACCGCGGTTTTCATGAATGCCGCTCTAGCTTTTAAAGCTCCCAGGAAAAATTATATATATATATAAATTACAAATGCAAAAATAAATCTTGTAATTTTCCATACATTTTTATAACAACGATTTGTGGAATTGGCTTCCAATACATTGTTGTGTTTGACAATATCTAAGGTAACCAACCCTACTTTAGATAGATTTGTACTACTTTTTCGTAACCGTATTCCTTTTAAAATTAATTCTCGCAGCCGAAATACATCTTTTGTACCCTTAAAAATTTATATTAAATATAACGGTTAATTTTAATTATGCAACTTGTGAAATGTTCATAATTAACCATTTCCGTCTAAACAGTTTACATGAAAAAAAAAGTTTGGACTCCCTCATTCATTAGGGATTTATATAAGATTCTTACATTAAATTTTATTTTTCACCGAATAGGATTGAGTGGAAGTGTATAGTGCTTCCACATCACAGGTCTGGGGTTCTATTAACGGGCTGCGCAAGGTCGACTCTGCCTTTCATCCCCGCTACATTGGGTCGATAAATGAGTACCAAGCTTGCTTCGGGTCTTAAACACTGAAGGTCCCTCTTCAGACAGACCACCAAATCGGGACATCTGTTCATGCACCTCAGCGTCCAATCGTCACGTGTATTATGATGGGCACAGTAGTTCCTGGCCCTCATGGATTGTTGTGCTTCTGAGTTTGAGTCTTAAGTTTGACGATTACCTCACTTTGGGGATACCGCTTAGATAAACATGTATTTCCATTCATTTGCAATTAAACATTTTTCTTTCAATTACGTTTATTTCAGAAGGAAGTTTGATTTTTCAAATGTATTTGTTTAATAACATGTATATTTGTGTATTATATTAAAAATTTGATCAGTCCAAAATTACATGTTTTTAGCTCCTCTAAAAGCTTTTAGGATTTTACAACTGATCTTACAATCCATATACGTTTTAAAGTAGTATATTTAAAAATGATAAGGACATTTTTACGACTGTGTGAGCTGTTATGCCTCGTTTATAAATATAAAAAATTGCCTTCAGCTACAGTTTTTAAAATGTACAGAAATAAGTGGAGCAACAGGATACTTACATATTATGAATATTTTTGACTGCAGTAAGATATATTTATATATTTCAGTTTCTTTACAATTTGAATAGAAGTTGTAAGCCATTTTGCGAATAGTTTGATATTGAGTATAAACCCATAGGCTGTTTAATATTGTAAAGTGTTTTACTTTGATACCAGCACACATTAAAATAAGGCTCATTTGCAGTTATATGATCAGCTTCAGTGATATTTAAATTTTCAAAAATAGTCTACACGTACGAAAACATTCTTTCACAACCGCACACCACATCTCTCATACTATATCTTCCCTACAGCAGGAAATATTTGTGTATACTGAAAAATTTAATACAGGATACATTTCCAAGTGTTAAATTGTTTTTAAAATTTGGTATGAATACATTGTGGAACTGTCGGTTAACTTCACAGAACAAAATTGTTTTAAGTGTACTGTTTTGAAAGACAAGATTAACTAGGGAGAACTTTTCTCACAATAGAATTTGTAATGACTGAATTGTGTGAAAATGTAGTTATCGATGTGTGACATTTTTCCTTGTAATTAAAGAAACAGATAGATAAGAAATTTAACTTGAGTAGAAAATGGTTAGAAGTACTGTCATGCGCATTTTAAGAAGTATATCCCCCATTAAAATTAAAAACTATTGACTGAATGTGTGTTATGTCCATCCCAATTTCGATGTAGAAAAGGAATTTTTATTTAATACAAGAAGTTCGAAAAAGAGAACACTAGGAAGGAAAATTAAAAATTTTTTCCGAAAAATATTCAGTTAACATAAAAATATCTTTTATATGATTTTAATTAAAATTATTTAAAAGTATTGAAATCCTTTTTTATGCTATTTTAAATTAAAAATATAACTGAATAGAGAAAGATCGGTTTTTTCATAAATATAATCATTGTATGTAATATTTATTGTGTTGTTGTTTAAAAATGAGATAGGGCCTTTGCTCTTTTTACCTCATTACTTTTTTTAAAAAACAGGAAAGTGAGCGCGTTTTCTTACTCTCATATTCAAAAATGAATACAGGATGCTTTTTTCTGGTTCAAATCGCAATACCAAATATATATATATATATATATTAATTTTTTAAAAATGACAGAAAAATAAATTTTCTTTGAAGAAAATATAATTATTTTTCAACTTCTAACATACTATTTATTTCATTTTTTCCTCTTTTTTTTTACCTTTCATTTCGTTTTTAATGTTACTGTGACTGAACATATAGGAGAAAGAAACACCCTATCTTTCAAAGAGGATTGATCAAGAGAGGATATCTACGCTTTCAAAGATTTTGCCCAAGGCAACTTAACAGCTAGCTGTAAACGATTGATCTCTTGGTTCTTACTTTTCAAAAGGGACCGAACTGGGTCGTAAAATTTTCTCCGTTCGACCTCCCAAGTTCTAAAAGGGGGGAAGGAAAAAAGTCTGTTGCATTTTTGAAGGGAATCGTAAAATAAGAGTTAACCGCTTTCGGAATAACTTTTCAGGGGGAAGGTATCCAGTTAGAGGGTTAAATTGAAGTTAAAAAATATATATATTTATGCATAATCCCCCTCATCATTCATGTTCCATTAGTGGTTGACTGAAGAAAAGGTTATTAAAATTTGGACATTTTTATAATCTTAACCATGCAAAACTAGGAATTTTGTATTAGCTCCACTAAAATTCTGCATTGGAATTTCGAAAAAGATATTTATGCGTGTCTCACACACACATACTCAGTTGAAAAACATATATTTCCCATTAATACCAATAATTATTTGGATATTTAAAATTATCATTAGATTAATTTTTAATATATATATACTTATATATATATATATATATATATATATATATATATATATATATATTCGACTTCTAATATTTTTTCAAGTATTCCTTAAATTTCATATAATTTAATTAAGTGAGGGGATATTAAAGTCGCACTCTCTCTCTTCTCTACTCAACTTCTTGAGGGCTTTTGGCGACGGTCCTGTGGCCGGGGTATCAGGTGGTCAAGGTATCGAATCATCGTTGGCATGTCTCGAGTTCGAGCCCAGTGCCACAATAGACCCGCCGTGTAGGGCAGCGATGCACGTTAAATCTATCGAGATCTGAAATGACCTCTCGTTGCTGTGGTGTGGTAGTTAGGAGAGGGGGTGCCAGCTCAGGTGTCGCCCTCGTAATTTGACCATTTTTCAAAATTACGAGGTCCATCTCTAAAAGCCCTCGGGTAGCTGAACAGTGCGACGTTAATATTCACTCACTTGGCGACGAACCTCGTAATTTTAAACCATGATCAAGTGACGAGGATGACGCTTGAGCATCGCGCCCTTACACGGTGGATCTTAAGTGGTGCTGGGGTCGAACTCATGGCACATCAGCTACGAGTCCGTTACTTTGACCATTATGCTACCGCGGTCTAACAATGAGGTTGAAAACTGCATGTTATGAGTAAAAATATGCTGAAACATTTGATGAACTTATAATAGATATTTGCATAGAAGATAGATGTGTAATATGCTAAAATGACAATATGTAAATGAGTTATGAGAATATCGATGACAATTTTGTAAAAATTCAATTTAAGTTTCAGTCTGAAACTTATTCGTTTTTTTTTCGCATTTAATATTAAATAGTCGCGATAACAAATTAATGGTTTAACGCATTCATAGATTATAAAAAATAAAGGTATAAAAGACATTGTTGGGAATGATATGTTTTTATAGTTTTGATATCAGACTACTTTGCAGGAGAATAGACTATTAAAAGGCTGATGTAGAAGTTAGAAAACTAATATTTAAAATATATGGAAAACAATATCTGCAATTCCATGATCTTGACGAGCAGAAGACGGCATTTTTAATTAGTAGGGCAGAGTAAGCATAAGGTAGGAGCTTGTGCAGTAAACAACCGGGCCTCTGCAGTTTTGGCAGGTAATGAACTCCCATTTGTTGCTTTCAGTAAGGAATATAAAAATAACAAATACAAAAATAAGTCATGTAAAATTTTATATATTTTAAAAACAATGAATTGTGAACTTAATTTCCATTTCATTGTCACGAGTTGGCAGTAACTACGGTACTCTATCGACGTACTTCTTATATATATATATATATATATATATATATATATATATATATATATATATATATATATATATATATATATATATTTATATATATATATATATATATATATATATATATATATATTATATATATATATATATATATATATATATATATATATATATATATATATATATATATATATATATATAAGTACGGTTGATAGAGTACCAATAATATTAACGCAATTTTATATTTCGTTCTCGTAAACTTTACTCCTTTTAAAACATGTATTGACAAAATACTCTCCTTTTGTATATTTATAAAATTTTAAAAATATGATGGTTATCTTACCCAACATTTTAAATCAGGGGCGGCAACTGTGTAGCTAAGACGTGTCAAACCAATCTGTCAATATCATTCAGGGTGCCACATAGTAAGAAATTTTTGAAATCCTTCGATTCTTACGGTAATATTTGCAGATTTAAAGAATAGAGGTAAATAATTTAGATTTACAGTTTTATTTTATATTAATTATGGATCAATAAAATACATTTATTAACATAAAAATAAACAATATAAAATGTTACTATTTCTTCAACAAAGATAAAAAATTTAAAAATGTATGTTTCCAAAATATTTACTTAAATAAGAAATAGACAAAGTGAAATATAAATGATTCCCTACATTACAGTTAAATAAAAATTGTACTGCGAATTAACTCTTTCACGACTCTTCTTTCATATCGCAAAACCAGGGGTATAATGCATGACACGATTCTGAGCATTCAGTTGTTAAACAATTTCTTTGCGTAGTCGAAATATTTTTCATATTAGGAAAGATTTTTTACTTTGATATGCCGAATCACATAAGTGGAAAGCAGAGTACATGCAATTTTCTTTTTTCAACAATTAAATCCCCTAGCAATAACACTCAATTATTTACAAAATAGCTGTAAATTTATCCTTAGAATTATCTTTCAGATTATTTTGTAGTTCCATAAGTGTCCATAACTCAGAAGATGTTTGTCAAATAAGGTCTGTTATCAACTTCCATCCACTCAAGAATTGACAAATTTGTAGAGTAGTGCTGAGTGCCACTAAGAATTGTACCACGTGCCACAGGTCCATAGATTGCCGACACGTTTTAAATGTTCTTATTAACTAACCATCTCCTATTAAAACACAATTTATATGATAAAAAAGGGTTTTCATTCATTTTGTAGGGAATTGTATTAGATTCAACCATAAGTAATTTTGTGTTTCAAATAAATTACGTTGTTTCGGGGATCCCCTTAGAGCAAATTGGAAGGAATTTGACATAATTATAGTAAGTTTCTCTAAAAGGGGAAACGTTCACTTTCAAAATACACTGCGTAAAGTGGTTTTAGGTGTACGGAGTTATATTCACTATTATTCCTAAAATAAATTTTGATATTTTGGTTTTTCGTTAAGTTTTGAAGTTATTTCTTCAAATATACTTCTCCATTACATTTCTTTCAAACTTGCTATTTTCTTTTGCGGCCACGGTAGTCTGATGGTCGTGGTTATGAACTCGTGTCCAGTGTTCGAGCCCTGGTACCACAAAAGTTTAGCGTTGAAGAGGAGCTGATGCATGTTAAACACGTCGACGTCTAAAGTCCTCACGTTGGTGTGATGTGGAAGTTTGGAAGGGGAGTTATCAGCTAAGGTATCGTCCTCGTCACTTAACCACGGTTCAAAATTACGTAGTCGCTCGTCAGTAGCCACCGCGTTGACTTAGAATGCAATATAAACCCTTGACGTGTGCACTTGAGTTAATTCGAGTACGCTAAACAGTTCCAAATATGCACATTAGATATAATTCAAACGAGGTCGCATTTTATGCTGCTTTAATTTTCTCACTCAAATATCAGCGAGCGCCGTCTGCACTCGAGATATTTGACTGTTGTTTCTTATATTTATGATTTCGTCGTTAAACATCAAAAACTCGTTTTCGATGTAAATACTGTAATGTTGGACTTTGTGCAGTGCCGTGTTTCGAAAAATATCACACTGTGACATTTCTGTAAACGACATGTATGTGTCTTTCTCATACTTCTTTGATATTGTTTGCTATTTATACCTGTTAAAATTATTTTTTATAAAAGGTTTTTTGTAACTAATTGTAAATTGAATAAAACCTTTTCTTACAATTATATGTATTTGAGGATGAAATCTGATTTACTTTATTCAGGAAATTTTTAAAAAAATTCATTTTCTTAGCCAACTTATTTCTTTTAAAACATGCATATTTGTGTATTATATAATTAAATTTCTAACTATCTAAAATTATGTCTGGCTTTTTTCTTCATTAAAATCTTTCAGGATTTTACAAATTATTCTGCCATTATTCATTATGTACTTAATAAGGAAAAATATATCTAAATATAAATAATTTCTGTCCTAATAAACATATAATTGTTTTTAGCTACAGTTTGGAAAATGCATTGAAATTTGTATCGGGACAGGATTTTAACATATTATGAATGTGTTTTTTACTGCCACTATGTTATTTATTTATCTTTCATTCTTTTTACATTATGAGTAGAAGTCGTAAACAGTTTGTCACAGTAAAATTAATTTTTGTTTTATATTCAAATTATTGTTGTTGACTAATTCCTCCTGTCTAGCCGCAGGCTAGACCAGGTCCATGAGCCCAAGAGTCCTCAGGAAATCGTACACCAAAAGAGGACTGGAATAGATGTCCTCCCTTTCAAGTCCTGCACAAAACAAAAGATGATCTGGAGTTGCCTGTACCAAATTGCATTTAGTACAATTCTCGTAAATTTTCTGGCCTAAGTTAAAGGAAAGGCCTCTATGTGTCCACTTGCAAGCCTACTAATAGTTGGTTCGACGACTCTATCCGCCTTGATGGAAAGGGCACCACCTGGGGCCTGCCTATTATACCAGGGGTGAGTCGGAGGAGTCTTCCATAGTTCTTGAATCAAAGATTTCGTTTTAGAAAAAAATTCCGAGAAAGTCAAAGTTCTTCTCGACATTAAATTTTCAGTGACACCTTCCTTGGCTAAAAGGTCAGCTGTGTCATTGCCAAGGAGACCAATGTGAGATGGAATCCATTGGAAGTAAATATCATGTTGCTGGGAAAGTTCTTTAAGATTTTTAAGAATTGAGACCGATGTTTTGTCTCCAACATTTGTCCAGTCGCTAAGGTGTTGGATAGCACTTCGGCTATCACATAATATCCATATTTCATCAGGAGATGTCATCGTCTTGATGATTCGAAGAGCTTCATCAATGGCAATTAACTCGGATCTAAAAACAGAACAAAAGTCCGAATTCCTAATTTTGATATTATGAGAACAATTAGGAGCCTTTATAAAGATGCCACTGCCACATGAGTTTTGTTCGTCTTTGCTACCGTCGGTATAAATTTGCATTGCAGTAGCTGGAATTTTGTTAATAATCTCCAATGCTAATTGACGTAAATATTCAGGTGGATCTTGATTTTTGGAAGTATGAGCTCCCATTTCTGGTTTAAAATGGACTCTAGGCAATCCCTCCTGAGGGTTAAATACGTTCTTCAAAAATTGTTCTTCAATGTCCTGATCTAATAGGTCCATCGCTTGCATTCGAGAGAAAGGACTGTCTCTTTTTTAGTCAGTGTCTGTTTGTCCAGGTTATGAGATATGCAGATGTGCGGTTATAATCTCCGTAACTGTAAAGTTTACAAAAAGTACTTTGAAAGCAGTAATTTTCTTCTCAGATCCAAGGGCATGATATCAGCTTCGAAAAGAACTAGATCTGTGGGACAGCTATGTCGCATGCCAGTGATAATTCTAGCAGCGCTTGATTGTACTCGGTCCAGTTTCGCCAAATTAGTACGTGATGCACTGAAATAAATTTGAGAGCCATACTCTAAGACAGGTCTGATCAAAGAGGTGTATGTCAGTCTGAGAGTACCAGCATCAGCACCCCAGTCCCTTCCAGCGATGTATTTCAGTAAGTCAAGTCTCTTCCTGCCTTTGTTTATCACATAGTCTATATGCTTGTTGCTAAGTATCTCAGGATCCAAAATGTAGCCCAAATATTTAGGTGTTTTTCATAGAGAAGGGATTTGCTTTCCATAAAAATTTGAGGTTGATAATTGTATAAACGTCGGTTAGTCGTGAAGAAGCTAGAGGTTGACTTTGATACATTAAAGATCAGTTTATGTTGCTCAGCAAAAATATGTATGTCAGAAAGGGTAGTATTGATCGCGGTTTCTATATGGACGACGTCAGAGTTAGAGTTCCAGAGGACGATATCATCAGCGAAAAGCCCCACCTCACACCTTCTAGAGATGATTTTCTCAATGCCCGCAATATATAAGGAAAAGAGCAAGGGGCTCAAGACTGAGCCTTGCGGGACACCTTGGCTGAGCCTAAAGGTTTTAGATAAAGAGTCTCTAAATCTCACTCTGATCTCTCGATCTTTCAAAAGTCGAAAATCCAAGATAGGGCTCTGTCTCTAATGCCAAAGGTGTTGAAAAGCTTTATGATTAATTTATTTCTCCAAACTCTATCAAATGCTTTTGAAAGGTCAAGAAAAACAGCAACTGTATGATGTGATGGTCTAAGGTTTTGGGAGTCTCGAACTCTCTGTCCGAAGTACAAAATCTGATCCGCAGTAGAGTGTCCCCTTTTAAAACCATATTGTTCGATTGAGAGCAAGTCATTAGAATTTAGATAGTAAGTAAGTCGCTCAAGAATAATCTTTTCCATAAGCTTACAGGAGAAGTTTGTTAAGGCAATCGGCCTGAAACTTTCAGGATAGCAAGCTTTCTTGCTTGATTTCCTAATAGGAATAATCAGGGCTTTTTTCCAATCACGGGGAAGTCTTCCAAGTCTCCAAGACAAGTTAAAGATTTCTAAAAGACTCTTCTTTCCCCAATCACTAAGTCTAGAGATCATCTGGCCATGAATATTGTCAGGCCCGGGAGATTTAGATGGATCAAGGTTGCTCAAAGCCATATTAAGTTCCTGCATTGTAAAGAACTCTTTAAATATAGGGATTCCATGCTCTGAGCTGCGACATCCATGAACTAATTTTCGAGCATAATTCTCTGTATCCTTGTCCATTGCATTAAAATTCAGTTTACTCGTCTTTTGGTAGTAGGAACCCAACAAATTGGCCGAAGTTTTATTGTCAGAGGAAATCTGTCCATTGTCATCAATGATAGTTCTGCACTCCTCCTGTTGCGGTTGAGTAATGCTCAAAGATTTCATGAGTTTCCAAAGTTTGGTATTAGGGGTGTGTGCATCAATAGATTTGCACAATTCTTTCCATTTCTCTCTCTTAAGATGGATAAAGGTTCTTTTTATCTCAGCATTTATTTTGTTTAGGCTTGACCTAAGTGAGGGATTGTTAGATTTTTTAATTTCCCGGCAAATATCTACTCTTTTCTTCAACAGGGGTTGAAGCAATGGAGATTTATGCATAAAAAATGGAGAGGGCCGTTTGTAATTTCCCCTAGGTATAGCTTGACCAGCAGCCTTGAAGATGATTTTCTTGAAAGAAAGCCAGGACTCATCGAGATCATCAATAGACCTACATTCAAAGGGAGGCTTTGAGAGCAGCCCACGATCAACTGTGTCTCTGTAATTTTCCCAATTGGCCTTTTTAAAGTTCCAAAAATTTTTCTTAACCAACTGAGTCAATTGTTTCCACTTTAATTCTACTAATATGGGTAGATGGTCACTTCCAATGTCCTGTAAAACTGTCCACTTGCAGAAAGGGAAGATGTCAATTGACACATCTAAGGCTTCCTCGGTATGATAGCTGTGAGAGGAGTAAGTAGGGGAGCCGTCGTTTAGAGCAAGATGAGCACTGTCATCCATAAGGTTATGCAGTTCTACACCTCTCTTATTATTAATTACGCTGCCCCATGAACTATGTTTAGCGTTCAGGTCACCAACAAGTAGATTTGATTCAGATATGTCAAGCAGATTATCAGGCAGACTTTTTTGATTGGGAGGATGATACATGTTAGAGATGTTAAGATTTTTCCCCTTCCAAATGACATTTAAGCGTTGGATTTCCAATTTCGAATCAGTAAATTGTGGATTATCAATAGTACGATAGTTGATATCCCTTACAAGAAAAGCCAGGCCACCGCCTCCGCCTTCTTGTCTATCAGAACGAATTATGTTGCAGCCTTTAATTTTAAGCTTAGCATGTTCTTTCAATTTAGTCTCCTGAAGAGCAATAATTTGAACCTCCAGAGATTCAGCGATGTCCAAGATAGCGTCAAGTTTAATCCTTGAAGCATAAGTTGATATTACATTTATATTGCAGTGTATGATTTTAAGAGACCGATATTTAGCTGGAGACCGTTGCAAATTTTTCGAAGAGGGCCCTCTGCCTAAACCCTCAGCGCACTCCTGATTATTCTGCGTGACGAGTGATGCAGCATGTTCCAAAAGAAGACGAGAAGCTCATGAAAAAAAAAAGGAAATGTGGTATAGCCCCTGAAGTACGAAGACCTGGAGCACCCGAAGGTAGGGGACTGATTTGGCTCCTTCACCTACAGGCCTTAGCTGAGCAAAATATACTATTATATTGATTCTGAAAATAATAGGTTAGTTTGACCAGCCATTATTTCCCAATTTTAAAGCATTGAACAGTTTTGAAATTTTTTAAACTTTTCTAAAATGTTAAATTATTAAAAATATTTAATTATTGTAAGTGATTAATATTTCTTAGATTATTGGAAACAAAAAGTATAAAATTTAAAATATATCTCTTTGTTGAATTTTAATAATTATTTTTATGGCTAAACCTGGAAAAAACCCAACTTTTTTTTAAATATTAACATTAAGATATTTTTAAAAAATAAGTAGAGCTCTCAGGCCTAAATCCATATGAACTTTTAAAGAATATATGTAAGGGAACATTTACAAGATATTTCAAGACTCTATCTTGAACAGGAAAAACGCCTTAGGGATTAGAAAACACTCTCATCTTCAAAATTAAAAATCTGAGAAAAACATATTTAAAATTTGTAAAGGCATAAAAAAAAATTCCATTGCCTGTAAAGCTTTAATTTTTCAATCCGTTACTATCCAACTTATGCTCTTCATGAAAATTCTACTTGAAATAAATATGACTGAAATATCTTTTTTAATTCAAAATATTCTAAGACATATATAACATTGATAACAACTGTTAATTTGATCAAGTATTCACTTTTATCAGAACCTTATATATTCACAAGAGTTTTAAATGCAAAATATTTATATAGAAATTAGTAGTTATACAAACGTTATCCAGAAATCACCAAGTTTGTAAACAATATCTATTTTTTTCTCAGTTCCCCATCGTGGCAGTTAAACAAGTTTAAGTTTTTGTTGCATGACTTTGAAATACTGCAATGTAGAACTACAATAGATTTATTATAATGTAGTTTGTGGTACATCAGGGAAATATTTAGTTCATTCTGCAACATTTGTATTCTGTAGTCTAATTGTAATATTACCTGAAAAAGCTGAATTTTAGATCTACCATTTTCAGTCATATTCCATCCCTTTCAAGTATTATTTATCACAGTAGCCTGCGTACATTTTGGTCATGGCATTTTTCAAAAGGAAAAAAAAATAATGAAAACAAAGTAAAGAGCTTTTATAAATTATATAAACTATGTATCAAAAAATATATTGGTCTTTAAATCAATCTTAATTAAGTAAATGTGAGAAAACTCAAAAACTTAAAAACATGAGCAAACAGAAATGATTTTAGAAACTAAAATTGTAGTTAATTGCCGTTTCACACGAAATATTGGATTGTGTTAAAAAATATTTTTAATTAATTCAATCTAGGAATGCAAAAATGCTTTCAAATGAAACCGAATTTAAAATCAAAACTCAGAAAATTAAAATTTCTTAAAACCTTATTGGTTTTTAGATCAGAAATTGAGCAAGTTTTCCAAATATATGAAATATATATTTGCAATAAATTGGGTGAACTCTCTGTTGGCCGTAAAGTGTAGAAAATGTTCATTTCACAATCCTCGCCCTAGGCCACAGCTGTGAATGAGAAACTTCCCATTTCGAAGAACACAGAGACCGAAAAGCAATAAAATCCTTCCCTGCAAAACCAATCGGGACCTCCTGCGGCGTTAACAGGGGAAAGCACTAAACTGCCATTCGTTTTTGAAGCAGTTCGCGAAATTTATCGGAGCATTTTCGGAGTAGCTAGCTTTGAAAAAGTAGATCGCTTTCGAAGTGAAATTCAATTAGCGGGTCATCCAGTCAGAGAGTTAAGTCTATTTATATCCTTTAAACCAGGGTTTCTCAAATTGTGGGGAGCACCCCCTGGGGATGCGAAAACCCTGTGAGGGGGGGGCGAGCATATTGACAGTAAAATGTTTTAAAAATAGTTTTTTGGAATGAAGTAAAACAAAATGCTTTCTGACATAATAAAAAATACACATTTACACTGATATAATTTTTATATATCATCTGGTGATCGTCAAAAATAAAAGATTCCACTTCAAACGCTGATTACCAATCTTTGATCCTATAACCAAATAAAAAAACAATTTTATTTGCTTGGATGTAATCCCAATGAGAGATTTTTTTTATTAAGTTTCTTTTAACCCCTAAACTACTACTTTTGATTATCTTATATTTGACCTTCAAACTTACTGGTATGTTTCACTCCGTCTCTGTTTCTTTCAGGAAAGTTGTAAATAATATTTCACTGTTGCTTTTTTCCCATGTGAATGTGTTTTATGATATATGCATAAGCATATTGAACACTTTGAAGCATTATTTTGCCAAGATGTATTAATGAGAATTCCAAAACATATAATGCATAATGAAAAACGTTTTGCACAATTATTTTTTAGAACTGACATCGATATTTTTATATTGAATACACTTTTAACATGGGAGCGGTCGAATGAAGCGCACAGTCACCTCCGGCTATCGAAATCGTTAATTATGGGAAAACTGTTAATTAATTAACAGTGACCTTGACGGTATTCTCCTAATAGAAATTCTTAATGGGAACTAAAATGAATATGTCAGAAATGTGCCTCTTTTTTGAGAGTTGCAAACGTTTTTTTATAATTAAAGTACTTGTTTTGATCGAGTTCCATGCACGACCACTTTTGTTCAAAAATATTTACTATGAACATGTTACACTCTCCCCTATGAACAACTTTGTGGTTTTGATTGTTGTGTTGCATGACTTATTATGGTTTATAAATGTAAATGAGCAGAATATAAAGAATGGACATCTGAGATTTCTATTGAATGAAGTTGAAACTGATGAAGCAATTGTAGAACCTGCTGAAATAATGCATATTAATCATGATAGCGAATGAAAATACGAGAAAAGCGAGAGACATGAAACGTTTGAGTTGAATTTAAATTTTCAAATGCAGCCTAAAGATATCTATGTAGAAAACTATGAAGTAATAAGTGTAACAGTTCGCCTTGTCAAAAAACACAAAGAAGAAAAAGTTCAAAATTCACTTTGCAGATCATCAAACTACAGCAAAACTAAAATAACGTGAACAAAATATGACAGTTTTGCTGGAAAATAACGTTCCTATGTATTGTTAGCGAATAGTGTCTGTGATTGATGTCCTTTATTAAAGTCACGCACATTTGGAACATTTTCTTTATTTTAATTGGATTTTTTCTCAAATTATCAAAAAAAATTGAAAAGTTCCTGAAAGTAGATAAGTATATTTTCTCTTAGTTAAGTTATTCACTGGAACTGATATTTTATCGTGTATAGTAAAAATAATTATAAAATAAATTATAGTTTAAAAACAAGCTAAAAAACATGCTTTTATAGTGAATCGAACTAAAAAGTAAAAAAATAAAAATATATATTACTTAAAAGTAAAGTATACAAAACTTATATATATAATATTTATCTTGTTAATTTGTACGGTTTATAATTATGATCGTATTGTAACTTTAGCACCCCAAAGTGCATTATTATTGCATTCAATACGTTATTAACAAGCTATATAAAATTATGATTCAAAATTGATTCGCCAGTAGTGAAAGTTTGAGAACCACTGCTTTAAACAATAAACTTCGCCTGAAAATCAGTTTTTGGTAAAATGTTCTCTGAACTAAGTCGACTGTTTTAATGAGGTCAACTGTCCCAGTTTTCAACTATTATTCTACTTGTTATAAATATTGTTACTTCGTTAACGTGATGCTAAAAAGCTTTTATTGGTAATTAATTCCAACCTAGACTTCCACCTATAGCGTACATCATGCTGGAAATGCATCGCCATTTTTATTACAGTATAACATGGTTAATGGTATATGTGATAATACTACTAGGGGTGAACATAAAAAAAGGTAACAAGTGGAATAAAGAAATATTTATTAACAATAGACGGAAAATGCAAAAGGGAATTAAGAGGCATACGTGTCTATCACATTTTGACATAATCACCAAGTCTATTTGGACAATTCTCAGAACAGAAAACCATCTTGTTTAGCCCGTTTTGGTAGAAATCAGGCACCTATCTATTGAGCCATGTCTTGGCTAATTATTTCACAGCACTATCTTGGAATTTCACAGCACGTCATAAACGATATGATGTCCACTACCATAGCTCAGTCCAAGTTCTTACAATATTTCTCGCAGAGTTACCAGTCAATCATTTTGAATCATTTCTCCAATTTGTGTCGTGATGATTTCTGGTAGTACTTGGCCAGCCACTCCCTGCCGTATTGCGACTTTCTGCATCCTGCCTGCCTGATTGAAAATAGAGACACAATTTTGATGCATGCTGTCTGCGGATTGCAGATGCGAAGACATTATTTGTTCATAAAAATCGAATCACGGCTCGTACTTCCAAACCAGACAAATTTCCTAAGAGTCTTGCCATTTCAATCGCCCTGAACTATCTGGGAACTTACTCTATCTACCTGCAAATCAGCTGTATGACAAATTGCGTCATTTGTCTGCACTCTGAGGAAACGAAATTTCTCCTCAATATGTAGTTTACAAATACTGAGGCGTGTAAACTTTTTTTCAGATTATCCCTTGCACTATAGAGATCAAAGCTGTTTCACAGCAGCTGATGAAATCTGATGAAATTAAATAACTGAGATGATTTGAATGGAATCGATTAATCAGATTCCTTATCCCCAATGCAAAAATTTCTAAAGATCAAACAGACACCTCGAAAGCAGAACGAAGTTCCTGAAAAAAACATAAAAGTATAATTCCCTCTGTTCATATTGTATCATCCAGAAAAAAATTATCAGTAACTGGAACGAGAACCAGAGAGGATTTTGATCAAAAATTAAGTTACAAGGGTAGTTGATACGATGGATAAATTAGCACCCCTTTCTACGAGCAAAATAACTTAAAGTTAACCAGTGTATTTATTTTAAAATACGGTTAATGAAGACACAAAGTTAAAGTTTTTCTTATTTTTATGCATCTGAGTCTAAGATAAAACCAACACAAGCTTTTGAAAAAGCAACACTTTCAGACGGAATTTAAAGTGAATTACAGGAATCTCTTGAGAGCAAAAGGAATGTATATGTTAGTTATCACAATAAATAAATTACTACCTATGAAATTCGAACACTTAAATGAAGATGTAAAGAATGTGTCCTAAAGAAAGGTAGAAAATAATGAGACAAAATTTACAATATACCAATCATTTCTCTGCCAAGAACATGTAAATATTTTATTAAAGAAAACAATATTAAAATATAGTAATATAACTACAATATTTAACAAGTAATATAAAAAATAAAGCAATTCTTACTTAGATCCCCAGGGAAATTTTTTATTTTAGCTACTTTTTTATTAAATAGTTACAATTAATGTATCTACATATGACAGAATCACAGCATTAAGTGACAGTTAATTTTTATTATTATCATTTAAGTATCGTATTGTCACCCAAAACAATCGTGTATGAAAAATTTCAATTCAACTGAATGTCTTAAAACGTGAAGAAAAAAAATATAATGTGTGTGTATCAGTATGAACACGTGGTAGAAGTTAACTTCTTTTGCTTATATGTATTGTCGTTGTCGTGTTTGACAAAGTGCAGAGATGCACCTGTCATAATGCAGGGTTGCCAGAGTCCTGTGAGGGATGGACTTCTGCTCGTTTTAGTCGCCTTTATGGCAGGTATGAGCTTACGTTGGAACTATTTTACTCCAGTCACCACACGGAAGGTTGTAATGATATCTTTTTAATACCAGATACTGATGAGTTAATTTTGGCGAGACCGTATTTGGTGAAGATTACGCGAACAATCTGTTAGGCTTAACGTATGACGCCTCCAATTAGGCTTAATGCAGCTGCAATCAGGAAAACTTTAAAGCTTGATTTTCAAGTCTGCAGCGTAAAATGTATGCTAAAAGATGATCACTCTCTCGAAGGACAATATCACTGGATAAATAAAAATATAACATCTCATAATAGCTCATTGCAATTTTACGATGCAGTGCGATTACTTCGGCATAACGTTTCGCCATTTTATAGCTATAAACTACTATTTACTTGACTATAATGATATCTTTTTAATACCTGATACTGTTGATGAGTGAATTTTGGTGAGATTGTATTTTGTGTTCTTGGTGAACATTTCTGAAGAATCTGTTATGCTTAGCGTATGACGCATCCTATTAGGCTTAATGTAGCTGCAATCAAAGAAAAAAAAAAAAATTGAAGCTTGAAATATTTAGCACTTTTCAATTATTTTTAATGTCTGCAGTAAAAAATATATGCTAAGAGATGATCACTGGAAGGATAATAACTTTTTAAACAAACATATAACATTTTATAATAGCTCATTATATTGTCAAACACTTTAACTGTAAAGAAAATATTCTTCTGCATACTAGTAGAGTTTTTGAATGGTTGGTGATATAATTACGTTGTATTATCTTGTGATATCGTACTCCATCACAAGATTTTTCATATATGTTTTCTGTCAGTACAACCACTCTTTGAGAAATGCATCACTTTTTCGATATGTTTTCGGTTGTGACACTTTTAATGGACTACCTAAACTTGAGATTTGATTATTTTCAAAGGAAAAGATAGATAATATAGTCACCATATAAACTAGCCTGTGAAACCAGTGATTATAAAATATATGCAGCATACTTTGAGATACTTTTAGTAGATCGTCAAAAGTAACCATCTACGATCTTAGAAGAATTGAAGTTGTTGCCACTTATATGTATTGAATTGCATAATTAAGTTTTATTTTTTTAATTAATATTATATGTAATTAACAAATTTATTATTATCATTATTATTTCAAACTGTATTTAGAAAAAGTGGGGAAATTTGGAACTTCATACATTTCTACATTACTTGCATCGCATAACTGTTACTGGCAATGCGTAACGGATAACGAACGCGTAACGAAAATTTTTTCCTACCATGCCATAAGAAGTTAACTTCACACAAAAATGTTTTTAAGTTTTGACACAAGTCGCTAAAATTTTAACGAACGTGGCTGTATCTGTAATTCTTTAAATGATTAGTTTCAGTCAAAATTAATTTTAATTAAATTATCGTATTTTTACCCAAAGCAATAGTGTATAGAAAATTTCAGCTCAAATGAGCGCTTTAAAATGTGAGAAAAAAAACCTTTTCAAGTTTTGACGCAAGTCCCCAAAAGGGTCGCTAAGTCGCCAAAAAAGATGCCAATGTATCTGTATTAATAATTCTTTGAAGAATTAGTTATAATCAATTAATTTTTATTAATTATCATTAAATTACTGTGTTATCATCCAAAATAATCTTGTATATATAATTTCAGCTCAATTGAAATGCATTTTGTTAACGATTAAATATCCCACCAAGATAAATACACAAGTAGAGAATGTGAGCTAATAGTAGGAATTCAAATACAAATAGTATACATATCTTATGACTTATTTTAATAGTTTTAATATTTTTAAAATTTTATACTGAATGAAGGGACTTAAGAGAAGGGTGGTTAAAGAGAGAGAGAAAAAAAATCAAAAGGAAAGATAATATGAAGAATGTTACATAACAGTTTTACATTAGTAAATATTAATATGGTTCATTGTCTTAAACCATTGTCAAACGACGAGGGCTACATTTGAATGAGCACTCACTATCCTAACTGACATAATATGCTAACGGCTCTCTTCAAGGAATGGAAACTGGTATTTTTTAAACTGTTTACTCAATTGAGGGCTTATACGCTTCAAACCTTTTTCGCAACTTTGGTGGCTTATTTGACTGTTATGAAACAGGAATGTGTCCTTGCGAAGTATGAGACCGAAATGATGCTGCGCCTATCATACTCTCTCATCAACTGAAGTGAAAAAAAACAAGAATAACTTGGCACTTACCACGCACAGGGATATGCCATAACTAAATAACAGTAGTAACTAATAATATTAATAAAACTTATACGAATAACTTGTCACGAAATTTTTCGATTCTATGCACTTAGAAATACAGGTCCAAATTCAACTATATGTGAAATACCCCTACAGTGAAAGTTGCTACTGTAAAATTCTTCAGTGATTATTGGGGTTCATGTGAAATGTGCATGATACAATTATTCAAAGACCAGTTTAAATTTAGTATTATTAATAATTATCCATTCCCTTTCCCTCCCTCTCTTCCCCACCCATTGCACCCAATACATAAAGCGAGAAATTCAAATGTTAAAAACTACTTTTAAGTATTTAAACAATTTGAATTATAAAATCGAGATTGAGAGTCAAAACAATCAGATTTTCAAACACAGAAAATATAGCAAGTACTATTTTGAATATTAGGACCAAATTTGGGATAAAACTAAAAATAAGGAACATAGCTCTTTTTTATTCCAGATTTTTGAGCCAAAAATAAGGATATCAACATTCACAAAATTCGTAATATCTTTAAAAAAATTTTAAAATGTCAAGGAAAATTTAGAAAAATTAAATTATTTAAAAAGTATTAAAAACGTAACACTTACTATAATCAATTTTGCCTATATTCTATCAGCAACAGGATTCTAATTTAGAAAAAAAGAGTTAATATGAATTATTACCGTATGAAATAGCATTAGGAGTGTCTATATACATATAGAGCGCATCTCAAAACTCTTCAAGCGGCTTCGGAAAGAAACAGAGAACAGATCAGTTTTGCGAAAAATTTGAAAAAAAAAATTCACTTGGTTAAGCGCGATGACTAGTATACTTCGTCTGTGTGTGTCTGCGGAAGAGGATTTCGTTGACGAAAGCGCACGAAAAGTGAATGCCTTGCGTATTTCGGTGCGTGGAAACTCAATTTTCCACTAATACCCGAAACTTTACCGGATAATGATGGTCAACCGTATTTTAGATACACCGTGGCAGGGACGTATCTTAAAAGCCTTGGATCCCTAAAGCTTGATCCCTGACGTATTTCAAAATGGACACTCCGAACCTAATATCCTATCTGAGAAATTGCCGGATAATGCCGTACAGCCGTATACAACACGAACCGTGGCAGAAGCTTACCCTAAAAGTCTTTGAGCAGAAAATGTGCTTCTCTGGTGTATTTCTCGGGACGGCAAACAATATTCTGAAATTGAATTTCAGAAATTTTTGTAACTTTGCCGGATGACCATATTTTAGACACGCCATGTGAGTGGCTTACCTTAAAAGCCTTGGAACGCGAAAACTTGGTCTCTGATTTATCTTGAAACGGACAATCTGAATCGGATATCCAATTTGAGAAATTCCCATAGCTTTTCCGTTTAATTCCGATCGACCATAGTATACACAAATCGTGGCAGGGGTTTACCCTAAAAGTCTTGGTGCGTGAAAAGTGCCTTTCTGGTGTACTTAGGGGTGGTGAACCAGAATACGAAATCAAAAATTTTAGAAATTCCTGGAATTTTTCCGGATTATGCTGGACGATCCAAATGCCCCCTCCCAGAAACTGTGCTCGCAGACTCGAGAGCAACGAAAAAAGTCTATGATTGCATATAGGGCCGGGAAACGAGAATCTGATGTTTCAGAAATTCCCGTAACTTTGCAGGATATTACCTGGATTAGGCCGAAAGGCTTTGCATTCAAATCCATATAATTCGAAATTTCACTCCCTCTCTAGCGACTGAACTTGCTCACACGGGAACATCAAAAAACAGTCCTGTGTGTGTTCTGGAGTGCTGAGTTAGAATCTGAAATTGAATTTTCGGAGTTCGGATAACTTTGCCGGATAATGCAGACGCCCATAACTTTCACGCACAGTGGCACCGGCCTAATTTGCAGATGTAGAGAAGCAAAAAGTGAGTCCTGATTCAAAAAATTCTCATCCAATTCAAGGAATGCCCATAACAGTATCCCACAACGCCAGATGATCACAATGCTAAACAATGCCAGATCCGTATTTTACGCGAACCATGGTAGGGGAATACCTTAAATTCTTGGAGTGTGAAAAGTGACTACCTGGTATTTTCAAGGTGAGGCGCAAAGATCTGAAATCGAATTTTAGCAAGTTCCCGAAATTTTGTCCCCTTCAGAAACTTAACTTGCAGGTAGTTGCACCAAAATTGGTCACCGGGTGAAACTCGGGAGCAGGGACGAGAATCTTAGTTCAGTTCGGATTTCAGAAACTACACTAACTTAGCTGAATATTGCCGAAATGAGGTCAAATGGCTTTGCGTTTCAGTCCCACGCAGAGATTTTTATTTCCTATAGCAACTAAACTTGCAAGGACAGCCTTGAAAAAATACGATTGGAATAGGAAATTGCATTAAAAATTGCATTTGCAGGCATTTTAGTCACTTTGTTAAATGATGGACATACTGCTCATTCCGCATTCAAGCTGTTAATAGACATTCATAAGGAATCAGGCCCAATGTGTAAAAAATTGTCATTGAAAAAAAAAGTGGATTGGCTGCGGTATTAATCAGTTCAATCATAATCAGATGAGTTGGCCCTATCCCATAAACCAGGGGTGGGCAGACTTTTACATGGCACGGTCTACTTTTATTTTTGTTCAAGGTGTTGCGGTCCACCTTGTGACGTAGGTGCGATAAGCAAAAACAAACTCAACAATATTTGGACTTTAACAATGATAAATACAGAATATGTGTACTTACATAACTACAGTAGAAAAACTTACTCTTTTAAAACTGTGTTTTAAGTAAAATGCAAAATACAAACATAATATGTATAACTATACGCATAAATTTAATAATATCAAATGATGCATTTTCATACAATTAACAATACATCAAAAAATAAATAATTTTCACTTAAAATTTGTTCTCGTAGCTATAGTCTCATGGATGACTTAGACTTCATATTATCCGCCCCCAATCTTGAATAACTCGGTATATAATTATTAACTGCTAATCTTACCCCGGATTCTAAGAGGCTGTCATTAAAACGAGAACGATACGTTGCCTTTATTATATTCTTCGTTCAAAATGTAGATTCACACAGATAAGTAGAGAGCGAGAGATCGATGTTAAATGAATTGCAACTTTTTTTAAAAATTGGGATACTTCAACTTCGTCTATTAGATTCCAAAAGTTATCCTTTACTAATTACGTCCTTTTGAAGGAGAAAAAAAAGCCTCGTTTTCCTAGAGAACATGTAACATATTTTTAGATATATTTGGGTAATTGGGTATCCCCTGAATATGCAACTTTTGATTTTAGTCTAGTAAATTCTTGAAAACGTCTCTCAAATTTGAGTAGAAGTTTTATTCACGGTGTCTCTTTTATTCACGGGTGTTTCCGTTATCTTGATAACCACCTGTGTTTCTTTTAGTATGCACGTCTAACGTTTTATGTGAAGGCGGTCCACCGGTTGAGCGTGATCGACTTAATGCCCACCCCGGCCATAAACATTCACTCGAGGAATTTTATACAACTTTGCAAGATGTAAGCAGGAACAAAAAATATTCGATGGTGCTGGCCTTCTACAGTGTTGTGTTTTCCGACAAACCTTGCCAGTCATTCTTCGCACTACTTTTGCTCATGAGATTAACGCATTATTAAAGCAATCGCTTTTATAGCGAAGCATCATAACACTTCGATTGACCATAATCACGCGAGTACAATTGCAAGTTGATCAATCGGAGCAAGTATTAACTTCGGAGTAACCATCTGGATATTGGAAACGGTGAAGTAGAACTGCATCCCAAAACATAATGTATCGAATAGCCAGACAACTTCTGTACTGTTGTTCAGACAAATAAAGTAATTGTGATTGAGAGTGTCTTCCCGGATACAATGTATAATTATCTAGATAATAGTTGATTTGGTAGTCCTGTTACTTAATCAGAAAAAATGTGGAGATTAACGAAATTTACTTCCAGATATAAAGTTATTTCCGGGTGAACCAATGCCTTTTAAATCAATCGACACAATTGGTGTTGAAAACAAAATAATAAATTTTCTGAGTTTATTCTTTGTATATATCAGGAATGCCACCACACAATCTTCGGTTGAAGATTGGTTGACTGGTTATTCTCATACTTAACTTAAATCTACCTAGATTATGCAACGGTACATGTTTGTTCTTTAAAAGAATTACCGGGAAACTTCTTTAAGCAAACATTTTCACTGTAAAGGTTAAATGAGAAATCGTCCTATTGCCACGTTTTTCACTGATATCGACAGAATCTCCAATACTATTTAAAAGGCTTCAATTCCCGATTCATTTGGTGTTCGGGTTGACCATGAATAAATCTCAAAGCTAAACAATATCCATTTGAAGCTTGGACTTAGGAAATCTATGTTTCTCGAATTGGCAACTATATGTTGGGCACTCACGTGTGGGGAAACCGCTGAATCTGTTTGTGTTAGCAAAAGACGGGTTGCCGAAAAATATTGTGCACCGTTGAGTAATATTAAACTTAATAGTTAGTTATATTTAAACATTTATTGTTATTCTTTAAAAGGGTAAAAATAATATTAAATTTGATAAAAGTCGACGTTAGTCACTTCATTCATAAAATTAAATCTCCGTATGTTGTTATTTAACAATTTCGTATGTATTTTATGTATTATACTACACTCAAATAGGAGATGAATAAATTGCAAAATTTAAAATATTATGCTGCTTTATACTTAATTTCAACTCTTCTAAAATGTAAGTGAAGATTAATTTGACTCCATTGAATGGCTTAGAATAATATTAAATCAACGTATTAAAACAAAGCCACACAACAACGCGTGGCAGGGTAAGCTAGTAATATAATAAAAAGTAACATGTAATAAAAACAGTACTATATGCAGTGAATAATAATCTTATAATATAATTTAATAGTAATTATATATACTATTCATATTGCAAGATTAAATAATTATTATATATAAAAATCATTTCTTCATAATTTAATAGTAATTATAAAAAATAATAATCATAGTATTGTAAAAAAATAAAAATAATGCATAAGGATACTCGAATTAAATTATAATTATAAATAAATAACATAATAATTATAAATGAATAACATAATATGTAATAATATTATGGGAAAATGACTACAACCTAAGGATGATAAATGATTTATTTAACAAGATGAAATATCTAGATTATATATATATACTGAACAGCAAAGGAGAACGTCTTTCTCCTACGTCTAAAGCTTAGCGTCCCCAACGTCCGTCTACATATTTTCCCGTGTGTCCTTTTAGTCGGACATTCCTGACGGGGTGTGACGTCAGTGTGGACTGCTCCACCCTAAGTACAGGGGGAGAGGTTGTCCATTGCACATATCCAATCCTACAATATTTATAAATAAATATAAAAAACAATTATAAATAACGAATATTATGATTGTTACATATAGTAATTGCCTTTTTATGCGACGTTATGAATAAAATAATTACATAATACGTATTAAAATTAATAATGATTATCAATTACGGAAAACTTGCAAAATTTTAAAAACTGCAAGTTCTTTTGACAAAATTCTATGGTGATGGTGATTCCAAGGGATTTTTACAAGTGAAGGATATATATGGTGAAAACAGTGTCACAAAACTTGAATGTATGGGACATATACAAAAAAGAGTAGGCTCCCGTTTAAGGAAACTAAAAAAGAACACCAAAGGACTTGGTGGGAAGGGGAAATTAACTGATAAATTTATCGATAAACTGCAGAACTATTATGGGATTGCCATCCGCAGCAATGTTGGATGCCTCGAAAAAATGCAATCTGCTGTAATAGCTGCCTTCTTTCACTGCTGCTCTAGCAATCAAAATCCCATGCATGGGCAATGTCCAACAGGGAAAGACAGCTGGTGCAAATATAAACAAGCATTAAGTGATGGCAAAGTATATGTGGACAAAACAGCAGACCTTTCGAATTACGTGATTAAAGTGATAAAGCCTACTTATTTAGCATTCTGTGATAAGGAGTTACTAAAAAAATGCCTCCATGGCACGACTCAAAATAATAATGAAAGCTTTAATAATGTATTGTGGTCTGTTTTGCCGAAAGAAATTTTTGTTCATAAAAAAACTTTGTTTTTGGGTTCATACATGGCTGTCCTCTTATATAATTCGGGTTATTTAGGGCTATTGCCTGTATTTAATTATTTAGGTATAGGAATTGATCCAACGACACTTAAAAACTATATGGGAATTGACAAGGAGAGAATTCAAAAATCGAAACGCCAGTCATTACCCTCAACAAAACTCTCCAGAAAAAAAAACAAAAGCCAAGAAAAAGTCCAAATTAGCTAAAAATGAAGCTAAAGAGGGCTTAAGCTATAAATATGGGGAGTTTTGAAAATTTTTAGTGAGTAGAAAAGTAATTATTTTGAGTTAAAATTATTAAATGTGTTTTACGAGAAACTGTTATTAAATATTTTTATTCACAATAAAGCTCACTACACAAAATATTGTTAAGATACTAAATCTAAATTTTCAGAACATGTTTTATATAGTTATATCTGTGTTATGAATCAAAATCTAATCTCTGTGTATATATTTATGTACTTTATTGCTTTTTTATGAAAGAAAAAGCATTAATTTTTTTAAAAATTTGAGTTTTTGCATAAAATTTGGCATATTTAAAAAACTTTCAAAAACATTACAATTTTTTTTATTCCTATCACAGATAAAGATGTTGTTTATGTACTCTATAATTATTATTTAAATACTTTTATTAGAATTTTGTGTACAAGATTTGTCGTAACTGCAATTTTTCACCAAAATTTCGCTAAAAACAAAAAATTGTTATAGTCTACAAAACTCTCCAGAAAACAACAAAAGGGTAAAATAAAGGTCAAATCAGCTTTACATGAAGCTAAAAAGAGCTTGAGCTATACATATAGTGAGTTTAAAAAGTGTAAAATTAGTAGAAATTTTTTCATGTAGTATTAAAATCTTTAAATGCATTTCCTGAAAAAAACTATGTTTTTCAATTTTTTTCTTCACGGTACAGTTCACTACAGAATTTCTTTTTAAGATATTGACTTGAAATTTTCAGAAAATGTTTTATTTAGTGTTATCTGTATTCTAGACTATAATGTAATCTCTGTGTATATATTTATTTATTTTATTGCACTTTTTGTGAGAAAATAACATTAGTGTTTTGTAAAAAATTGAGTTTTTGCATAAAAATTGACATATCTCAAAAACTTTCAGAAGTATTTACAAATTTTATAGCTATCAACACAGATAATGATGTCATTTACGTACTGTATAAATATTATAAGAATATAATAATTAGAATTTTCAATACAATCCTTACCGCAACTGCAATTCTTCACTAAAATTTCACTCAAAATTCCCAATATTTCCAAAATTACTTTTAACTTTGTAAGAACTGTATTGGAATTCTTACTTTTATGTCCCATTTCAAATAAAAAAAGGTTTATTTAATTGAAATTTTATATATTTCAAAAAAAGTGCTCCGAAGGTAGTCACATACCTTAAGTGTGTAAATCAAAATAAGTAATGCGTTAAAATTAAAATGGAAACATTTTTTGAAATACTTGTATGAAAGAAATGTCCGAAGGGTTTGTCATCGCCACGAAAGTAAGCTCTATATATTTTTAAAAGTGATCGCTGGATGTGTGTTTGAGTCATGAATATCTAAATATATATTTCCACTACTTCAGCAGCTTCTTTTACACCATTTGTATCATTTTGAATCTTAACTAAATTTATAATCTTTTGAAATACCTTGCCTATGGTTTTATGAAATAGTATTCTCCTTATGGATAGTCCAAGCAGTGTAACAACATTTTCACCATACCAACTCAAACTACATAATTTTAACAAAATCAACAAACTTTTTTGTCCCACTCGTGAATATGGTTAAAAGCACTTCTATGTAAGATCCCGTTACTGAAAGCATCTCTGTAAAATTGCGTGTTGTTACAGTACCTAATAATGTGATAAAGTATGCCAACAGAGGTGTTTTTTAAATGAAGGTGTTCTATATTTGAAAAAACTCTCCATGAATGTTTAGAATAGAAATAAACATGTACTATACCAGTTTAGAATCTTAACTAAGGCCATTTTTGGAAAAAACATAATCGGGGTTAAATACAATATTTTTCTTTTGAAGAAGAGTACAATTTAGGTGACATAATTTTCTACAACCACGACTCCAACAAACTACTTTAATTTTAAATAAGCCAAAAAATAATTTTTTGTTCCATTCGTTCCCCTCCTTTATCTAAGATGCCATTAGAGACTTAATGACTGAAAAATTCTGAAATTTCGGTTTCATTACTTATTGATATGATGGACTGTATAAACTTCCCGCATTTTCAAAAAAAATGCTAGTTCTCAATGAATCCAGTGGCTAGTCATTATTTTTTTATTTTTGAAAGAACTGATATGACCACCCCTCTTTAACTTAATGCTCGCATGACTTTGTGTTTTGGGACACCCTGTACGCATATCTTTATATACATATATATGTGTGCATGTATTTTTGTCTTCGGCGTTGAGTGTGTGGTGAGATGTGTTTTACACTGATTATCCAAGTTGTGAGGGGATTACTTGGTTTTCCGCTAAAAATATTTTTTCAAGATGGTCTCCACTAAATAAAAAATACATTTCAGGCTTTAGACGTAAACCGTACCTTATTTTATTGCTTCAGTTCTACGGAACTTTCTGCTACCATCCAGGGTCAATCTGCCTGAAGACATCTACAATAAGCGTTAGAACTCACAACTCACGAACACAGGTTCCCTGAGTAAAAAGTGAGTCATTTGCCTTATTTCGCCTTTCGAGAAAACAATGGATAGTGTTCGGCAATTCTTCCAACGCAGACTCATGAAGTAAGCTCAAACTTTAATAAGAAGAATATAGATAATGAATATTTAAGGATATACGTGTACACTGACACACGGAAAAAAAATTCCAATATACCAGCATTTTTTGTTTTTGTTTTTTGTAGAGTAATGAAAGTTAGACAATGTGATTGTCTAGTTAAGATGATTAATTGATTATATTTTCAAAATCACAGGTTAATTTAAGCACAGTAAAATGCAATTCAAACGTGAAATGCAGTAACATGAATAGCCGGTGTAACATCCAGAATTTTGAATATAAGCCTACAAGCATTGCTTCATGGAGAAGCCGAATGTCACTTTGTGGTAGGGAGTTCTATGCTTGATGTGTCTATACTAGGATGGTCAGTACTGACTGTGGATAATGATCTATTTGTAGTGCAATGATATCCCGCACTTGCTCAATTGAAGCCAGATCTATTGATCTCGCATGCCAAGGTAACACTTTATACAGCACGTTACATATAACAGTAGTGTGAGGTCTAGCATTATTCTTTTTGAAAACTCTTCCTTTACTGCTGTTCACGAATATGGTGGTTTTCTCTCTCAGTAGTGATTCGTTACCGTCTGGAACCCGATATTCTTGAGGCAGTACCATCCCTTCACTTGACTACTGCTCCCAACAATCATGCACAGTAGATACATCCCGTCCAAGTATTTCTGCAATATCGTGGAAAGAAGATCTACCACATCTCGTAGCGAATCTACCATCACGAGTTTGTTTAAACTCGTTGATAAACTTCTTCGTCTTCTTAAAGACATTCTTGACAAACATCGACTCAATACGCAGAAAAATGACGATCACGAAATTTATAGCACGCATTTAAAGCAATCCTGATTCGCAAGTTAAGAGTGGTGTTACTCGCACCAAACTTAAGGTCGAAGCGTGGAATTTGAATGGACGTCTTCTTTCAGATGTTTAAATACACCTACTAAATTTTGTTTATCTAACACGAGACTTTCTTGGAGGTGGTATTTTACCATCCGGGCATGACCCTAATTTCAGAATGAAAAATGCGCATATTACTTTAATTTTAGTACGTAAAGTATTATACTATTACATAAGGATAGTAAGAAATAATTTTTGAAAAGGGGAACATTTTTTTCTGGATACCTTATTTTATGACTGGTGCTTTGAATTTTACTCAAATTAGCTAAAAAATGGGGTATTTGTAAACTTACTGCAAACGTTTCAGTCATAAAAAATAAACTGCTTAGAACATTTAAAAGTTTCTTAATTTTATCCAAGCAAATTTCCTTTCAGTGTCTGAAACGTAACAATACTTATGTGTTGATTCGGTAAAATGCATGTACATTTCAGTATTTTTGTTATCCATTAATTTTATTATTCACTCATTAAAAGTTATAAAATTCTAATCAGTGTTTTAATGTTTTTTTAGACAAAATAATTTAGCAGCAATTATATTATTCTAAACTGAAACTTAAGAAAAACCTTATATAAAGCGTAATTTAAGTTTAGTCAGAAGAAAAAAAATTTTCAGAGAAGAAAACCCATAACAGATTTTACTTTAGATCAAAATTCCATTGAATATTTATTGGCTGTAATGGAACGTAGATGCAATTTGATTTCGTTATAAATTGTTCTCTCTTTTAACCGAATGGCTTTGTTTTTGAGAAGAAGTAATCCAAATGGATGCGCTAAATGGGGAATCCCTTTGTTTTGAAAAAAAAATCAATGACGTAGAAGATGAAAGCCATAACCTTGTCTCGCGAAAGAACGTAAAAAAAGATGATAAAATTTCTGTAAGTGTTCTCGAAACATACGAGAAATGGATATTTATGAGCCATTTTCCATTCATATGCAACACGCGGCTTAAGGAAAGTAGGGTAATGTACTGTTTTCGTGTATTGATGAATTCCTAGCCCATAATAAAACTAAGCCCCAGATGCTTTAATGAAGAGATTAAAGCGCTAACATTATGTAGAACGGGAATTTCCATTATCGAATTACTTTCCGGTTATAATACATCATTATTGCATTGAGACATCGTCAAATCACGAACGGCATCCAATTGATTTGTTTTCGCAATGCCTCTTATTTAGGCATAAAAGCAGACTGATTTGTATGTTCAAAAGAATTACTTGTAAAAATTTTTCACGAAATTTAAAATAATATTCCTAGATAATGTTGTAATAAAAAATGTTTATGATACAGTAAATAGGTGCATGTACACTCATGTCCATAAATTAAAGATAATTCAGAATCACACAGAAATTGAACTCTAAAATAAAACCTTCACCTGTAGAATTATCACACATATCTTGAAGAAGAATATGCAAACTACAGGAAACCACCAGATGCCACAGATAAAACGTCACAATGACTAGAGTGTAAGAAAGGGGTATATAAGGAATTGTAGCAAAGAGAGAGAGAGAGAGAGAGAAGTAAAATTGTTCACAAGCGATTTAAAAGCCTTTCAGTGCAATAACCGCATAATTATGGCACAAAGGAAGTATTTGGAAGATTTTTTACGTGGTAGAATTATTGGACGACTGGAATGTGGACGTACCCAGCAGAAAGTATCCGATGAGCTTGGAATCACCCAGAGTGTCATCTGCAGGCTTTGGAAACGTAATGTGAGTAAATGTTACAGTACAGGTCGCCCCCGAGTTACAACGCTGAATGAGGACCGGTATATATATATATATATATATATATATATATATATTTGGCAGTTACTGCCTAAAGAAACAGACAGATTACAGCATCGACAGCTCTCTTCAGCTACGGGTACGACAGTTTCAAGGCAAACCGTGTACAGACGCTTAGGACACATTGGTCTATATGCTCGTACGCATGTCAGATGTGTTCCAATTAACGCAACTCACTGTCGCCTGCGATTAACCTGGATTAGAGAGCATGCATTGTAGACACCACAACAATGGTCTTGTGTGATGTTTTCCGACGAGTCCAGGGTTCGTTTTCAGTCTGATTCTCGCCCAACTTTAATATGGACAGCGTCAGGTGCCTGTTACGACCAAGAGAACACCATTGAATGACACCGTTACGGTGGTGCAGGATGGCTCGTTTGGGGAGACATTATTCTTGTGTTTCCAGAACTGACCTGCATGTTCAGAGTGTAACGATGACAGACCACATCTATCGGGATGTCATTCTGGAACAACATGTACGTTTGTTTCGGAGCGCCATGGGTGCTGAAACTCTGTTTATGGATGACAACGCCCGTCCTCACCGTGCAAACATTGTAGACGAAGGCCTTCAATTGGAGGATATCACCCATATGGATTGGCCAGCATACTCACCGGACTTGAATCCAATAGAGCATGTGTGGGATATGCTTGGCCGACGAATAGCAGCCCGTCAACCCCCTCCCACCTATCTACCGGAACTTCGGAGTCATTGCTTGATGAGTGGTGCAATATTTTCCAAGATCAGATTGATAATTTGAAACTCAGCATGCCTAGGCGTTGCAAGGCCTGTATTGCATCGCCCGGGAGACATACTGCGTAAAAACTATCATATTAACCATGTTATACTGTTTTTTGTAAATAGGTTCTTTTTTGAAATTTGCTCTAGGGTTTTTAAAAATCGCAATTTTTATTAATTGTGTCAAACATATAGCATAGTTTTTGCTGTTTACCTTTTGTTTAATAAATAGACTTTACAAATAAGTCAAATTTGTTTTGCTACTGTCTCTTTCTTTTCATGAACTGCATTATCCTTAATTAATGGACATGAGTGTATTTTGAAAACATAAATTAATATAACTTTTCCTTGATGATTTATTCTCTTTTTTTTTCTTGAAGACATGCTTTATTCTTCAGTCTTACTTCAAATGCAATTGCTTTTGTTTCGAGTATAAAGTTTTGTAATTGACCTCTTAATTTCAGACAGCGGCAGCAGAGTAGCCATGGTTGTGAATTCGAGATGTTAACCCAGGGGTATTCAAACATTTTTCTGCTGGGCCACATACATATGTCAGTTATTTCACGCAGGCCGTAATATGAGGATAAATAGAGGAGAAATGCTTTATAAGACCAATATAGCAATGTATATTTAAAAAATAGAAAATTACTCATAATATTATATATCTCCTTTTTTATCACACTATTTTTTTTTAATTTTTTGAAATAACTCTAAACTGGAAGCAATTAAGAAACACTCCTTCACCATTTCTGTTTCTCAGTAAACGGTTTCATATGATTACCAATAATATAGCAAACTTCAAAGGATGTATGTTACCGCTGTGATATTACCACTGACAAAACACTGTTGTTGTTGCAAATATTATTCAAGAAAGCCTATTCATCGCTTCTTGCAAGAGATCTTTAATGAAAAGTGTCATTGAATGATTCCTGTTTACTAGTATTTTTTAAAGACAATAATTTCGTGACATATACAATTACTGAACCATGCTTGTTTTTTACTACAGAATAGTCAACTTCTTAATCGTTTTTAAACAACCTATTTTCTTCGAATATTTTTTGCATGCAAGATATGAAATATAGTTAAAAATTAGTTTCATTCATAAAATGGTCGCTACTCTACTGTTGTCTATTATTACTAATCAGAAAAAATATTAATTCACATCCTTATGACATCGACAGCAAAAATCGAAATTTATATATTTTATTTCTTAGCAAAGAATTTCCCTCCAAAGTTTAATATATAAATGAATTTTTCGGAGCAGTCGAACAAGACTGGGCCACTTAAGAAGATCCAGTGGAGTGTACCATTAAAATGTGAAAATTCTAAAATTGATCTTAGTTTAAAAAACTGAAAACATACTTTATTATAATAATTAACAACAGCAATTCAATAAGTTAAGGAATTCGACTACGTCCGGAACAATGATTTTCAAAAGAGCATAAATGGATAATTTTCATGATATTTAGTGTCACTTAGTTTAGAATATATGCATACAAATGTTTTAAGGACATTTTGACAAGAAAAACTAACTTAAATACAATATTTTGGCAAAAAAATAACTTAAAATACTCTTTTTTTCCTAATGTTCTCCTTTTCTGAAAAATGCTTTTATTAGAATAATATTTTTTCTGTATATAGCTCAGACTTCTGTTCAGAGGCTCAACTAGAATTTTTGAAATATATAACTTAGAAGTGGGTTTATTCATATTTTACGGCAACAGAGGGGATTAATTTAAAAAAAAACGCGAATAATTATTTCAATGGGTGGTAAGTCTGAAAATAATGTGAATTTTTCAACAACTCTAGTTGAGCCTCTGTAGATAGCTATGAGATATATACAGGTAAAATATTATTATAATAGCACCATTTTTCACAAAAAGAGGACATTTGGAAAAAATATTATTCTAAATTAATTTTTTGTCAAAATATTATATTTAAATAATTTTTTTGTCAAAATGTCCTTAAAACAATTTTATGTATATATTCTAATCTGAATGACACTAAATATCATGAAAATTATCCATTTTTGCACTTTTTTATAATCACGGTTCCGAACGTAGTCGGATACCTTAAACTATTAATATTTTATAAAGTTAAAAGTATTTACGTTTAAATATACATATCCTCTTTATAAGAGCTCAGAACAGAATATCATTCTAAAATGTTACTGTGTATATTATATTACACGGTCTTTCGTCAGGGACAAATATGTGAAGATTTCCGGCATTGGACACTCGCGAAAAGGCTACACATAGTTGGCCATAAGAGACTCATGGCTTTTTTAAATGCAACCTAGGAACCTGCAATGCTTGCCCTTGCGCTTTGTTAATAGTAACATCAAAACTGAGTTCGATTATAAATTGAACACGTTTGAAATGAAATGCTAAGTCAGTGGGGATAATTGGATTTCGTGGTATGATAACACTTTCCCCACACAAGACACATGTTAAAATAGTGGCACCAAGTACATTCTGCATCAATTTTGTGATCCGAAGGCTCTTTCCATTACATGGTCGAGGAGCATTGAGATTTCGCATAAGCATCACCGGTACATTTAGTTATAATTGAAGTTTATGTGAGGATACACCCCAAAGTTAAAGCGAATTTAAAAACTTCGTAAAATATGAATTATTTTGCTATATATCCATGATTGTATTCATTGATAAACATTCCTCCATTTCTTCCCACACGTCGTTTAAATTTTCAGTGTTGATTTTATTGGCAATGCCATTGTTAGGCACCAACATTGATCTTACGCAAATCCACTGATTACAATTTAAATTTTGTTGCAATCCTGGGTAATTTTGAGCTATAAGATTTAAATCAATTTCTACTAAATTAAAAAAAATTCTGGAAAGTAAAATATAACCTCCAGCATTTGCGTCCGAACATCCATCACCGATTTTCAATTGTGTTTTTGCATAATGTTCCGAATCTACGTCGATATGAAAATACACTTTTATATTTGTTGCCTGACTGAATTTTTCAACTTTCTCCCATATGTTGGATGACTTAATACTGACTTTGATTTCATCTGCCGACCTACCCCTCTGGATGGATTACTGAGAAATGTTGTCGGAAGTCACGAGCCAAAAAGAAACTCATATTATTCCCCTAATAACTGTACTATCTCGTAAATTTTCTGAAGATTCGGTTTTAATGTTTCTACTGCTTTCTTGTGAGGCATCGTACTTCCATCCCCCAAAATAAAAGCTTAGATTGCCGACACATCCTGCCTCTCGAGAGTTGCTTTTGCCGAAATTGCAGATAGGTCAATCTCCGTGTGCAAGATTGAACGGTAATTTCAAAATGAAACGTACAGTTCGATCGACGGTCAGTAGTGTCGTGGATACACCGGAAGAAGCCAAAACAATAGGCTTTTGACTGGCATTAATAATAAGTTCAGCAAAAACGTTTTTTCGGTTATTCCAGGGGCATCGGAAAAAAAGAGTGCACCACTGCCGGATTCTATTTTGAGTAAAACTTGATGGAAAAAATGACTTTGTTTTGGAGTTAATTGAGGCATTAATTCTGTTACTATATAATGCAATGTTATGAAATTGTAGCCTGATTCTCGAGCAATTTCATTAGTATTGATGTCCTTTCCGTCGACTCGACGCAGAATAACCTTCCAAAATTATGTAACTCCTTCCAACCGTTGTGAAAACCTTATTTTCAATTATTATTAGCGTTTTGTTGTAAATGTGTTCATTGAAAGCCATATCTGCATGTACTTTCTGCAGTTCTCGCAAAATATCTTCCGCGATGTACTCTTTGTGCTTATTCCAAAGGGTTTGAGGATTAAAAAAACCGGAAGATAATATAAGGGTTGTGTAAAGCATCATAATTTTATTCCGGAATTGGCATTGTATGTATTCCATCATTATAAATATCTAGTACATTTTCATAGTAAAAACCTCCATATAAGATATCTAAATTTAGTATAAGTGAAAAGGTTTGCACAAAATATGGCCTTTTATTATAATTAGTTTCTTAAAAAAATTCAAAGTATTAAATATTCGATGAATCAAAAGTGTTTATGAAACTGCCATTCAAAATTACCATAGAGCTTTCAATTACAAGCAATTTGCTAAAACTTTATGTTGTTTCTCTCTTTAAAAAGTGGGAGAAAATTCGCACTAAAATTTCTGGGATTGTTGGAATAGAGAATGTATTAGCCAACTGGGCAATATTTTTCAAAGTTTGAGCTTGACATTTAATAAAAACAATTTTTAAAAAAATTGCTTTTTGTTAAGATGTTAACGTATACTGTTTCGTGATTTGTTAAAAATGTGAGAAAATTGTTATTTAAAGGAAGTGAGTAAGCATCGGACTTTCTTCGCCCATCGACCCATTTATATTATGTATTTTTTTACACTGATACTCAATCGAAATGAGAAAATTTAAGCGTTTTTTTTTTCAAAACGATCTTTTATTGAATAGAGAAAACAGGAAAAAATAACAATGTTAAACAACTTGTTTACTTCTCCTTTTCACTGGCTGAATCATCGCTGGACCATTCAGTAGCACCGTCTTGAAGTGTATTAGCATATCCAAGACTTGATGTTTTTGTCCGAGTGTGATTATGGTGCTAGTACTCCAAGTACCAAATTGCAGGTGCAACATGTACACAGCAGCCAATAAGTCGAGCCCCAACTTTGCTCTGACAGAACCTTACAACAGTGTTTCTCAAACTGTAGGGCGCGCCCTCCTGGGGGCGCGATAAACGTACAAGGGGGGCGCGAGCATATCGAAAATAAAAGATTAAAAAAAATTATTTACTGGAATGAAGTAAAACAAAATACTTTCTGACATAATAAAAAATACAGATTTACACTGATATAATTTATATATCTGCGATATTACGTCATAAAAAATTAAAGCTTCTACTTCTATTACGGTTTCTTTTCAAACCAAAATGAGAAAAAACAAAACCCAGACCCATAATCGAAAAAAAAATTTAGGAAGATAAAAAATTTTTTCATCACTGTTATATTATTGTCATCAGCTGTAGGCAGCAGAATGTAGCTGCTGCGGTTTGACCTTCGAACTTACTTGTATGGTTAGTTACGTCCCTGCTCTTATGTGTGTGTATTTGTTTTTTCATTTAGGGAAGTTGCAAATAAACTATTTCTGCTGCAATTTTTTCCTTGTAAAATATTTTTATGATTTTTGGAAAAGCACAGAGAGCTCTTTGAAGCATTACTTGGCCAAGATTTATTTCTATGAGTTATTCCCAAACATATAAAAAAGCATAAGGAAAAACGTTTTACATAATTTTTTTGAACATCCATATTGTAATAAATACACTTTTATTCCGGAGCTGTCACGCCGAGCACAGAGTGCACGAAGTCGGTAATTCTGGCAAAACTGTTTAATTGTTACCAATGGCCTGACACTATCCTCCTGTTTGACAGTCTTAACGTGTGAACTAAAAATATTTGTCACATATCTCCCTCTTTTTTGGGAGTGACAAACGTTTTTTTACAATCTTAAGGTACTTGTTTTGACTGAGAGTTCCCGGTGTGATAACTTTTTTTCCGAAATATTTTCTGTATTCTTGAAAGTAGAGGTGAGTATATTTTCTCTTAATTAAATTATTCACTGAAATTACGATTTTTATTGTGTACTATAAAAATAATTTTAAAAAAAAGATTGGGGTGGCTCAATAACCCCACTCGATCATTAGTATCGAGTGCGCGCCTGCTCCAGGTTTAAAACATGTTGAAGTCTTTTCACTTTAAATATTAAAAATAATACATTTATTTTTAATATTTATTTTTAATATTAAATTTAATAATAAACATTAATTTTTAATTTAAATTTATTGTGTACTATAAAAATAATTATAAAAAAAAAGATTGGGGTGGCTCAATAACCCCACTCGATCATTAGTATCGAGTGCGCGCCTGCTCCAGGTTTAAAACATGTTGAAGTCTTTTCACTTTAAATATTAAAAATAATACACATTTATTTTTAATATTTATTTTTAATATTAAATTTAATATTAAACATTAATTTTTAATATAAATTTATTGTGTACTATAAAACTATTTATAAAAAAAAAGATTGGGGTGGTTCAATAACCCCACTCGATCATTAGTATCGAGTGCGCGCCTGCTCCAGGCTTAAAACATGTTGAAGTCTTTTCACTTTAAATATTAAAAATAATACAATTATTTCTCTTCGGAATTTTATATTATTGTTCATTATTCAACATCAATTCTAAATGATAATTCTGTGAGGTTTAAAATTACAGTTCGCTTAAAACTAATTATAATTTGAGCAATGATTTAAAAAAATCGTTTTACATTTTTGTAAACATTGTCGCGTACTTAGCTTTATTCTGCTTAAAATTCAGCGATTATTTCAATAATGTTTTATTTTCTTACTAGCTAGTATACCCGTTCTTCGCACGGGTGAACTGAAAAGTTAAACAACACAGATTGAAGGATAAAGAAGTTTTTAATGAGTTAATTTTAAGTGAATTGCAAATTAAACAAAATAAGCTTTTAACATATCTCAGCTGAAGAAAATAAGAAAGAAAAAAAAATACCTTTGTTAAATTTTAAGTCTGTAGATCTAATAGCTGATATAAAGGATTATTTTTATATGTATAACTCCCCGTAACACTCTTGAGGGTTGATTTTTGAAAATACCTCCCTAAGCTGATCTCTGCTCAGCAAAAGTAACACATTGTTAAAAGTTTTGTGACGCTTAAAATATTTTAAATAATTTATAACTGAAAGTGTCATACATTAATATAACTTTCTGTTGTATTTATGTTATGTTAAAATTGTAATACTTGCAAGCAATGCCGTTTCCTAAATAACAATGGCGATTCAATGGAAAAAATAGCGAAATGTTGACAATAGAGTCAAGTTGGCAAATGTCTAGCTACTTTCATAGCTCAAACTTTATTAGAGTTTTGTAAGACCCTCCGTGTAGGGGAGCGATGCACGTTAACTCTTTATCTACCGCATTATGATTCACTGCAATTTTTTTCATGCAATCTTTTTTTATGTCACTACATTGAAAATTAAGGGACATACATAAACAAAATACTCTACTTAGGGAAATTTAATCGGTTAAAGCTAATAAATTAATTAAATATATTCCACTGTAAAATTAATTATATACAACACCATTCACTTAAAATAATCAAATCGTTTTCTAAGATCTCCATAAACATACAAAAACATGACACTTAAATTTTGACATTAACTATTTTTGGGGGACAAAAATGATAATCTTTGCAATCCGCTGAAAACGCTGGCAGCTGAAAATGTAATATCTGCTACAAAACTATTTGCTTTCCCCGCTATAATACTCATCATAGAAACCGTGCTGTCATATATCTTGGAAGCGTGGAATTCAAAGAATATTCCGGCTAAGTATTGGTAGAATATATTCCTGCTAAATTGGTGTGGTGTGGTAGTTAGAAGGGGGTGCCAGCTCAGGTGTCGTCCACGTCTCTTGACCATGGCTCAAAATTATGTGATCCGTCCCCAAAAGCCCTCATGTAGCTGAACAGTGCGACGTTAATATTCACTCACTGAAAAAAATACAGTACAGTAGTTAAAACTATTTTTATACTTAAAAATGCAATATCTGTCTACTCAATTAAAATTATAGCATTATAATTAATTACTAACCACACAAACAAATTTTGAAAATTTGTCCAAATGATGTAGTGTGAAAGAGAAAGTTTATTCAGCCAGACAACAAATGCGTCTTATATGCATATAGATTTGTTTGAATTCTTGATTATTATTACTTTTGTAAGCTTCATGACATACTTTATGGTATACCAGTATTTTAAAGCTGACTGAGCCACAGCAACATTTAGCTGGGTATAGCTAGTTATAACATAAAATTAAATCTTAAAAAGATATCAAAAATAAAAGATGACTCAATATTTTGAATAAATATCTCTCTCTCTCTCTCTCTCTCTCAGTATAAACATTTCATACAAACATAATTTATATATTGTAAAATATTTATTTTGCTATTTGCATTTCAGACAGACATCAAACAAAATTTTAAAAATTGTCAAAAACAGATAAAAAAACTTATTTAAGAAAAACACCACTGATTAATTTTGCCAAAGACATCGCAATGTGCAAAAAAATATTTGCAGTATATAATAACGAAATAAAAATGTAAGTACTAAAATATAAACCAAAAACAAAAATTACATATTGAATTAATTAAGGATTACTGGAGGGAAAGATAAAACAGGCTAAGATAACACTCATAATATTAATTTCTTATTGGTTGGCTACTCATTTTTGGCATGATTTTGAAATCACGCCAAATTGGTATGTTGCGGCCAGTCTAATGTTATAGTAATGTACAGAATTAATGGCACTTACGTATTATTGCAACCTATTGGTGACATTATACAAAATGCAGCACATGATTGCTAATTCAACACACACAAAGTTGGGATTTCCAAAGTGGCGAGTTGTCTTTAACGTTGGCGACTGTGCAAAAATACGCAAGTACTAAAAAAAATATCCGAAGTATATATATCCCGAGCATAAATATAAATTGAAAAATGATGTACAATACTAACATTAACTGACATAAAAAGAACTGAACTAACTATCAATGCAAAAGCATAATTTGAAAAATAAGGTATTTACATATAACCCCAACCTTTTGGCGACATTATATGAAACAAAGCACATGACTCACAATTCATCATATATATGACATGCGAAATCAGGGTTGCCAACTTGGCAAGTTACTTTGAATGTTGGTGATTGTTAGGATAGTACATAGGTGCCAAAAATAATTTAACTTACCACTACCTGCTTCCTCAACATACTCATTTTTGGCATGATTCTGAAATCGCGCCAAATTGGTATGTTGCGGCCAGTCTAATGTTATAGTAATGTACATAATTAGAGGTACTTATGTATTATCGCAAACTATTAGTGACATTATACAAAATGAAGCACATGATTGCTAATTCAACACACACAAAGTTGGGATTTCCAAAGTGGCGAGTTGTCTTGAACGTTGGCGATTGTGCAATAATACGCAAGTACTACAAAAATTATCCATAGTATATATATCCCGAGCATAAAAATAAATTAAAAAATGATGTACAATACTAACATTAACCGACATAAAAAGAAGTGAACTAACTTTATCAATGCAAAAACATAATTTGAAAAAATAAGGTATTTACATGTAACCCCAACCTTTTGGTGACATTATATGAAACAAAGCACATGACTCACAATTCAGCATATATATGACATGCGAAATCAGGGTTGCAAGTTATTTTGAATGTTGGCGATTGTCAGAATAGTACATAAGTTCCAAAAATAATTTATCTTACGACCACCTGCTTCCTCAACAGGTATTTAAGCCATTTGTCTGTTTTGCTCATTCTCTGATGCCTATTCCAGTTTGATATGTAATTACTACCAACACTGCTTTTGCTTGGGCAGTATGATTACCCAAGTAGGATTTTCTACATGGCAATTTTATGCACTGAAGCCAATAGTTATACCCTTAAAGGTTAAAGTAAAGACACATGAAATTGCAAAGAACCATATTATTGGATCAAGTGTAGTATAGGGGGCTACTTGGCGCAGTCCTTTATTTTGGTTACTAAAAGTGGTCTCCAAGGTACTTTTTTCGGTATTATTTATTTTAGAATGAATTCGATATCTCACTATGACATTTAGATAAAAATCGAAAAATCCGAAGAAAAATCGCCAAATCCAAAGTGCCCCCTATACTACATTTGAACTGAACTGAAATATAACCCTTATCAGAGAGAAGTTTTAGTTTGTCAAAATTATAATCTTCGCATTCTAAATAAATATGTTGTAATTTGCAAGCAAAATCACACATATAAGCATCCCGCGATAATACCTAAATGTTGCCAAAACAACAAAATTTTAGTTGTTGAAAGAATAATCCTTAAAAAATTATTTATTCCATTAATAATCCTAATTAAATATCAAAGAATAGAAAAATTGAATAAATATTCCAACCGATAAACATAGCTACAGTAAAAATATGTAATAATCTTGAAAAACTGCATTTAAAGTATAAATTGTCCACTTAGTGAGAAACGTGACTACATATGACGTCATAACACTGGAAAATCACTTAAAACATAAATTTTATAAAATTTGGAAGGAATTATGAACGCCAAACCTATTTAAGAACCTTTTTCGTGTAATTTTGTGTACGTGTACCAAGTTTCACGTTATTTGGGTGTCTGGATCTCGAGAGGTGAAAACATGTTTGAACACGCACGCGAAATATGAGTGACTGATTCATGGGCAAGTTATTTTGTTTCGTGTAACATCAACGCGCTTAAGGCACCAAAACAAATGAATGACAGTTTAAAAGCATTATTATTGTAGTATGTGAGAGACTAAGCAAGTAATAAAAAAAAGTCAATTCCTACTTAAATCAACAAAGAAAATTATTATTTTAGTAACTTTTTATTAAATAGTTACAATTAGTATAATTATGTCTGTACATATGACAGAATCACAACATTAAGTGGTAATTAGTTTTTATTAATTATACTTTAATTGTCATATTGTCATCTAAAACAATCGTGTATATAAAATTTCATTTCAGCTGAATGCTTTAATACGGGAGGAAAAATCTTTTAACGTTTTGACCCACGCTTCTAAAAATGAAACCGACCTTGGCTGTATCTGTAATTATTTAAATAATTAGCTTCAGTCAATACATTTGAATTAATTACAAATAAGGTATTAAATTTTTACCCTAAAACAATAGTGTATAGAAAATTTCAGCTCAAATCAGCGCTTTAAATTGTGAGAAAAAAGCCTTTACAAGTTTTGACACAAGTCGCCAAAAATGATGCCAACGTGGCTATATTTATAATTCTTTTAATAATTAGTTTTAATCAATAAATTTTTATTAATTATGGTTAAATTACTGTATTACCATCTAAAATAATCATGTATATAAAATTTATTAGCGCTTTAAAATGTATTTTATTAACAATTGAAAATTCCACGCAGATAAATAGATACTTGAATAGCGAGTGTGAGCTAATAGTAGGAATAGAAAATATAGTGATTCTTAAGGTGCTTAACAGTGTTTTTGTCTTCAACGAATTTGCCAAGTTTGATGACTTTTTTATGTGACTTGCGATTTTTTTTCTTACTATTTTTAGAATAAAAGTAAAGATCAATTCCTAAAGTTCACATAAATATAATAATAAGGCTCTGATAAATACTCTGAATTTTCATGACTATGATGAGAGCAAAAAGGCCGATCTTTACCCACCTTCTTTCCGGTATTGACAAAATGGATAATCTTGCGCCAACTTGGCGAAGAAAAAGCAAGGGTTCCGCGGTTTTATCCGCGTAGTTTAAATTTCATAAGCCTAAGGGGTATAAAATATACACTATGTTACTGGCTGATAATGTAGCTTTTCATTGGTGAAATAATTTTTAAAATTTGTCGAGCTTTTTCACAGAGATTAGCTGGAACAAACAGAAAAAAATGAAAGACAGACAGACATTTTAAAAATTGAATTTTGATACAAGTACCGTATATGCTTTTAAATGCATTTAATACAAAGCTGTTAGTTTGAAAGTACAAACAGACACACTTAATTTTTTTCATTTGTATAGATATTAATGTTCGTGCCATGTATGTATCAATTAAAAATTAAGGTAAAATTAAGAATATATGCCTTAAAAATATGAAAAATGATAGTTTGAGAAATCTAGAAACAATATTAAGGAATTATTTGTCTGTGGAAAATATGGACATTAGTAAACAACTAAACGAATTGAATTCGCTGTCGTTACAAGAAAGATCTATCCCATCCTTTCTGCTTCAGTTTACTGATGAAGTTCTCTCAGCAGTAACGTTTTGACTAGATGAACTACTTTTCGAAATAGTGGTATTCAATTTTCAGGGAGAAAATACATCTTTTATTTAACTTATTCCTTTGGGGTGTTTTTCCAAATTCTATAAATAATTCTTTGCAACAAGACAAATTTTCACATATCAATAAAACATTAAATCTGATTCTGTACCTGGAACCATTTTTAAAAATGATTGTAAAAACATTTTCTCATTTTAAGTCCTCCAATGTCATACTGAAGTTAATTGGTGGTTTTCGTTTCCATTCTTTTGTAGAATTACCATCCAATCAGAATGATTAAACTGAATTTAAAGAAAAAAACCACACAACTATTTTGATCTAAAAACATCATCATTACAACAGAGCATAGAACAATGTGCTTTAAAATATTCTATAGCAATCACATGATTTATGTGTATTTTCACTTCGACATATTTTTTCCTCAAGATGCAATTTGGAAATATTTTCAAAACTACACAAAACACTACGCTTTTGAAGAAGCATTAACTCTTTCTTACTGAAATGTGAAGAACCTAATTTTTAGCGCTTTCGCAATTTAATTTTTCAAAAAAGAAAACTAGATTATTTGAGTAGAAAATGCAGAAAGCACTTTTTTACATGGAAATGCTTTTATATCGAGAAAAATCTACCGATTTAAAATTGTTACCTTAACCGAATAGATTGAATTTCCAAAAGAATCTCTCTCTCTCTCTCTCTCTGATTTATTTTTCGAGAAATAGGAACGTTTCTATTAGGAGTAAACTGTTTATCAACATTACAGATAAAAGGGAAGCTTATAAATAAATATTTTTATAATACTTATTTCGCATAATCCTTATGCACCTTCTATTCTCATTTATGATATGGATTTTAATTTTTAATTTTTCTTTTTCTAAGATATGTTTTGCTTGCAAAGTCTTTATATTAAAAGAGATTTTACGGAAGAGTTTGAATTAAAACTACTAAATAAACCTAGGAAAAATATAATGCATTTATTCGCAGAAAAAATGTATTTAAGATAATTTGAATCCAATTATTTAAAAAAGTACTATAGATTATTTTAGAAAAAAATAATGGTGGACACTTCGACTAACTCTCTATTTACAATACCTCATATTGTAACTGTAAATATTTCCATCAAATATTTTATTTATTACCAATGAGCGATTGGATATTAAAGAGAGGTTGGATAAAACTGCCGGCTCGTTGGCGTGGTTGGTTAGTTGCTGGCCTACTGCACCTAGTTTGCGGGGTCGATCACTGCCCAAGTTGGTGGATTTTCGTGATGCAGAAAATCGACAACGGCCATGTCGTAAGATTACAGGGCATATAAAAGATCCCTAGAGTGTCTATTTGGCTTCGGTGCTCTCGGCAAAATCAAATCATAGTACAGGTTTACAGCGTCAGAGCTCAGGTGTTTCCCTCTGGGGAGGAAACTGGGCGTCAAAATTACTTGCGATCATTGGTATCGCCTATATGGAGCCGCACTAAAGATTGATACCAGCTCCTGGGGATGTGTGCAATGCTAAAATAGCAATCCACCGCCCTATTGAACAAAAATAAAACCGTTTATCTTGAATACGGAAATATGAATTTCGATGGATGTCAGGAGTTTCGCCATCATCATCTGCTGCTGCTACTTCAATAATAGTATACTTTGAAGAACACTGATTTTTCACGCGCGTTGCTATCAATTTATTCCTCTTCTTTGTATATACAAGGACGGGTCATTTTGAATGTCACATGCAGTATTTTTATAAAGTTACTTATCTCTCAAGAATTGGTAGATGTATTTGCATGACATTTCCCCCTAATATGTTAATGATGTTGGATAAAAAGAATTTACTAGATTTTAGTGAAGTTACAACTTGACTTCACTTTCTTTTAAAATATAAAAATATTGTAAAAAATTCCAAACAAGAAGCTATGATTTTTTCGAGTTTTTCATTTACTGAAAGATATTTTTTAATTTTTGGTAAATTCAATGAACATATACTTAAAAAAATGTACAATCATATAAGTATGTAAGCAATTTTTTTTGAAAAATATAAAATTTATTCTTTGAAATAGAATACCTGAAATAAATCTAATTTAATATAAATTTTAAGTACTTGTTTATGTGATATATTTATGATTGCATGATCCATTATTTTTCCTAAATAGAAATAAAAATGTGATTAAATTTGGAGTTTTTCAAAGAATAAAGGACCTTTCATAAATTGAATAGTAAAAAATATAAAGGAGTTATTGTTGTTGATATATAAAAGACTTAATTACAGACTTTTATTAAATTAACTGTTCTATTAACATTTTTTCCCAAAATAAAATAAAATGCATGGCATTTCATTGTTAAATTTTTTGAGAATGCAAATGAAACTTTACAGTTCAATTTTAAGTGCAAAGTGCTCTATGCATTTTCAAATATAAATTTTAATAAGAAAGTAAATATAGCACAACATTATTCTTTTTGAAAACCAATTAAAATACAATATAAGTATTTGAAAAAAATAAATCATCAAAATTTTTCTATGTACCCACTAAGAAAACCAACGAGATGAAAGAAAAAAAAAGATTTAAATGAATTTTGTTGGATGCATTTGGAAAACTATTTTCTCTATAAACTCCTTTCAATCAATATTTTCTTTGGAATGATCTAATGGCTCTCAAAGTTTCAAAGAAATCGTAAATAACTCGTAAATGAAGTGGATTTACTTTCTAAAGACTTTGCTTTCTTTCATTGTTGGTTCCTAAGTGTAATTAGTTAATGTTATCTTAATACATGAAGTTATTTTAAGACCTTAAAGTCAGTATAATTGCAATTCTATTTAAAACGAATTCATTAACTTGATCGTAGTTTTGCCAATTTTATGCTATTTTGAAGGAAAGAAATCATATTGGATTAATTAAACAAGTTATTAAGCTTCAGTTATAGTTTTTAATGTGTATTTTATAAAGAACTATGAGAATAATTTTAGGATCTTGAAAAATATTTGAAATATAAATTTAAATATAAATAAAAACGAAAACGTATCAGAAAAGTTCTCAAATTTCTGTTGGTAAAATATTTTGCCTTACAGATTGAGGAATAATTATTTGTCTAATTAAATAATATACTAAAAATGTGAAAATATATATGGTGGAATATTATTATATAATGGGGATTTACCAGGAATGTATCACCAATTCAAGAATCAAAATTTTACTTTTTACTAATAAAATAAGACAAGAAAACTTATTTTTTTCTTTTGGATTTAGAAAGATATATTATATTTTGATCGTATAAGCCGATAGAACCATCCATTAAATGGAATATTTAAAAAAAGAATGTGTATGCACATAAATTTCAAATTCCATGTTTATAACCTTAAATGTAGAAACATTCACATTGAAGATCCAAATTCTGTTATTGCACATAATCTCCTTTATAAATTTTAAGATACATCCATTACATTTACAGGGAAGCAATTCATGAATCACAGCAGCCTGTGAGCTTCGGATGGTTTTTCATTTGATTCTTTTCGCCATTTTTACAGAAATGATGAGTATCTCATTTCCATCCATCCATATCGTGCATAATAAACTGTTTTGAGACCAATAACTTGATTAATCCCTACTAATATCATGTTATAAACGCGGACGTTTGCATGTGTGTATGCTTCTTACCTTTTCACGCAAAAACACCTCAATGGATTTCATTGAAACTTTACAATATTATATATAGCTTATACATCAGAGAATAGCATATGCTATAATTTATAAAGATATTGTGTGAAGTATTTAAAATAAAACAATAATTGTCAAGTAAGTAGGAAAAAATTCTGCCATTTGCAAAAACGCCCGCTACAGCATACATGTATCGTTTATGTATGTCATTATTGCTAAAATAGTAAACCATAAATACAATAAAAATTGATAAATGCAAGATCTAACACACTTTTGGTAGTAACAAATTGATCATTTTTCGAAATAAATGGTTTTTTCGCTACTAACCATACCATAAATCCAAAAAACAATAAAAATTGATAATTGCATGTTCTATTGCACATTTGGTATTAACAAATGGACTCGATACACCTGACGTCACAATCGCATGATACAAGCTGCAAACAAATAGCCACGTGCTTCATTCGACTGAGTATTATGGTGGAATTTTCGGATTTGCATCTACTCTCATATAACAAAACTAAATACTGTAGCGCAGTGCTTCTCAAAATTTCGATATCTACGACCCAATATTCAATCATAGTTTTTATCACGCCCCCTCCTCTGTTACAATATAGCGATATTGTAACAGGAGTCAATGATACGTCGTATGAGAGAGAAGCAAAAACTACAACACGACTTTAAAATCTTAAGTCTTACCGACATATATAAACGTCTCACTCAGTCAAAGCGTTAATTGCACCGAACATATTCATACGTCTTTATGAAGTACGATCTTTTCTGTGCACTGCTATCCACAAAATAATTACGAACGCTTTGGAATGCAATACAATAACACTAAAAGTGCTTGCGAAGAATTTACTTATTTCAAAGAATTTTGATTATTTATTCATTTTCTTCCCATTCCCTCCAATACATCTTTTATGCATGCCCACGTGGAATACAGTGGCATTGCGGAGCAAATAGCGTAACTTTTAATCAGCAGTAAGGGGATTATTTATAAACCGTACAAATTAGCAAGATATGTGATAATTTTTGTATATAATTTTATATATTGAAAGTCCATGGGGTTCGTGGTAATTTTTATATAAACTTCTTCTGAACTTAGTTATAGTATAGTTAAATTAAATAGTTGTTGTTCTCGTGTTCATGAATAAATGCAGTAGATATCACTAAATTCCATAGAAAATCTTGATCACTGCCTCTGCTATTCTGGGAGCATCATTAGTGCACAGGAAATCCCACAAAGAGTCCCTCAGAGGGACCATTCCCATTTTTAGTAACTTTGTTGCGACGGTTGGGCATTCCAAGATGTGATTGGACGTGACTTGAAGATCTGGGCAGTGTTTGCATTGAACATATGATCTTGTCTTGTCTGGGTCAATCTTCATGCCCTTAAGGTGTTCAGTTCTCAATCTGGCAATTGTGGATGCTATAATTCAGGAACAGTCAAATTCCGTAACTAGGGGTTTTTTAAAAGTGTGATTCATATTTCTATGTTTGGCTACTGCGTTAGCATCATCAAGTGTGATGGTAGTGCACTTATGTTCGATGTCTCTAGCTTCTTTGGCGAGGCTATATATATATATATATATATATATATATATATATATATATATATATATATATATCTGCACATTCATTACCCTCAATGTTGACATGTTAAAATATCCATTGCAGGATACAAGATTTTCTTTTGTTGTGCAGCTGTTCTAAAAGGGTAATAATATCACAGGAAATGTTTCACTCCGTTTCTTATGGTTTCTATAGCTGATTTAGAATCTGAGAATATTACTAATCCTTCTGTACAATCAATAACATGTGGGACTTGTTGATATTATATAAGGGCCCCTCTAATTGCCCCGAGTTCACTTGTGAAGTTTGAGGCGATTATGCCTGTGTTAATTTTGTGTTTGTAGTTATTACCATCTGGGAGGAGTAGGATGATTCCGGCACCTCCATTGCTGAGGGATCTGTCTGAGGAACCATCGGTGTAGTCGATTGCAAAGTTATCTTGAGAGAGTATTGCTATCGTTTCCAGTCCTTTTTGTCTGAGAGTAACAAGGTCTTCTTTTTTGGAACATGGCTGCAACAATTCCAATTCGAAACAGGTGTTCTCTGGTGGGTTTTTTGGAATGAGGGGTTCCTGAAGGAACTCCAAAGAGGAATGATTCAAATTGAGTTCTTTTCTGGTTTCACTATCAAGTTGGAGAGTCGAAGATCTTTTTTGAGCCTTGTAGAATGCTTCCATTTATCAAAAACTTTTCTAGAGATATGGTCCAAACCATATGAGCGTAGTTTATTAGTGAACTTGATAAAGACAAGTTTGCGCCTGCTTTCTAGCGGAGGCAGGCCGCATTCTTGTTCGGCCTTTTCATTATTGGTTGATGACACTGCTCCAATAATAATTTTGGCAGCTCTGTGTAGTACAGAATCAAGTTTCCGCTTAACAGAAATAGAGGCTGAAGTCCAAATTGGGGTCGCATATTCTAAAACCGGTCTGATAACAGTGCAGAAAGTGCTTTTTAGGGTTTGAGGTCTTGAGCCCCAAGAAGTTCCGCTTAGATTTCGAAGAATATTTAGTTTTTCAAGAGCTTTGCTGGAAGTTTGTTTGATGTGCTTTGAAAAGCGGAGTTTGGGATCTAAGGTTACTCCAAGATAGGTGGGTAGGTCGACTTTTTTGATTTCAGAGTTCTGTGATTTGATATTAGCATTAAAACTGCTTCTGTGTCGTCTATTGGTAGAGAAGATGCAGTAGTTTGTTTTGTCTGCGTTGATGGTTAATTTAAGATTCTCTGCCCATTCAGCAATACCTTCCATTGTTGTGTTTAGGGCCTTTTCCGATTCTGTGTAATGTCATTGTGTGGTTGCCATAGAGCAATATCGTCAGCGTAGCAGGCGATATTTGTGTCTGGGTGGATATGTTGGTGGATGGTGTTCATAAAGATGAGAAAGAGCAAGGGACTTAAGACAGAGCCTTGAGGAACTCCAGCCCACATTCTGCGAGATTCTGAAAGTGCCCCGTTAAATCTAACAGAAAATGTTCTTCCTCTGAGAAAATCATTTATTCAAAATAACGCTTTGCCATTAATTCTGGTGCCTTGGATAGTATGGACAAATTGTTGACGCCAAACTCTATCAAATGCTGCTGAGATGTCCAAAAATACTGCTAAAGTTTTTTTGTGAGGCCTTTCTTGAAAACCACATCAATTATCGACTGGTTCAGGTAAAAGAGCTGGTCGGTAGTACTATGATGGGTTCGGAAAGCTGTTTGATAGAAGGCATGTTTTTTGTTTTCGATGAGCCAGTTCATAAGTCTACGGTGGATAACCCGTCCCATGAGCCTGCAGAAGGGGCTGGTGGGGGAAATTGGCCTATAGTTTTTGCACTCTGAAGCATTCTTGTTTCGTTTCAGAATTGGAATGACGGTGGAAAGTTTCCAGATTTTAGGCAATTTGCCAGTAGCCCATGAAAGGTTAAAAATTTCCAATATTTCTTTTTTTACAAGATTTCCAAAGTGTTGGACCATGTGGCCAAAAATAACATCCGGACCAGGGGCTTTGCCGGGATTTATTTTAGCAATGGCAGCTTCCAGCTCTTCCATTAAGAATGGTATTGTGGAGATATTTTTATCGTTATATCTTTTTGAGTCTTGAATGGTTTTCTGTAGGTACGCAGCAGTTTCCTGCCATCTGCGTTGAAGGTTAGCTTGCTTTTGTCTTCATAGTGCTTTGCTAGCAGGGAAGCAGTTTCCTTATTTGTGGCTGCATCTCTTCCAGAGGATATGATGTTAGTAAGAATGTCTGATTTTTGGTGTGTTGATTGATTATATTAAGAGTTTTGATGACTTTCCAATGCTGAGATATTTTTTGGGGATCTAAAGTTTCGCAGAATTCAGTCCATTTTTTACACTTGCAGGAGGAAATCGCCTCTTCAACTTTATGACAAAGGTTCGTGAATCTTATTCTGTTTGTTTCAGTATTATTCTTCTGAAGTTCTGTACTTAGTTTGTCACGTTCTTTAATTAAGTTCTCTATGTTGGTGTCTTTCCAAAACGGGACCCAGTCTTTTCTTCTTTTGACCCTAGGGATAGAACGTTTTGCAGCTGCATTAATATGCGAAGCAAAGAACTGCAGTCTCTCATCGAGGATGTGTGGCGAAGAAAGGGAGCAGAGCGTTTCAAGTTCAGGGGTGAATTTTCCCCAGTTTGCTTTCCGAAAGTTCCAGGTTCTTTTGCTTTGGATGATGCCATCAACTTTTTGGTTTATCGAAGTTATAATAGGAAAATGATCGCTAATAGCACTTTATAGAATCTTTCATGTCGCTTGACTTGCTGTTTGGTGGTTAATGGCCGTAATGTCAAGGGCTGATGTTGTGCCGTTGGTTTTGGAGAGTTGGTAATTCTCTTTTCATTTAGTATCTAGAGACAGTGGCGGCGCTAGACCACGCGTGGACGTCGACGAAATTATGGTTCGCGAGGCCTCCTTTTTTCCCAGTTAAGAAAACGTTAAATTACATAATCCGAATTATAGTTAAACTAATGTATGAGTGAACGAGATTTATTGCTAATAAAATGATGACAAAAATTACACAAATAGAAATTAAAATAGACGAACTTTTCGGTTTTGGCCTCACTGCACTTTTTCAGGTTTATGTCATAGATAACACTAGCCGTTATTTTAGCTTCAATTGATAGAACTGATAACGCAGATAGTCTTTATTTACTCATCGTGCTTCTCAAGTAGGTCTTAATCAATTTTAACTTTGCGAAGCTTCTCTCAGCGGAAGCTGTACTGACGGGAACTGTGAGCATGATTCTAATTGTTATATAAACATTTGGATATATTTCTTCCAACTTATTTTCTAAAAGGCACTGAATGAGTTGTTTCGCGTCGTTGATAGAGTCTAGTGAGTTCGTTTTTAAAAGTTGGAGTTCTTCATATAGTTCGAAAGGCTGTATGTCGCTGTTTTCGCCTTCCCGAAGTATTGTACCTAAATCACATTACAATACTTGAGAAGGTCTTGTTTTGATATAGAATTTAAATAACTCATATCATAAATAAAACCCAATTGTTCAAAATATTCATTGAGCGCTTTAAATCGGCATTAGGTGTCGACTATAATAGCATCAATCATTGTGTTAAAAGAGTTAACTCTGTACTGCATTTCAAAAGATTGAATAGGTTCATCAATATGTTTGTTCATAACCGAACATTCGTTTTTTCCTGACTGTTCTTTTTTCTTTAAATTGAGACTCAATTTCGAAAGAACTTTTCTCTACAAATAATCGAGCTTGTGCAACACTATTGTCAAATACTGTATTACGGAATTCTTGAATTCAGCTGCAAAATGACCGTAAAGTATCAATAGAGACTTTCAAGTTGACTTGAACCAATTGCCATAGTTTGCTTATATCATCAAATTGAAAAAATATTGCTTTTACTGCTCTGATTCTACTTTCCCACCGTGTTTCAGACAGAGGTTTTAATGTCAATTTTAATTTAGTTTTTACAATATCCCAACGCTTACTTGGCTTTGAAAACAGCACATAGCTTTTATTGATGAAGCCAAAAAACGTTTTGGCTGTTGCAGAAGAGTTAGCAGCATGAATCAAAAGCAAATTCCAATGGTGGCATCCGCATGGCGTGAAGAATGCTGTTGGGTTTATATTGAGTATTCTTGTTCTGACACCTTTATTAATACCGACCATATTGGCGCCATTATCATATTCCTGTCCTCGATAGTTTTGGATATCTAGACCATTTCTTTCCAGTTCTTGTAATATTGAATTTGTTATATATTCTCCCGTTGTTTCTGTGAAGGCAATAAACCCAACAAAATGTTCCTCTATTGCTCCAGTTGAGGAATCGCAAAACCTTAATATTATTGACATTTGTTCAACGCGGCTGACATCCCTGGTACAATCGAGCAAGAAAGCGTAGTATTTTGTTTGTTTAACTATGTGTATAATTTCTTCAATAACTGATTTAGACATTAATGCAATTAATTCATTTTGGATGTCGTGGCTCAGATAATGTTGAGTAAGTTGCTTTTCATTAATACGTTGTATATGCTCCCGTAGGGTCAGATCATATTTCGATAATAACTTAAATAAATCTATAAAATTGCCACTGTATCTGCTATCGTTCAATTTAAGGGATTCTCGATGAGCTCTAAATGATAAACTGTGTGAGACTAAGTAGTTTATTATATCATTCTTTCAAACAAATTATATCAGTACTTTTGCGATTCCTTAATCAATTTCTCGTTATCCTTATTTATTGTTTTTCCGTGTTTGATTCCTTTATAGAATTCCATCCATTTAATCATGCATTCCATGAGTCCTTGACTTTGTTCATATGTCTTTGCAATATCCTACTCAAATCTTTCCAGTCACAACATCCTTCTTTTACCACCTGTGTGTACAAATGTGAAAAAAAGTCTACATAGAAAGCAATAAACTTTATCTTGAAAAATGGAGTAAACTGACCATCTGCGATGTTGCTAAGTTGTTTAGTTTCCATAGTGTTGCCAGACGATTCTGGATAATGTCCGTAAAGTACTAATCACTCTCTTTACTAGCGCAACTGTATAAAAATAAATAAAAATTAATAACTAAATTTTAAATAATTAAAAACTTTGCGAGGCCGTCGGCGGTCGCCAACGCCTAACGCCGCCACTGTGGAGAGATCGTTGTCACAGAGCAGGTTTTCAATCTGTGAGCATTTCCAGTCTAGGGTCCTGAACCCCCAAGATAGGTTCTTGGCATTTAGGTCTCCTAAAAGAATTTTTGTGTCCAAAAGCGTGTTAAGGAGATCTAAGTTGATTTTAGAGTTGTCTGGATGGTAGGCATTAATGATTGTTACTTCCTGCTGCGGTAGGAGTACAGTGATTGCTTATACTTCCGAGCTGTTATCTTCGAAATCTGTAGTTGGTGGCAGTATGATTTCTCTAAATTTTATGTCTGCTGATTTAACAAGGAAAGCAAGGCCACCACCTGGCCGGTCTTTTCTGTCTTTTCGCAGAGTAGTAAAGCCTTTGATTTTTAGCTTCAGATTTGGGTTAAGCTTGGTCTCTTGTAGACACGCAATATGTACCTTATTTACGTTGAGGATCTCAGTGAGCTCCTCAATCTTTCTCTGGGTACCATTAATATTCAACTGCAAAATGTTTAGGGTCCTCGTGACATGCTTCTCGCCGTGGGCCCGTACTTCAACCCGTGGCGTGTCGGCTACCCCGCACGCGGTAACATTATCTGAATCACTCAATATTGCACTATTCACGGGAAAAAAAGGTGCCATAGCCTCCAGGAGGTCGGACTTCTACCTGTTGATCCACGGAAAGTATTTTATTTCCCTTCTACCACCCATTGGAAACCAATGGAGGCGTTCCTCTATCCGCCACCTGGGGACGCGCCCTCTAGGAGTTACAGGCTCCCCCGAGGGAATTGAATAGTTATATAATTAAATTAATTGTGTGCAGTACTGATATCATTATCAGTACTAAGAAGTAATTTTATATTTTATTTTCAGTGCAAATGTGTATTTTATTTTTTATAATGTCAGAATGTATTTTTTGTTTGTTTACTTTCAGTAAATTAATAATTTTTTTTAAATAATCTCTTTTTTTTTTTACTTTTCAATATGGTGGCACCCCCTCGTAGAGTTATTACGCCCCCTAGGGAGGCACGCCCTCAGGTTGAGAAATGCTGTAGTAGCGCATTAAATTTCCAAAAGACATTTTGACTCAAATGTGAGTACTTTTTAATTATTTCATTTTCAGTATTTTTTTGCTTTTATCAAATACGCCGACGATATTTTAAGTTTTAAAAAAGATTGCAATCATTTCTGAGCATTTTGAATTCGAAGAATTTTAATTTTGCAAACGTATAGAAACAAACAGATCAGAGTACCACTTATGGGATCTATTCTGAATGCTCTGTAACTGATGAGTTATTATGCGGATGATTACCAATGGTTTTTTTTTTTTTTGTCATTTTAAGATTATTTTCAATAATAACTACGGACAAGTTCTACTTTGTAAACAGCGACATTGACCTGGAACCCAACAATACTCCCGGTGTAATGTTCAGTACCTTTGCAAAAACACCTCGTTAACTTTTTTGATTCATTCAGACCAATGTTGACACAATTGTTTGCTTATCGTGGTTTTGGCGACTAATGGAATATTTAAAATCAGAACATCTATTATCATAGCTGTATAGGTTTCTTTGATTTTTTGTTTCTTTATTGTTTATCAAATGAAAAATAATAACAAGTATTTTGGAATTTTTTTAAATGATAGTGTTTGTAAAATGTTATATTATTTAGATTATAATTAGATACACTACATGCACTTATTTTTAAATATAAAACTTCATTATAGATATTGTATTACATTTTTATCTATTAAATTAAAGAAAAAATATTTATAAATATGTGAAAAGTACTTATTTAAATTTTGTTAATTTTTGGCTAGTTTGAGATTAATCAGCGTGTTTAATTTCTGAATTGAATGCACTTATTATACCTTTATAGCTTTTTATAGTGAAAAGAATTGATAAATACATTGAAAATGCATTCTGCTTTCTTTATTCTTACTTTACTCTTGAATTAGTTAGAGTATTTAATATTGCTGAATTATTCATCCACATCATATCCCTATTCTTTCTTGTACTTAAAAAACTGTTTTAAAAATTTTCATTATTTCAATTTTGTTTAATTTTATGTGAATAGATTAATTATGCTAATTAAGATTAGCAATAAATTTCTTATAGTTATTTAATCAGTATACTAAATCTATAATATGTATTGCATTTTATAAATTATATCATGTTTAGAAAAACAACAATATATATGGATATTACTATTTTAATTTATATGATTTGGAGATAATGTGGAGTGATTATAAGCAATTGGAAATAATATCAAAGGCTAGATATGATGAAAAATCAACATGCAATGGGAGCAAACTTCCATATCAATTTGTTCAGGGAGACAACAAAACATGTACATAATATAAAAAGCTGTTGTTTCCAATCACCTTTAGAGACATTTAAATGTACTTTGTGGAAAAAGAATGTACATATACCAGGGGGCAGAAGAGGAATTAAAAAAGTTTAGATACATTGAATTATGTATTGAGTAGGAAAGTAGACTTAAATAAATTAAATTCATTCCTGCATATTGTAATTAAAATATGTATATAATTTTGTACAGTCAACATTCCCTCACGAGGGACTGCTAAGAGAGGAAATGACAGAAAAGTAGCAAGTTCGGATAGTAATTATGAGAAGAAGCACAGACTGGATAGTGTCAATGAACCAGTTCTCTTGTACTATTAAGGAATATTAGTAGTATGCATGTTATTAAATTCATTAGTTTTGCAATGCTGGCCTTAGTCTTTTGAATTCTGTCAATGACAGATTTTTTTTATAAAAGATTGAAATTGAATTTTACAAACTGGTTAATGAAAGTTTATATGTACATATAAATTGACTTCTAGATAAAAATGAAATAAAAACATTTTTAAATAAATTTATTTGGTCATCTTCATAAACAAATAAGACCAAGATAAATACACTGTTAATTACAATAAATTAAGATTATATAATATTAATTTGCAACCATTTTGAGAATAGTACAATGACATTATTTGCATATATTGGAATAATATGTTTTTTATTTGTAAGTATTTGAAGTATAAAATGCTTATTTGTCAAGTTTGAATTTCCACTTAACAGTGGACCTTCCCTTTCTGTGGTGAGTAATCAATTGTAATCTTGTCCATTGGAAATTTAAAAAATTGCTTACTTGCCATTATTTTGAATTACTCAGTGTTTATTTACTATTTAAGCTAAATATTTTTCTATTTGTACTTATTTGAATTACATACTATTTACAAGTAATTATTTGAATTACACACTACTTATTTTCAGTGACAAACACAAAGGTAGGATTTAGGGGCTCAAATCTTTCCCATAGAACCAATAATTTTTTAATTATTAACACAAATATAACACCTAGATGCTTTCCTTTACATTTATTAGAAATATAACCTCTCCCATGAAAGTAGTGTGTGTACGCCATGGTTTATTTTTATTTATTTAAATTATACGATTCTTTGAATTGCACAAAGTTAATATGTAGTTACTTTTAACACGTAGTGCTTATTGTAACAATTTAAATTGCATAGTGTTGATCTGCATAAAGTTTTTATTTGCAGTTATTTGAATATCACATTTATTCTTACTTTGTAGCTAAGAAGTAGTTTGCATTATGATATCACATTTCTATATAACAAGTTCCTTTGTTTTGAAATATTCTAATTATATCAATGCTAATTATGTCAACTCATTGATATGTTTTGGGTAAAATTAAGGATAGGTATGTCTACACACATGCACACAATGGATTATTAGAAATTTTATTTGAAATTTTCATCGCAACAGTATCTCGAATTTTTAATCTTGTTACAATATAGTGGTGGCAAAAAGTCCAGAACACACTCATTTTTTAGCGTAATTTTTGTGTTTGACTTCATTTTTCGTTGTGAAATTATCGCACTATCTTAAATATTGTTAATGATTTTAATGTATTTTTTATGCTGATTTCAAATCTACTACTAGTTTCCTAATGACTAAAATATTTTTTTGTAGTAAAACTGCCTGAACACAATAAATGTGCAGAATAAAACAATATAGAATAACATAATATGCAAAGAAAAATAACACGAAAATTGACAAATACGTTATATTTAATATATATATAAGCATTTTGAAAATTACAGTCACATGTTAGACAATCAATATTTTATGGGCCAGCCGTTTGTTTTATTTACGGCTCTACATTTTTGGCATGGAATGCACCAATTTCAAAAGAAGATCTTTCGTGACAATATGGTTGAAAGAAAATATTAAAGCTTCAATTAATTCACGTTTTTTTGAAGGTTTTTTCTTTGAAATTTCATAACCAATTTTTAATCATAAGTTCTCTATTGGATTTAGGTCGGGAGATTGTCCTGACCAGTTCATTCTATTCACAGTATGGTCTTTCAACCATTTCTGGACTACCTTTGCACGATAACAAGAGGCATTATCGTCCTGAAAAACCCATGACTGATTCCCCAAAAGGTCTCTCGCAGATGGTAGAAATTTATTTTGTAGTATTTCAATGTAATCCATTGCTTTCACTGTTCCGCTAACGATGTGAAGTCTTCCAACACCATGAGAAGACATGCAATCCCATACCATCACTTTTGTCGGGTACTTAACTGTGGGCTTCAGACACTGAGGGCTGAATTCCTCAGGAGTGCGTCGTCTTACATCAACACTACTTTGGTTGCCAGAAATACAAAACTGAATCTCGTCACTAAATATGACTTTTTACCAGTCTTTAATAGTCCATAATAAATGTTCCCTTGTCCACATCAATCGCCTCTTGCGTTGAAATTTAGTCAGTAATGGTTTTGGGCGCGCTTTACAGCCTCGTAACCCAATTTCCAGCAGTCTTCCTCTAACAGTTCTTGGGAACACACTCGCATTTGATGTCAAAGTCCATTGTTTCAAAATTTGCGAGGAATTAAGCTTTCTGTTTGAAAGTGAAATGCTGTGCAATAACCTGTTTTCACGTAAAGATGTTTTTCTTGGTCGTCCTGATCGCCCCCTGTCCCCAATAAAATTTGTTTCAGAAAATCTTTTCAAAGTTATCACAACAGTAGAAAGGTCACATGGTACTTAAGCAAGAATTTGGCGCATAGAATAACCTTCTTCCTTCAAATGTATTATTTTGTACCTTTTCTTCTCAGGCAGATATGAAAATTTAGCCTTAATTCCAATATTTTCCACAACCGCACTTCAAATTGATTTCAATACACTATTTTCCCACAAGCACACAACTGCATTCAATAGAACAAACCACGTTTCACCTTTTTCTTTTAACCCTTTATCGCTACTGCTCTCTGATTGGTTAAAATAACGGAGCATTTCATTGGTGGAAAACACACTCACTCATTCTTACAGTGACCTTGTGCTTTCTTGTCAAGGTTTTTTCAACATATCAATGAAACTTTTTTACTTTAGATGAAATCTACAAGCAGATTTGAAATCAGCATAACAAAATACATAAAAATCAATAACAATAATTAAGATAGTGCGATAATTTCAAAACGAAAAATGAAGTCAAACACAAAAATTGCGCAAAAAAATGAGTGTGTTCAGGACTTTTTGCCACCACTGTAGTTCTTAAAAAAATTTAAATTATTAGACACTTTCCCCTTCAGAGAAAACTGTTCTGGAAACAAAAAAATATGCCAAAACTTTTTTTGTTTTAGAATAAAGATTGTAGAGTGATCATCGACTGTACATAATTTCCAATTCTAAAACCCATCCGTCCCTTACAGCAGTGTTTCTCAAACTGTGGGGCGCGTCCCCCTGGGGGGGCGCAATAAACCTACAAGGGGAGTGCGAGCATATCGAAAAAAAAAGATTAAAAAAATTTATTTACTGGAATGAAGTAAAACAAAATACTTTCTGACATAATAAAAAATACACATTTACACTGATATAATTTATATATATCATCTGCGATATTTGATACTATAACCAAATAAAACACATTTTAGTTGATTGTCTGTAATCCCATGATGAGAGTTTTTTTTATTGCGTGAGAAAAAACAAAACCCAAATCCATAATCAAAAAAAAATTAGGAAGATAAAAAATTCATCACTGTTGTATTATTGCCATCAGCTGTAGGCAGCAGAATGTATTTACTGCGGTTTGACCTTCGAACTTACTTGTATAGTTAGTTACGTCCCTGCTCTTATGTATTTGTTTTTTTTTTTTTCATTTAGGGAAGTTGTAAATAAACTATTTCTGTTACGCTTTTTATCTTGTAAAATATTTTTATGATTTTTTTGATAACGAAAAACTTTTACATATTTTTTTAGAACATCCGTGTTGTAATAAATACACTTTAAATGCGGGAGTGGTCACGCCGAGCACAGAGCGCACGAAATCGGTAATTCTGGCAAAACTGTTTAATTGTTACCAATGGCTCTGATACTATTCTCCTGTTTGACAGTCTTAACGTGAACTAAAATACGAGGGATATTCGGAAACTAAGGCCCGTTTACTTATAAAACATAAAACATTACAGATTTTTTCAAAACACTTTATATTTTAAATTCCTTACATGTGTCTCTATTTTCCTACATACTTTCCATATTTGTTTAAACATTTGTCATAACGTTCTACGAGCTTCTGTATGCCTAAGTCGTAGACGTCTGCCGCCTGTTAGGATAACCAGTCTTGAACTTCTTCTTTCACCTCGTCAGCTGTTTCGAAGCGCTTTCCACCGAGAAACTCTTTTAGCTAGCGGAATAAGTGAAAATCACTCGGAGCCAAGTCTGGACTGTACGGTGGCTGGTCAATCTGTTCCCATCCAAAAGATCTGATCAGATTTTGTGTGTTAATGGCAGAATGGGGTATGGCATTGTCATGCAGCAACAAAACTCCAGACGTCAGAAGACCACGTCGCTTATTCTGTATCGCACGTCTAAGTTTAGTTAGGGTAGCGCAGTAAGCGGCTGCATTTATTGTTGTCCCTTGCTGCATAAACTCGACTAACAAGACCCCATGTCTATTCCAAAACACGATTGCCATAACCTTGCGTGTTGAGATTGTCCGCTTGGCCTTGACTCTGATTGGTGAATTTGTGTAACGCCATTCCATTGACTGACGTTTAGACTCTGGGGTTATGGGAGAAACCCACGTCTCGTCCCCTGTGACAATCCTCTCTAAAAATTGATCTCCTTCTTTATGATATCGATCCAAAAAATCAAGAGCACAAGCCATTCTTTTCTGTTTGTGTTCCTCAGTAAGCAGCCTGGGAACCCAACGTGCACACAATTTGCGAAATTTCAACTTTTCGGAAACGACTTTGTGCAAAGTTGTTCTACCCACATTCGGAAATTCCAATGCTAAAGTTGAAATTGTGAATCGCCGGTCTTCACGAATCTTTTCATCCACGGCATTGACCAAATCATCTGTGATCACTGATGGTCGACCGGAACACGGTTCATCATGAGCATTTTCCCGTCCGTCCTTGAAAGTTCTCACCCACTTACGCACTTTGCTGCTACTGATCGCATTTGGGCCATACACGCCGCTTATCTGTCTATGAATTTCCACTGCTGAAACGTTCTTTGCTGTCAGAAACCGAATCACTGACCGTATTTCACAGTCAGCGGGCCGATCAATTGTTTTAAACATTTTGAAGTAGCCCTGTACTTACCACACTGTAACAATACCAATGCAAATGGCGTCGTTTGACGAGCAAGGTATGCCGGGAGTTGGTACGCATGCGCATTTCAATGTTTGCGTGACATTCGATTAGCTACGACGATTCGGACCTTAGTTTCCGAATATCCATCGTATATTTGTCTCATATCTCCCTCTTTTTTGGGAGTGACAAACGTTTTTTTTTTTTTTTTACAATCTTAAGGTACTTGTTTTGAATAATTTCCCGGTGTGATAACTTTTTTTCCGAAATATTTTCTGTGTCCTTGAAAGTAGATACGTATATTTTCTTTTTATTAAATTGTTCACTGGAATTACGATTTTTATTGTGTACTATAAAAAAATTAAAAAAAAAGATTGGGGCGACTCATTAACCCCGCTCGACCATTAGTATCGAGTGCCTGCCTGCTCCAGGGTTAAAACAAGTTGAAGCCTTTTTGCTTTAAATATTAAAAATAATACAATTATTCTTCATCAGAATTTGTTTTATTGTTCATTATTCAATATCAATTCTAAATTCTAATTCTGTGAGGCTTAACATTACAGTTCGCTTACAACTAATTATAATTTGAGCAATCATTTAAAAAAAATCATTTTACATTTTTGTAAACATTGTCGCGCACTTGGCTTTACTCTCCTTACAATTCAGCTATTATATCAATGATGTTTTATTTTCTTATAATAAAACTCGCGCAAAGAGCAGGCACTTCAGCCGGTATACTTTTAATGTATCAGTGCTTCACAGATTGTTTTATAACTAATTAATTAATACTAAATAAAGAACAAGTTTAATAAGTATTAGTGATTTCCATGGGCTTATCTTACGGAGCAAATTTTTCAAAGGAATGCTTATATATATGATTAGAAATTGACCCACTGAGTTCTTTCTAAAATAAAGCTGATAGATATATTTTGTCCTCTAAGCAACCATCGCATTTTTGAATGTGTTCCAATTTAAAAATTAGAGAAAGGAAAAATAACATAATAATTATCCTATTACTTTATTTTTTTTGCTTAAAAGTAATATATACAAAATTTAATATTTATGTCATGAATTTGTACGGTTTATAATAAAGATATTTTCTTTAGCGTCAAAGTGCATTATTATTGCATTCAGAATATTATTAATGTATAAGGGGGGCGCGATAAAAATTGTGATCGAAAAGGGGGGCGCCAGTATTGGAAGTTTGAGAAGCGCTGCCTTACAGCAACAAAGGACATTTTGTTGTTACAAAAATTGTAATACTTTAAATGGTATACTAGGTATTATGCTTTAGGGGGCTATCTGCTTTGTATCATATTTACATTTTGGTAGAATTTCAGACAAGAAACTTTTTCTGCGAAGTAAACCATTGGATACTCTTGAAACAAATGGTGTTTTTATGGCTGATAAAGGGTTATTATTTGAAGAGAAAAGTTAGACAAAATTGGTTGTGAATTAAAATGCCTTCTTCTTTTAAAAGATACAATTCAATTTTATGCTTCTGAAACTGTTTGTAGCTGTAAATTGTCTGAAAAGCAAGTTATTGTGGAAAGAGCTGTTTCGAGAATCAAACAATATAAATATTTTGAAGGTGTTCTTCCATTTGAACGTTTACACAATGTTGACAGTATATTTATTATAACATGTCTGTGGTGTAATTTTCATGTCCTTTTAACAAATGTAACATAAAAAAATTCTTAATACAGTGGTTCTCAAATTTTCACTAGTGGCGACCCAATTTTCAACCATAATTTTTATCGTGCCCCCCATAAAAAAAAAAAAAAATAATGTATAGAATGCAATAATAATGCACTTTTTCGCTAAAGCTACAATACGATCATAATAATACACTTTTCCGCTAAAGCTACAATACGATCATAATTATAAACCGTACAAATTAAAAAGACAAGTATTAAATTTTGTATATGATACTTTTTAAGTAATATATCTATATATATATAAGACGCATTTGTTGTCTGTTTGTCTGTTCCCTCATAACTGGAGATCCAGACCCCCAAATAACGTGAAACTTGGTACACGTACACAAAATTACACCAGAAAGGTTCTTAACTAGGTTTGGCGTTCATAATTCCTTCCAAATTTTTTAAATTTTAATTTTTAAGTGATTTTCCAGTGTTATGACGTCATATGTAGTCACGTTTCTCACTAAGTGGACAATTTATACTTTACATGCAGTTTTTCAAGATTATTACATATTTTTACTGTAGCTTTGTTTATCGGTTGACATATTTATTCAATTTTTCTATTCTTTGATATTTAATTAGGATTATTTTTCGAATAAATAATTTTTTTTAAGGATAATTCTTTCAACAATTAAAACTTTGTTTTGTTGTTTTGGCAACATTTAGGTATTATCGCGGGATGTTTACGTGCGTGATTTTGCTTGCAAATTATAACTTATTTATTTATTTCTTTAGAATGCGAAGATTATAATTTTGACAAACTGAAACTTCTCATTGATAAGGGTTATATTTCAGTTCGGTTCAAATGTAGTATAGGGGGCACTTTGGATCTGGCGATTTTTCTTCGGATTTTTATCTAAATGTCATGGTGAGATATCGAATTCATTCTAAAATAAATAATACCGAAAAAAGTACCTTGGGGACCACTTTTTAGTAACCAAAATAAAGGACTGCGCCAAGTAGCCCCCTATACTACACTTGATCCAATAATATGGTTCTTTGCAATTTCATGTGTCTTTATTTTAACCTTTAAGGGTATACTACTGCTTCAGTGCATAAAATTGCCATGCAGAAAATCATACTGCCCAAGCAAAAGCAGTGCTGGTAGTAATTACATATCAAACTGGAATAGGCATCAGAGAATGAGCAAAACAGACAAATGGCTTAAATACCTGTTGAGGAAGGAGGTGGTCATAAGATAAATTATTTTTGGAACTTATGTACTATCCTGGCTATCGCCAACATTCAAAATAACTTGCCAAGTTGACAACCCCGATTTTACATGTCATATATATGTTGAATTTTGAGTCGTGCTTCGTTTCATATATCGCCAATAAGTTGCGGTTATATGTAAGTACCTTATTTTTTCAAATTATGCTTTTGCATTGATAAAGTTAGTTCAGTTCTTTTTATGTCGGTTAATGTTAGTATTGTACTTCATTTTTCAATTTATTTTTATGCTCGGGATATATATATATACTTTGGATAATTTTTTTAGTACTTGGGTATTTTTGCATAGTCGCCAATGTTCAAAAAATTCGCCACTTTGGCAATTCCAACTTTGTGTGAGTTGAATTAGCAATCATGTGCTTCATTTTGTAAAATGTCACCAATAGTTTGCAATAATACATAAGTACCTCTAATTCTGTACATTACTATAACATTAGACTGGCCGCAACATACCAATTTGGCGTGATTTCAGAATCATGCCAAAAATGAGTATGTTGAGGAAGCAGGTAGTGGTAAGATAAATTATTTTGGCACCTATGTGCTATTCTAACAATCGCCAACATTCAAAATAACTTACCAAGTTGGCAACCCTGATTTCGCACGTCATATATATGCTGAATTGCGAGTCATGTGCTTTGTTTCATATGTCGCCAAAAGGTTGGGGTTATAAGTAAATACCTTATTTTTTTCAAATTATGCTTTTGCATTGATAAAGTTAGTTCAGTTCTTTTTATGTCAGTTAATGTTAGTATTGTACTTCATTTTTCAATTTATTTTTATGCTTGGGATATATATATATATATATATACTTTGGATAATTTTTTTAGTACTTGGGTATTTTTGCACAGTCACCAACGTTCAAAAAACTCGCCACTTTGGCAATCCCAACTTTGTATGCGTTGAATTGGCAATCATGTTGCTTCATTTTGTTTTATGTCACCAATAGGTTGCAATAATACGTAAGTACCTTTAATTCTGTGCATTACTATAACATTAGACTGGCCGCAACATACCAATTTGGCGTGATTTCAAAATCATGCCAAAAATGAGTAGCCAACCAATATGAAATTAATATTATGAGTATTATCTTAGCCTGTTTTATCTTTCCCTCCAGAGTAATCCTTAATTAATTCAATATATAAGTTTTGTTTTTTTTAATATTTTAGTACTTACATTTTTTTTTTTTTTTTGGTTATTATGTACTACAAATATTTTTTGCACATTGCGATGTCTTTGGCAAAATTAATCAGTGGTATTTTTCTTAAATATGTTTTTTATCTGTTTTTCTGTTTTTGACAATTTTTAAAATTTTTTTGATGTCTGTCTGAAATGCAAATAGCAAAATAAATATTTTACAATATATATATATTGTTGCGTTTTCGGGGGTTCGAAATGATTGAAGCCGAAGAGCGGGATCCAAAACAATTTTATTCTTGGCCAAAACAGTCCTCCACAAATTGTAGAACAGTTCGAGAAAGTCACGTACAATCAATGAAAATACTGATAACACAGATGTAATACACTAACAAAAACAATAGTAAACACTCAGCACAAAAATAATAACTCAATAAAAGCAATAACACACGCACTATGCAATCGTCTCTCTCTCAAGCAGAGAGGTATCACTTGCATGAAAGCTGAGATCTGACTGACTGACTAGCCGGCCCGGGCCCTTTTATACCTTTCGGTCAGAAACCTCTTGCACTTGCCAGAATAATCTAGAAATAGAAAGGTCTAGAAAAATCCGGAGCGTACGAGAAAAGCTCAATACAGTAATACATTCAATACAATAGTGCTACAATACCGCGATAGGGTTGCCAGACAGGGTTATTAGGAGCAGGGTTGCCATGGTCGCCAAGCTTATCGCCCACATTTGGCGCCAAAAATTAAGTCGCCAAATCCGTCGCCAACTTGGCGCTAGCTGCAATATTTGGCGAGTTTACCATTTAAACCAATGTTAAAGCATGGGGGCCGTGCAATGCAGTGGAAATGATATTACAGGTAAACAGGGTTGAAATCACATTAGATACGACAAATTAAACTGTAAAAATGAACACAAATGAGTAGAAACAATTAGAATAAGACTAAATTCGTAACATTGCCCCCCTCTCAAGAACTGCACGTCCCGGGCAGTACAACCCTTCATCAAACGTTAACATAATAATAAAGCAATTGATTAAAAACAACTAAATGAATATGCAATAATAAACATGTAATACATAGTACAAAATAAACACCTAATGCATAGTACAAAATAAACACTTACAAAACAATAAACAAAATTATTTACAAGATTATTTACACACTAACTTATTTATACACGACCATGGTCAAAATAAATTACACGATAATTGACACACTAAGAATTATGTCCATAATATGGAGCAAGCCTGTCGTAATGAACGACTCTAGGCTTCGAACTCGTTGACTTACGGATCCGGATTACGACGTCGTTTATTATCTTTAAAATTGTATAAGGACCGTCCCAATGCGATTGTAGCTTAGGAGAAAATCCTTTGCGTCGAGTCGGGTTGTAGAACCACACCTTGTCACCTTCCTTGAATTGATGTCCTGTGGCTTTTGTGTCGTACCGAGTCTTCATCTTCTCCGTCCTCAGGTTGATCCGTTCTCGAGCCAAATTGTGTACATCTTCAAAACGTGCCTGGAGATTCTGCACGTACTCCTCAGGCGATGAAGGTGTATCCGGAGGGCGACCAAACAGCAGGTCACAAGGGAGACGAAGATCTCGGCCAAAAAGCATCTGGGATGGTGAATATCCGGTAGTCTCGTGAACGGCGCTGCGGTACGCTAGCAGAAAGAGAGGAACTTTCTGGTCCCAGTCTTGTTGGTTCTTGGAGACCATCAGTGAAGGGTTATTCAGGATGGTACGATTAAACCTCTCCACCATGCCATCTGACTGTGGGTGCAAAGGTGTGGTCTTGGTCTTGTCAATTCCGAGTAGTTCACAGACCCCCTTCAATACCACAGAGACGAAATTTCTTCCCTGATCGGAACGAAGTTGAAGAGGTACCCCATATCTCGATATCCAGTGCTGCACTACAGCCTCCGCTACGGTGGGGGCTTCCTGATCCTGAATGGGGTACACTTCGGGCCATTTCGTGAAGTAGTCCATGACAACAAGTAGGTACTTATTACCAGACACAGTCCTTGGCAGAGGTCCCAGGATATCGAAAGCGATACGTTCGAAGGGTGCTCCAACATTGTAGCGATGCAGCTTCCCTCGGCTACGTATCTTTGGCCCCTTCCGAGCTGAACAGGCATCACAGGACTTGCACCACTGTTCCACTTCAGCTCTCACTTTACCCCAGAAGAATCGCTTTCGAACTCGGTGCAAAGTTTTCATGACGCCGAAATGACCTCCTGTTGGGCTGCCATGCAATTCTTTGAGTACCTCTGGGATACGAGATCGAGGAAGTACTAATTGCCACCTGAATGTCTTTCCATCCTCTGATTCGAATTTTCGGTATAGAACACCATTCCTGAGATGTAGAGAATTCCAGAGGGCCCAATACTGCTTAGTTAAAGGACTATAAGCCGAGATGTCCTGCCAACTTGGTTTATTGCTGGAAGACTCCATAAACTCTATAAGGGGTTTAATATTAGGATCCGCCATCTGGTCTTCTCGAACTTTCTCGTCACTCCAGGGATCGGGTGGCGTCGCTGTTGAAGTTGTTATCTGGCGTATAGCATAGTCATATTTGGTCTCTACTCTGGAACAATGACGACAATTTTCTGGGCATGGTCTTCTTGAAAGGGCATCAGCATTTCCATGCGAGGAGCCTTTACGATGTCTGATGTCAAAGTAATACTCGTTGAGCCGTTGTATCCATCTGGCTACCTGGCCTTCAGTGTTTCTAAAATTCATTAGCCAGGTTAAAGAGGCATGATCGGTACGTAGAAGAAATTTTTGGCCATAGAGATAGTGATGGAAATGCTCGATGGCTTTCACAATAGCCAGTAGCTCTTTTCGAGTGACACAATAATTTCTTTCCGGTTTCGATAAACACTTACTCCAATAAGCTACGACTCGTTCCTGGCCATCTATTTCCTGAGATAATACTGCTCCGACACTCTCATTACTGGCATCAGTGTACAAGATAAATGGCTTGTCCGGTTGTGGATATATTAAGATCGGTGAAGACGTCAAAGCTTCTTTAAGGTGGAGGAAGGAATCTTCACATTCTTTTGTCCACTGAAACTTTTGTTTACTTTCTGTTAGCTTGTGCAAGGGTCTTGCGATGTTAGAGAACCCTTTCACAAACTTTCGGTAATAAGTACGTAGTCCCAGGAAGCTTCGCAGCTCACGGAGGTTTTCAGGGCGTTTCCAATTCTTTACGGCGGACACTTTTTCGGGGTCCGTACGAACACCTTCTGCAGAGATGATGTGTCCCAGATAATTGACTTCTTTCTGGAAGAACTTGCATTTCGAAGGTTTTAGCTTCAAGTTAGCGTCGCTTAATTTTGATAACACCTTCCGGATATTTTGAAGATGTTCTTCAAGCGTACGCCCTCCTATTATGACGTCATCCAGGTAAATAAGGCAAGCTTCAAAATTCAGACCCTTTAGCACGGTCTCCATCAGGCGCTCGAAAGTAGCTGGCGTATTGCAGAGCCCGAACGGCATGACCTTGAACTGCCATAGTCCTTGGCCGGAAGTGAATGCTGTTTTTCTCTATCTTCGGGATGGATCTCCACTTGCCAGTATCCGCTCTTCAAATCTAAAGTCGAGAACCATTTATGACCGGAAAGGGTATCCAGGGTGTCATCTATACTTGGAAGAGGGTAGCTGTCCTTCTTGGTGACGTCGTTAAGTTTTCGATAGTCCACGCAAAATCTTGTGGAGCCATCTTTCTTACGAACCAAGACGATTGGAGATGCCCACGAACTCGAAGACGGTTCTATGATGTCATTTTCCTGCATCTCTCGTAGTAGTGTTCCGACCTCTTCCTGTTTAGCAAACGGCAAGCGTCTTGGGTGCTGTTTAATCGGCGGATGGTCTGCTGTATCAATTCTGTGTTGTGTCACTGTAGTATGGCCAATATCGCTACTGTTTCTAGAAAACACGTCTTCAAATTCTTGGAACAGTCTTTCTGCGGAGCTTTTCTGTTCGGGAGACAATTCAGCATTTTCTAGAAGGTCGGGAGTCAACTGTTGAGGCGAGTTGGATAGGAGAAAGCTCGAACTTTTTGCAGACACACGTTACTGGACTGCAGGTTGCCAACACTTCACCTTTCTGGAACACTCTAGGTTTTTCAGTTACGTTGCAAATTCTTACCGGGATAGTTTTTCTGGAAAGGTCCACTAGCGTCGAAGCTATTAGCAATCCATTCGCTTTATTTTCCGCAGATCCAATTAGGCCAGAGTTGAAACTCACATCGTTACCGATGTATCCAGGTACTATGATTTCAGTCCTTAGGGAAATGGTAATATTCTCGTTAGCGGTTACCTGTCGAATAGATTCTGTCCTGTGTTCAATTTTGAATATAGTGACTTCTTCGTGTATGGAACGTAATTCGTTCTTGTTGAAGTCTAGTGTGAAACCATGCTCCTTTAGAAAGTCCAGTCCAAGAATGAAAGGGTCTGCAATATCTGCGACATACACAGCATGTTGGTAGGTAGTGTCTCCAAACTGGATCTTGACTTTTAATTTTCCGTGAATATCAATCTTTTCCCCGTCACGGTTTGTAGCACCACGCGGGCGGGGTCCAGATAAGTTTCTCTTTTAATTTTTGAGCCAGATCGTTCCGAATGATAGACACATTGGCTCCTGTATCGATGATCATGTTGCAGAGAAGCTCGTTAACATGTCCCATTATAAAAATTCCATTCTCACCGGTACTCTTTGTCGAAATTTGACACACTTGAAAGTGGGGCTTTCCAAAATCTGGCAACCTCCGCCCCACGAGATGGCCATTAATTAGTTTTTCCGACACCTCCTTCCGGGAGGCGCTATTAGTTTCAGCGCCTTGGCGTGCCCGGCAGCTTCTCTGCAGATGCCCTTCTCGACCGCAGGTCCAGCATTTAAGGGTCTTCTTCCCGTCTGCTTTCCGGGACATCAAAGACTCAACTCTATTCAAGAAGCTTCTCATCTGTTGCTCTAACCGCTCCACACTTGAGTTCGAAGTGTCCGATTCGTTGACGGCTCGTATGGGGTGTCTGTCCTTTCGTGTTGCTTGCTGGGCTGCCTCGAATTTCATAGCAAACACTAGGGCCCCCTTTAAGTCCTTGAGATCCGCCATTCGGAGAACTTTCTGGATTTCAGATCACGCACCCCGTCGATGAAGTGTTGCAGCGTCAAGACTTCTCTTACTTCAGTCGGACAGTCAGAAAACGCCAAGTGAGAAAGCCTCTCGACGTCCGTCGCCAGTTCTTGGAGAGTTTCGGACACTTTCTGCTGCCGTGACTTCAGCTGGAGTCTGCTGTAATCCTTCACACATTTCTCTCCGAAGCGTAACTCCAGAGCATTAACGAGAGCGTCGAAATCCAGCCGCTGTGTTTCCGGCAAAGTTTGCAAAATGTCAGCAGCGTCGGCTCGAAGAGAAGCAGCTAACTGGCAGGCCTTGGTCTGGGAGTCCCACTGGTTTGCATCCGCCACTATGGAGAATTGGGTCTTATACACCTGCCAAGAGAACTTTCCGTCATATGTAGAAAGCTTGATGGAAGGCTTGGAATAAGGAGCTTGAAACTTAAATTCATCCCCTTGACCAGTCATGACTTTCTGCTTCAATTTCTCTAGTTTGCTCTCCATATCTTCGAATTTATTTTCAAATTTGTTCTCTATATCCATAAATTTGTTTTCGAATTTATTTTCCACCGACTCGATTCTTCCTTCCATTTCTTCAAATTTCTTGTCCATAGTCGTCAATTTGTCGCCAATGCCCTTCAAATCACTTTTCAACTCTTCCTTGTTCGCGGTCAACTCCGATTTCATTTCAGTCATATTGGCATTCATGCTGGCGGTCAATTTTTCTAGAAGAGTCTAGAACTGGGCCTCCATCGCTCTTGTTGTTGGCATTCAATCCCACTTCTGACACTTATTTATTTATTTCTTTAGAATGCGAAGATTATAATTTTGACAAACTAAAACTTCTCGTTGATAAGGGTTATATTTCAGTTCGGTTCAAATGTAGTATAGGGGGGGGGCACTTTGGATCTGGCGATTTTTCTTCGGATTTTTATCTAAATGTCATGGTGAGATAACGAATTCATTCTAAAATAAATAATACCGAAAAAAGTACCTTGGGGACCACTTTTAGTAACCAAAATAAAGGACTGCGCCAAGTAGCCCCCCTATACTACACTTGATCCAATAATATTGTTACGAATTTAGTCTTATTCTAATTGTTTCTACTCATTTGTGTTCATTTTTACAGTTTAATTTGTCGTATCTAATGTGATTTTAACCCTGTTTACCTGTAATATCATTTCCACTGCATTGCACGGCCCCCATGCTTTAACATTGGTTTAAATGGTAAACTCGCCAAATATTGCAGCTAGCGCCAAGTTGGCGGCGGATTTGGCGACTTAAATTTTGGCGCCAAATGTGGGCGATAAGCTTGGCGACCATGGCAACCCTGCCCCTAATAACCCTGTCTGGCAACCCTATCGCGGTATTGTAACACTATGTATTGAGCATTTCTCATACCTTCCGGATTTTGCTAGATCTTTCTATTTCTCGATTATTCTGGCAAGTGCCAGAGGTTTCTGACCGAAAAGTATAAAAGGGCCCATGCCGGCTAGTCAGTTAGTCAGATCTCAGCTTTCATGCAAGTGATACCTCTGCTTGAGAGAGACGATTGCATAGTGCGTGTGTTATTGCTTTTATTGAGTTATTATTTTTGTGCTGAGTGTTTACTATTGTTTTTGTTAGTGTATTGCATCTGTGTTATCAGTATTTTCATCGATTGTACGTGAATTTCTCGAACTGTTCTACAATTTGTGGAGGACTGTTTTGGCCAAGAATAAAATTGTTTTGGATCCCGCTCTTCGGCTTCAATCATTTCGAACCCCGAAAACGCAACAATTGGTGTCAGAAGTGGGATTGAATGCCAACAACAAGAGCGATGGAGGCCCAGTTCCAGACTCTTCTAGAAAAATTGACCGCCAGCATGAATGCCAATATGGGCGAAATGAAATCGGAGTTGACCGGCATGAATGCCAATATGGGCGAAATGAAATCGGACTTGACCGCCAGCATGAATGCCAATATGACTGAAATGAAATCGGAGTTGACCGCCAGCATGAATGCCAATATGACTGAAATGAAATCGGAGTTGACCGCCAGCATGAATGCCAATATGACTGAAATGAAATCGGAGTTGAAAAGAGATTTGAAGGGCATTGGCGACAAATTGACGACTATGGATAAGAAATTTGAAGAAATGGAAGGAAGAATCGAGTCGGTGGAAAATAAATTCGAAAACAAATTTGTGGATATAGAGAACAAATTTGAAAATAAATTCGAAGATATGGAGAGCAAACTAGAGAAATTGAAGCAGAAAGTCATGACTGGTCATGGGGATGAATTTAAGTTTCAAGCTCTTTATTCCAAGCCTTCCATCAAGCTTTCTACACATGACGGAAAGTTCTCTTGGCAGGTGTATAAGACCCAATTCTCCATAGTGGCGGATGCAAACCAGTGGGACTCCCAAACCAAGGCCTGCCAGTTAGCTGCTTCTCTTCGAGCTGACGCTGCTGACATTTTACAAACTTTGCCGGAAACACAGCGGCTGGATTTCGACGCTCTCGTTAATGCTCTGGAGTTACGCTTCGGAGAGAAATGTGTGAAGGATTACAGCAGACTCCAGCTGAAGTCACGGCAGCAGAAAGTGTCCGAAACGCTCCAAGAACTGGCGACGGACGTCGAGAGGCTTTCTCACTTGGCGTTTTCTGACTGTCCGACTGAAGTAAGAGAAGTCTTGGCGCTGCAACACTTCATCGACAGGGTGCGTGATCCGGAAATCCAAAAGCTCTCCGAATGGCGGATCTCAAGGACTTAAAAGGGGGCCCTAGTGTTTGCTATGAAATTCGCGGCAGCCCAGCAAGCAACACGAAAGGACAGACACCCCATACGAGCCGTCAACGAATTGAACACGTCGAACTCAAGTGTGGAGCGGTTAGAGCGACAGATGAGAAGCTTCATGAATAGAGTTGAGTCTTTGATGTTCCAGAAAGCAGACGGGAAGAAGACCCTTAAATGCTGGACCTGCGATCGAGAAGGGCATGTGCAGAGAAGCTGCCGGGCACGCCAAGGCGCTGAAACTAATAAGCGCCTCCCAAAAGGAGGTGTCGGAAAACTAATTAATGGCCATCTCGTGGGGCGGAGGTTGCCAGATTTTGGAAAGTCCCCCACTTTCAAGTGTGTCAAATTTCAACAAAGAGTACCGGTGAGAATGGAATTTTTATAATGGGACATGTTAACGAGCTTCCTGCAACATGATCATCGATACAGGAGCCAATGTGTCTATCATTCGGAACGATCTGGCTCAAAAGTTAAAAGAGAAACTTATCTGGACCCCACCCCGCGTGGTGCTACAGACCGTGACGGGGAAAAGATTGATATTCACGGAAAATTAAAAGTCAAGATCCAGTTTGGAGACACTACCTACCAACATGCTGTGTATGTCGCAGATATTGCAGACCCTTTCATTCTTGGACTGGACTTTCTAAAGGAGCATGGTTTCACTCTAGACTTCAACAAGAACGAATTATGTTCCATACACGAAGAAGTCACTATATTCAAAATTAAACACAGGACAGAATGTATTCGACAGGTAACCGCTAACGAGAATAATACCATTCCCCCAAGGACTGAAATCATAGTACCTGGATACATCGGTAACGATGTGAGTTTCAACTCTGGCCTAATTGGAACTGCGGAAAATAAAGCGAATGGATTGCTAATAGCTTCGACGCTAGTGGACCTTTCAGAAAAACTATCCCGGTAAGAATTTGCAACGTAACTGAAAAACCTAGAGTGTTCCAGAAAGGTGAACTGTTGGCATCCTGCAGTCCAGTAACGTGTGTCTGCAAAAGTTCGAGCTTGCTCCTATCCAACTCGCCTCAACAATTGACTCCCGAGCTTCTAGAAAATGCTGAATTGTCCCCCGAACAGAAAAGCTCCGCAGAAAAAGACTGTTTCAAGAATTTGAAGACGTGTTTTCTAGAAACAGTAGCGATATTGGCCATACTACAGTGACACAACACAGAATTGATACAGCAGACCATCCGCCGATTAAACAGCACCCAAGACGCTTGCCGTTTGCTAAACAGGAAGAGGTCGGAACACTACTACGAGAGATGCAGGAAAATGACATCATAGAACCGTCTTCGAGTCCGTGGGCATCTCCAATCGTCTTGGTTCGTAAGAAAGATGGCTCCACAAGATTTTGCGTGGACTATCGAAAACTTAACGACGTCACCAAGAAGGACAGCTACCCTCTTCCAAGTATAGATGACACCCTGGATACCCTTTCCGGTCATAAATGGTTCTCGACTTTAGATTTGAAGAGCGGATACTGGCAAGTGGAGATCCATCCCGAAGATAGAGAAAAACAGCATTCACTTCCGGCCAAGGACTATGGCAGTTCAAAGTCATGCCGTTCGGGCTCTGCAATGCGCCAGCTACTTTCGAGCGCCTGATGGAGACCGTGCTAAAGGGTCTGACTTTGAAGCTTGCCTTATTTACCTGGATGACGTCATAATAGGAGGGCGTACGTTTGAAGAACATCTTCAAAATATCCGGAAGGTGTTATCAAAATTAAGCGACGCTAACTTGAAGCTAAACCCTTCGAAATGCAAGTTCTTCCAGAAAGAAGTCAATTATCTGGGACACATCATCTCTGCAGAAGGTGTTCGTACGGACCCCGAAAAAGTGTCCGCCGTAAAGAATTGGAAACGCCCTGAAAACCTCCGTGAGCTGCGAAGCTTCCTGGGACTATGTACTTATTACCGAAAGTTTGTGAAAGGGTTCTCTAACATCGCAAGACCCTTGCACAAGCTAACAGAAAGTAAACAAAAGTTTCAGTGGACAAAAGAATGTGAAGATTCCTTCCTCCAGCTTAAAGAAGCTTTGACGTCTTCACCGATCTTAATATATCCACAACCGGACAAGCCATTTATCTTGGACACTGATGCCAGTAATGAGAGTGTCGGAGCAGTATTATCTCAGGAAATAGATGGCCAGGAACGAGTCGTAGCTTATTGGAGTAAGTGTTTATCGAAACCGGAAAGAAATTATTGTGTCACTCGGAAAGAGCTACTGGCTATTGTGAAAGCCATCGAGCATTTCCATCACTATCTCTATGGCCAAAAATTTCTTCTACGTACCGATCATGCCTCTTTAACCTGGCTAATGAATTTTAGAAATACTGAAGGCCAGGTAGCCAGATGGATACAACGGCTCAACGAGTATTACTTTGACATCAGACATCGTAAAGGCTCCTCGCATGGAAATGCTGATGCCCTTTCAAGAAGACCATGCCCAGAAAATTGTCGTCATTGTTCCAGAGTAGAGACCAAATATGACTATGCTATACGCCAGATAACAACTTCAACAGCGACGCCACCCGATCCCTGGAGTGACGAGAAAGTTCGAGAAGACCAGATGGCGGATCCTGATATTAAACCCCTTATAGAGTTTATGGAGTCTTCCAGCAATAAACCAAGTTGGCAGGACATCTCGGCTTATAGTCCTACAACTAAGCAGTATTGGGCCCTCTGGAATTTCTACATCTCAGGAATGGTGTTCTATACCGAAAATTCGAATCAGAGGATGGAAAGACATTCAGGTGGCAATTAGTACTTCCTCGATCTCGTATCCCAGAGGTACTCAAAGAATTGCATGGCAGCCCAACAGGAGGTCATTTTGGTGTCATGAAAACTTTGCACCGAGTTCGAGAGCGATTCTTCTGGGGTAAAGTGAGAGCTGACGTGGAACAGTGGTGCAAGTCCTGTGATGCCTGTTCAGCTCGGAAGGGGCCAAAGATACGTAGCCGAGGGAAGCTGCATCGCTACAATGTTGGAGCACCCTTCGAACGTATCGCTTTCGATATCCTGGGACCTCTGCCAAGGACTGCGTCTGGTAATAAGTACCTACTTGTTGTTATGGACTACTTCACGAAATGGCCCGAAGTGTACCTTATTCCGGATCGGGAAGCCCCCACCGTAGCGGAGGCTGTAGTGCAGCACTGGATATCGAGATATGGGGTACCTCTTCAACTTCATTCCGATCAGGGAAGAAATTTCGTCTCTGAGGTATTGAAGGGGGTCTGTGAACTACTCGGAATTGACAAGACCAAGACCACACCTTTGCACCCACAGTCAGATGGCATGGTGGAGAGGTTTAATCGTACCATCCTGAATAACTTCTCACTGATAGTCTCCAAGTACCAACAAGACTGGGACCAGAAAGTTCCTCTCTTTCTGCTAGCGTACCGCAGCGCCGTTCACGAGACTACCGGATATTCACCATCCCAGATGCTTTTTGGCCGAGATCTTCGTCTCCCTTGTGACCTGCTGTATGGTCGCCCTCCGGATACACCTTCATCGCCTGAGGAGTACGTGCAGAATCTCAGGCACGTTTTGAAGATGTACACAATTTGGCTCGAGAACGGATCAACCTGAGGACGGAGAAGATGAAGACTCGGTACGACACAAAAGCCACAGGACATCAATTCAAGGAAGGTGACAAGGTGTGGTTCTACAACCCGACTCGACGCAAAGGACTTTCTCTAAGCTACAATCGCATTGGGACGGTCCTTATACAATTTTAAAGATAATAAACGACGTCGTAATCCGGATCCGTAAGTCAACGAATTCGAAGCCTAGAGTCGTTCATTACGACAGGCTTGCTCCATATTATGGCCATAATTCTTAGTGTGTCAATTATTGTGTAATTTATTTTGACCATGGTCTTGTATAAATAAGTTAGTGTGTAAATAATCTTGTAAATAATTTTGTTTGTTGTTTTGTAAGTGTTTATTTTCTACTATGCATTACGTGTTTATTTTGTACTATGCATTAGGTGTTTATTTTGTACTATGTATTACATGTTTATTATTGCATATTCATTTAATTGTTTTTAATCAATTGCTTTATTATTATGTTAACGTCTGATGAAGGGTTGTACTGCCCGGGACGTGCAGTTCTTGAGAGGGGGCAATGTTACGAATTTAGTCTTATTCTAATTGTTTCTACTCATTTGTGTTCATTTTACAGTTTAATTTGTCGTATCTGTGATTTTAACCCTGTTTACCTGTAATATCATTTCCACTGCATTGCACGGCCCCCATGCTTTAACATTGGTTTAAATGGTAAACTCGCCAAATATTGCAGCTAGCGCCAAGTTGGCGACGGATTTGGCGACTTAATTTTTGGCGCCAAATTTGGCGATATGTCACCAAATGTGGGCGATAAGCTTGGCGACCATGGCAACCCTGCTCCTAATAACCCTGTCTGGCAACCCTATCGCGGTATTGTAGCACTATTGTATTGAATGTATTACTGTATTGAGCTTTTCTCGTACGCTCCGGATTTTTCTAGACCTTTCTATTTCTAGATTATTCTGGCAAGTGCCAGAGGTTTCTGACCGAAAGGTATAAAAGGGCCCGGGCCGTCTAGTCAGTTAGTCAGATCTCAGCTTTCATGCAAGTGATACCTCTCTGCTTGAGAGAGACGATTGCATAGTGCGTGTATTATTGCTTTTATTGAGTTATTATTTTTGTGCTGAGTGTTTACTATTGTTTTTGTTAGTGTATTGCATCTGTGTTATCAGTATTTTCATCGATTGTACGTGAATTTCTCTAACTGTTCTACAATTTGTGGAGGACTGTTTTGGCCAAGAATAAAATTGTTTTGGATCCCGCTCTTCGGCTTCAATCATTTCGAACCCCCGAAAACGCAACAATATGGTTCTTTGCAATTTCATGTGTCTTTATTTTAACCTTTAAGGGTATACTACTGCTTCAGTGCATAAAATTGCCATGCAGAAAATCATACTGCCCAAGCAAAAGCAGTGCTGGTAGTAATTACATATCAAACTGGAATAGGCATGAGAGAATGAGCAAAACAGACAAATGGCTTAAATACCTGTTGAGGAAGGAGGTGGTCATAAGATAAATTATTTTTGGAACTTATGTACTATCCTGGCTATCGCCAACATTCAAAATAACTTGCCAAGTTGGCAACCCCGATTTTACATGTCATATATATGTTGAATTTTGAGTCGTGCTTCGTTTCATATATCGCCAATAAGTTGCGGTTATATGTAAGTACCTTATTTTTTTTCAAATTATGCTTTTGCATTGATAAAGTTAGTTCAGTTCTTTTTATGTCGGTTAATGTTAGTATTGTACTTCATTTTTCAATTTATTTTTATGCTCGGGATATATATATATACTTTGGATAATTTTTTTTAGTACTTGGGTATTTTTGCATAGTCGCCAATGTTCAAAAAATTCGCCACTTTGGCAATTCCAACTTTGTGTGAGTTGAATTAGCAATCATGTGCTTCATTTTGTAAAATGTCACCAATAGTTTGCAATAATACATAAGTACCTCTAATTCTGTACATTACTATAACATTAGACTGGCCGCAACATACCAATTTGGCGTGATTTCAGAATCATGCCAAAAATGAGTATGTTGAGGAAGCAGGTAGTGGTAAGATAAATTATTTTGGCACCTATGTGCTATTCTAACAATCGCCAACATTCAAAATAACTTACCAAGTTGGCAACCCTGATTTCGCACGTCATATATATGCTGAATTGCGAGTCATGTGCTTTGTTTCATATGTCGCCAAAAGGTTGGGGTTATAAGTAAATACCTTATTTTTTCAAATTATGCTTTTGCATTGATAAAGTTAGTTCAGTTCTTTTTATGTCAGTTAATGTTAGTATTGTACTTCATTTTTCAATTTATTTTTATGCTTGGGATATATATATATATATATATATATATACTTTGGATAATTTTTTTAGTACTTGGGTATTTTTGCACAGTCACCAACGTTCAAAAAACTCGCCACTTTGGCAATCCCAACTTTGTATGCGTTGAATTGGCAATCATGTGCTTCATTTTGTTTTATGTCACCAATAGGTTGCAATAATACGTAAGTACCTTTAATTCTGTGCATTACTATAACATTAGACTGGCCGCAACATACCAATTTGGCGTGATTTCAAAATCATGCCAAAAATGAGTAGCCAACCAATATGAAATTAATATTATGAGTATTATCTTAGCCTGTTTTATCTTTCCCTCCAGAGTAATCCTTAATTAATTCAATATATAAGTTTTGTTTTTTTTTAATATTTTAGTACTTACATTTTTTTTTTTGGTTATTATGTACTACAAATATTTTTTTGCACATTGCGATGTCTTTGGCAAAATTAATCAGTGGTATTTTTCTTAAATATGTTTTTTTTATCTGTTTTTCTGTTTTTGACAATTTTTAAAATTTTTTTTGATGTCTGTCTGAAATGCAAATAGCAAAATAAATATTTTACAATATATATATATTGTTGCGTTTTCGGGGGTTCGAAATGATTGAAGCCGAAGAGCGGGATCCAAAACAATTTTATTCTTGGCCAAAACAGTCCTCCACAAATTGTAGAACAGTTCGAGAAAGTCACGTACAATCAATGAAAATACTGATAACACAGATGTAATACACTAACAAAAACAATAGTAAACACTCAGCACAAAAATAATAACTCAATAAAAGCAATAACACACGCACTATGCAATCGTCTCTCTCTCAAGCAGAGAGGTATCACTTGCATGAAAGCTGAGATCTGACTGACTGACTAGCCGGCCCGGGCCCTTTTATACCTTTCGGTCAGAAACCTCTTGCACTTGCCAGAATAATCTAGAAATAGAAAGGTCTAGAAAAATCCGGAGCGTACGAGAAAAGCTCAATACAGTAATACATTCAATACAATAGTGCTACAATACCGCGATAGGGTTGCCAGACAGGGTTATTATGAGCAGGGTTGCCATGGTCGCCAAGCTTATCGCCCACATTTGGCGCCAAAAATTAAGTCACCAAATCCGTCGCCAACTTGGCGCTAGCTGCAATATTTGGCGAGTTTACCATTTAAACCAATGTTAAAGCATGGGGGCCGTGCAATGCAGTGAAATGATATTACAGGTAAACAGGGTTGAAATCACATTAGATACGACAAATTAAACTGTAAAAATGAACACAAATGAGTAGAAACAATTAGAATAAGACTAAATTCGTAACATTATATATATATTGTGTTTGTATGAAAATGTTTATACTGATTTATTCAAAATATTGAGTCGTCTTTTATTTTTGATATCTTTTTTAATATTTAATTTTATGTTATAACTAGCTATACCCAGCTAAATGTTGCTGTTGCTCAGTCAGCTTTAAAATACTGGTACACCATAAAAGTATGTCATGAAGCTTACAAAAGTAATAATACACAAGAATTCAAACAAATCTATATGCATATAAGATGCATTTGTTGTCTGTCTGAATAAACTTTCTCTTTCACACTACATCATTTGGATAAATTTTCAAAATTTGTTTGTGTGGTTAGTAATTAATTATAATGCTATAATTTTAATTGAATAAGCAGATATTGCATTTTTATGTATAAAAATAGTTATAACTACTGTACTGTATTTTTTTCAGTGAGTGAATATTAACGTTGCACTGTTGAGCTACATGAGGGCTTTTGGCGTTGGACCACATAATTTTGAACAATGGTCAAGTGACGTGGACAACACCTGAGCTGGCACCCCCTTCTCCTAACTACCGTGCCACACCAATTAAGCAGGAATATTCTACCAATACTTAGCTGGAATATTCTTTGAAATCCACTCTTCCAAGATATATGATGGCACGGGTTCTATGATGAGTATTTTAACGGGGAAGGCAAATAGTTTTGTAGCAGATATTACATTTTCAGCTGCGAGCGTTTTCAGCAGATTGCCATTTTTGTGCCCCAAAAATAGTTAATGTCAAAATTTAAGTGTCTTATGTTTATGGAGACCTTAGAAAACGATTTGACTATTTATTTTAAGTGAATGGTGTATATAATTAATTTTACAGTTGAATATATTTAATTAATTTATTAGCTCTAACCGATTAAATTTCCCTGAGTGGAGTTTTTGTTTATGTATGTCCCTTAATTTTCAATGTAGTGACCTAAAAAAATATTGCATGAAAAAATTGCAGTAAATAATAATGCGGTAGATAAAGCATTAACGTGCATCGCCCCCTACACGGCGGGTCTTACAAAGCTCTAATAAAGTTTGAGCTATGAAAAAAGCTAGACTGTGGCCAACTTGACTCTATCGTCAACATTTCGCTATGTTTTTCATTGAATCGCCATTGTTACTTAGGAAACGGCGTTGCTTGCGAGTATTACAATTTTAACATAAAATAAATTCAACCGAAAGTAATATTAATGTATGACACTTTCAGATATAAATTATTTACAATATTTTAAGCGTCACAAAACTTTTAACAATGTGTTACTTTTGCTGAGCAGAGATCAGCTTAGGGAGGTATTTTCAAAAATCAACCCTCAAGAGTTTTACGGGGAGTTATAAATATAAAAAAATCCTTTATATCAGCTATTAGATCTACAGACTTAAAATTTAACAAAGGTATTTTTTTTTTCTTTCTTATTTTCTTCAGCTGAGATATGTTAAAAGCTTATTTTGTTTAATTTGCAATTCACTTAAAATTAACTCATTAAAAACTTCTTTATCCTTCAATCTGTGTTGTTTAACCTTTCAGTTCACCCGTGCGAAGAACGGGTATACCAGCTAGTATAATATAAGTGAAGCATATGAAAATTTTATTTTTAACTAAGAAATTCATTGTAATTATAAAATGCATTTTTCATATTCTGTTGAAAGACTATCAGCGACATCGCTTCATTATGAACTCATGAAGAATATTTTTCTGAGATGTATGCCAAAAGAGTTTTTTTGTCAGTTTGAATCTGTATTTACATTATAATGGATATATAAAGTTGAAACATTGTTATTGTATACTAATTTTTGAAACACAACTGTTCTATAAAAATTCCCAAGTCATAGTAAGATTTTTTGAAATATATGATGAATCTGTAATGAACTTACGTTTGCCAGCTTTATGAGTCTAACTTTACTCAGTTTTTATCATTTCCAAGTGTTTGCAATTTCTTTTAGAAATGACTGTCTTCAAAGTTAAAAAAAAAGTACTCTTCGTTCAAGATAGGAATCATGATAATACATTATTTTTAGAAATAATGACTAAATTTTCGCGAACGTCCCTGGATTATTCCATATTACAAATTATTTCTTATGAGTTATTGAATTACATATAAATTGTCTAATAGATGTAAACCAAACAAATATTTTTCCATACAATTTTAAAAAAATAAATCAATGCATAATATTAAAAATTTTGATATCCTAACAATAATACAGAAATTGATTTTCAATAACAGCAAAAAGGAAACTTTATATGAATATTAAAAAATAACAATTAAATAAGGCTATTTTTTTCATAATTACAAGAAAATTCTGTGTAAAAAATATAATAATATTTGCTACGGAATAACTTGCTTACAAAGTACGAATAAATGTATTTCAGCCGATTTGCTCTGAAACAAGACACATTTTAGAATGTAAAAATAGTATTGTTACGTAAATCGGGGTTCCAGGATTTAATGTTATCAGTCCCAAACAGCAAGATAGCTCTTCCGGAGCGATGGAAATGTATTGTTTAGAATCCTTAGAAGTGTCAGATACAATACCTTCACAAATCTAGAAAGACTAATAACTAATGTATTCCATTAGCAGTCACTCATAATATTCAACAACTGAAGTATTAACTAATAGATGACTGACTATTCAGTAGTCAAAACAATACTTTGTTTCGGTGAGTATCACGCCCTATTTAAAGTCTGTTGAAATTTTTCTCAAAAATTCGTTTACATCAGATATTGAGATTTTAGTACATTTTTTTAGAAGCATCAATATGGTGGCGAAAAATCATTCCAACTTGGCTATGTTTCCATTGAATCGCCATTTTTATGTAAAGAACGGAATTGTTTGCAATTATTGCGATTTTAACATAAAATATAAATACAACAGAAAGCAATATTAACGAATTGCAAATTCAGAACTAATTATTTACACCATTTTTAGCGTTCAGTGCAGAAAATTTATAACAGTATATATATATATATATATATATGAGAAGTAAAAATAACAAATGACTTGCAAAAAGAATAATATATCTATACGAAGTGACAAAACAAAATGTATGAGAGTGTATTGTGTTATGCGGAAAACAATTGAAAACAAATATCACTAGATCATAATGTCATATGAATTTAGTTCATTTTAATATTTTACATTTTAAAATAAGTAATGCAAAAAAAATTAAGCCAATTCCTTATCAGGTCAACAAAGAACATTTTTATTTTAGTTACTGTTTATTAAATATAAATTTGAATACACATATGAAGAAATCACAATATTAAGTGGCAAAAAAATGTGTTCATTAGAGCGTTGCATAATTATTTAAAACACAATGTAGCTGGCACTAATAAAAAAAGAATTATTGAACCTAGAGTATACAAAAACACGAAGCTAAAGAATAGAAAAATAAACTTAAATCTAGTACTATAACTAAAACTATATATATATTTATTCACGAAACAAAAACTAAAAGACTAGAAAATATATTAAAAATATTTAGAGTACTAATAAAATAATTTAAAGAACATAAAATAATAACATAAGCAAATTCGAAAGTTAGCGCACAATCACAAGTGTAAAACGATTGGCTGTTATTGTTTACTTGATCGCACATGGAAAATCACGTGATAAACGCTGATCGCAGTACCCTATAGTGAGGAATAGAATTGATTCTTATATCAAAATAAATACATTTATCGCTTCTGGTATTTAAAGTAGGTAAACTTTGTTTTATGCAATGCATAATTTTATTTCTCGTTAGCAGTTAATTTTAACGCGATAATTTTATTTGAATAGGCAGGAATTGCATTTTTAAATGTAAAAATAATAACAACTACCGTACTGTATTTTTTGGAAGTGTAGAAAAGCACCAAATAAGAATTATGCCATGGCAGCGTAAGTCTAATCTTTTCCAATGCTCCAATAAAGCTCGAGCTATGAAAGTAGCTAGAGATAACGAAATGTTTCCGCAAGCTGAACTGCGAAAGCATAAACAGGCGGAGCGTGAGGCTGCCTCACGCTGACAGAGACACCACATCAGTTACAAGCTCGGCGTCAACAAAACGTTCGATATCGGGTATCACAACGTGCTGCTGAGACACCTGGGCAGTCCCAAGCTCAGAGGCTTCAGCAGATGACTTGCTGCAATGGCACAACAGCGACTTTTAATATTCACAAGAAACACGTAGGGGTTAAACAGCATTTGAGTATGATGAGACTTTTGATTATGAAAGCCAAAAGCTTATAAAAATAGAAGCAATGAATAAATAATGTATATTTTGTGGTGCTCTTAAATGTATAGAGAAAGAAGCAGGTATGTGTTGTTCGAGTAGAAAAGTAGCTCTTCCTTGAATAGAGGAGCCAGTTGGACCTTTTAAAGAACTGTTCTCTTATGAAACAAATGAGTATCGAAGTTTTCTGTAAAAACCTAAGGAAATACAATACATGGTTCCACAAGACATCCTTTGGGGCAGATAACTTTGTTTCGATGCAAGGATTTTGCCCGACTTTCAAAATCCAAGGGAAAATATATTACACAATTGGCTCTTTGCTTCCCGCTACGAATACGCAACCAAATTTTTTGCAAGTTTATTTTATGGTCTATAAGAAAGCATAAGTTATTAAGTGTTATGAGTACGTACAAGGTGTGGAAAGAAACAAAGCCCAAAAAAACACAAGTTCTACATGATCAGAACATTTTCGTGCATGAATTTATAATGGCTAAAGATAGAGTAACTAGCGATAATTACGTTTGTGTTACACCGAAATCGTGTGCCCCGTGGTGAACGCGAAAGTCGATTCAATACCCCGAGCACAAATAAAATAGCTGCCGTAGTAGTTAGTAGTGAACAAACTGCGTCTTGGGACATCGTTATTCAGGCGCACGATGACCAGCATACTAAAGTCCTGGACACTCTCATGGATTTCATGATGCTCTCGAGTACCCAATACATTTTCGGAAAATACAAGACGGACAAAGTTTTGATTTTCATCAGATAAACCCAGTTACAAAACAACCTATGCCAAACAAAAAAGTGCCCTGCAAAAAGTTTTTAGCGTATCATATGATGGTGCGTCTCAACAATTTTAATTTATTGCTTCGATGCAGACTTCCTCAGTTTTTGGTAGACATACGTCAAAGTGGAGAGTGAGTGCTTAATGTTTAGTGCAGAGTTTCTCAAACTGTGGGGGACGCTCCCCTAGGGGGCGCGATAACCCTTCAAGGAAAGCGTGAGCATTTCGGAAATAAAAGTTTAAAAAAATTAATTTACTGAAATGAAGTAAAACAAAATATTTCTGATATAATAAAAAAATACAGAATTACATTGATATGATTTATATATATCATCTGGTGAAAAAAGGTCATCAAAAATAAAATATTCCACTTCGAACGCTCATTGGCTATATTCGATCCTATAACTAAATAAAAAAACTTTTTTTTTGCTGTAATCCTACGATTAGAAATTTTGTTATTACGATTTTTTTACCTAAAATATTACTTTTGCTGACTTTCGAACTTGATGGTATGATTCTCTGCGTCTCTTTTTTTAGAGAAGTTGTAAATTATATAATTCTTCTGTACTTTTTTTCAATGCGAAAGAGTTTTATGATATATGGATAAGCATATTGAGCACTTTGAAGGATTAATTGGCCATGAATTATTTTTAGGAGTGTTTTGAAACATATAATACATAATGAAAACATTTTACTCAATTCTTTTTTGAACTTTTTCCATTTTTTATAATGAATAGACTTCTAACACGAAAGAGAGGCGCTTAGTCACCTCTGGAACACGAAAACGTTAATTCTGGGAAAACTGTTTATTTGTTATCAATGACCTTGACAGATAATCCTCCAACATGAGTCTTAATGGGAACTTAACTAAATTTATCACATACCTCCTTCGTATTTGGGAGTGACAAACGTTTTTTTAGAATCTTAAGGTACTTGTTTTGACCGAGTTCCCGGCAAGACCACTTTTGCTCAAAAATATTTTCTTGAAGATGCTGTATTTTCCCCTATGAACAACTTAGTGGTTTTAATTGTGTTGTTGTATGACCGATTATGTTTTATAAGTGTAAATGAGCTGAATATAAAAAAAAGAAAGGGTCATCTATGATTTCTCTGAAAGGAAATTGAAAATGATCAAACAAGTGAAACACTTGCTGAAATAATGCATATTAATCATGTTAACGAAAGTAAATTTGAGAAAATCAATGAACATGGACCGAAAAGAAAATTTTCAATAGCTACATTAAGAACTCCATCAAGAAAAATATGAAGCCATAAGTGTAGCGCAAAATGCATTTCGCTCTGTCAAAAAGACAAAAGCAAGAAAAAGTTCAACAGGATATTTGTGGATCATCAAAGGACATTAAAACTACAATAACGTTAAAAAAATGGGGCAGCAAATAACTTTCCTGTAATGTTAGCGAATAGTGTCTGTAATGTGTGTCCTTTAATAAGGTCACGCACATTTGGCACAATTTAGTTCAGTTTTATTGGATTTTCTCTCAAATTATCAAAGAAAAATTGAAAAATCCTTGAAATACGTAAGTATATTTTCTCTTAGTTAAATTATTTATTGAAATTGTGATTTTTTTTGTGTATGTTGAAAATAATTATAATAAAAAGAATTAGGGTGGACCACTCCCCACGACCATTAACGTTACTTTCGAGTACACTCCTGATCCCGGGGTAAAACATTTTAATGTTTTCTCGCTTTAAATATTAAAAGTAACGCAATTGTTATTCATTGATATTTTATATTCTTTTTTATTACTTAACATTTATTCTGAATGCTAATTCAGCGAGTCTTAAAATTACAATACCGGAATCGTTCAAAACCGTTTACAGTATGAGCATTCATTTCAATTAATTATTTTACATTTTTGTAAAAGACTGACTGGAATTGTACGAGATACAACATTTTTACATGTTTTGTGCTGACATCCATTAGGTTGCCTAGAATCACGTGAACGTTCGCGAGAATGCCAGATGTAATGGATATGATAAAGAGCAAAGTAGATTATACTATTTTTTGATGTCATTTATACTTTTAGAAATGGATGATGAAGGAAATAAATCTTTAATTAAATATCATTTCTCAATCTGTTTTAATTTAAAAATTAGAGAAATAAATATGACATAAATAACCTATTACTTAAAAGTAATTTACTTAAAATATATATTACTTAAGAGTAGCATATATAAAAAATTTAATACTTAACTTATTAATTTGTGCGTTTTTTAATTAAGATCATATTATAGCTTTAGCGTCAAAGTACATTATTGTTGCATTCAATATATTACTATTATTATTATATAAGGAGGGCACGATAACATTATGGTTGAAATTGGGTCGCAGGTATTGAAAATTTGAAAAGCATGGTTTAGTGCCTTGAACCAAACGAAACTGCGAGTAGAAAATTATAAACAGTTACAAGACGCAAAATTAATGATGCGGATTTAGACCAAAATAACAAGAGTGTGTTACGGAGAGTTATAAATAAGAAAATCCTTTTTATCAGCTATTTGATCTACACACTAAAAATCTTACAAACATGTTTTTTTTTTTTTTTTTTTTTTTGCTCAGCTGAGATATGCAAAAAGCTTTTTTTTTGTGTTTAATTTCAATTCACGTAAAATTAACTCATTATAAACGTCTTTATCCGCATTGTTAAGTTTTTCAATTCACCCGTTCTAAGAACGGGTATACTAGCTAGTGACTTTATGAAGCCATTTTTTACTTAAAGGCTACTTTTTGAAACTGCATTATGCGGCAGTAAAATTATCTCAATAAATAAGGCATTTTGACAAAGGATCATTAGTTTTTATGATACAAAATCATCAACAGATGAGATACGCTAACGGTTACAATAGGAACCAACAATTTGCTTTGATCTTTATAAAACTGTTTATCCATGTTTATAACTGAATTTAGATATCATTTTCTGAAAGCGGAAAAAAGTTCATGAATTTGCCTTCGTCACACTATATAAATGATAATAAATGGTAAATAATAGAGAAGATACTTCATAAGAAATTCGTAATTTCCAAAATGTGTGTTGTAATGTCATTTCAGATTGTTATTTAGTGTCCAGAAGCTTATTTATCTCTTAAATGGGGCTTTGGAAAAATTGAGGGAATAATAATATGATTACTTTTTGACTATAAATTGCTGCTATCTTCTCATATTTTTAGAAAAAATGAGAAATTACAGCTGCCTAAAGCAAACCTGGGGAATTTCAGTAGTGAAATTGGAGATAAATTTTACCGGTGCAGATTATATGTACACCGATACGGATTTTAGGCTATCCGACTACACTAAAATTGCGAATTTTGCCGAAACATGACGAATTTATTTTCTGCTTTTATTGTATAGACCAGCTTATTAGCGTTATAAAAATACCAAGTTTATTAATTTCAACTCACTAGAACAAACACTACAAATGTTTTTGCAAAAGCAAATGCCACTACTTTAAGCATTATTACATACATTAAAATGCGTTTTACTCGAAATATGTGGATTTTTTTTTTTGAAAATGCTCAAACGGGGACAATGATTGCTAGAAAAGTTTTAAAAATAATTAACTTAATTTTTTTTGTGTATGAGCTGTATACATGTAGAAAAGATTTAACCTTCAGATTTATCAATCACTTTTAGATCACAAAATTTACAATCCTTTATGTGAATAGAATCACTGTTTTTTCAAGCAATTTCATATAATAACTAATATAAAATGAACTAGTTTTTTCTGGAAAAATTATAATATCTCTTATCCCGAGGGTCATTTAACCCTCTGAGTGGTTAGCTTCCTCCTGAAAAGTTATTCCGAAAGCGTTTACTCTTATTTTGCCATTCACTTTAAAAATGCAACAAACTTCTTTCCTTTCCCTCTTTTAAAACTTGGGAGGTCGAACGGGGACAATTTTATGACTCAGTTCGGTCCCTTTGTAAAGTAAAAACCAAGAGATCAATCGTTTACAGCCAGCTGTAAAGTTGCCTTTGGCAATCTTGTTTAAAAATTGCAGTGTAACTGGGACGTTTCCCCTATATGTTTAGTCACAGTAAAAGTAAAACAAAATGAAGGGTGGAAAAAAGGAAATAAATAGTGTGTTAGAAGTTAAAAAATAATTATAGTTTCTTCAAACAAAATTTATTTTTCTGTCGTTATTTAAAAATTATATTATTTATAAATATATATATATATATATATATATATATATATATATATATATATATATATATATATATATATATAATATAATGGTATTGCGATTTGAACCAGAAAAAAAAGCATCCTGTAATCATTTTTGAATATGAGAGTAAGAAAATACGCTCACTTTCCTGTTTTTTAAAAAATTAATGAGCTAAAAAGAGCGAAAGCCCTATCTCTTTTTTTAAACAATAAGACAATAAATGGTGCATACGGTGATATACATACGATGATTATATTTATGAAATAAAACCGATCTTTCTCTATCCAATTATATTTTTAATTTAAAATAACATAAAAAAGATTTCAATACCTTTAATTTAATTTATTTAAAATCATATAAATGATATTTTGATGTTAACTGAATATTTTTCGGAAAAAATCTAAATTTTCATTCCTAGTGTTCCCCTTTTCGAACTTCTTGTATTAAATAAAAATTTCTTTTTTACATCGGCAATTGTGATGGACATAACACACATTCAGTTAATAATTTTTAATTTTAATGGGGGATATACTTCGTCAAATACGCATGACAGTACTTCTAACCTTATTCTACTGAAGTTTAATTTCTTATCTTTCTGTTTCTTTTATTACAAGAAAAAATGTCACACATCGATAACTACCTTTTCACACAATTCAGTCATTACAAATTCTATTGTGAGAAAAGTTCTCCCTAATTAATCTTGTCTTTCAAAACAGTACACTTAAAACAATTTTGTTCAGTTAAGTTAAGCGACAGTTCCACAATGTATCCATACCAAATTTTAAAAACAATTTTAACATTTTGAAATGTATCCTGTATTAAATTTTTGAGTATAGACAAATATTTCCTGCTGTAGGTAAGACGTAGTATGAGATGTGGTGTGTGGTTTTGAAAGAATATTTTCGTACGTGTAGACAATTTTTGAAAATTTAAATATCACTAAAGCTGATCATATAACTGCAAATGAGCCTTATTTTAATGTGTGATGGTATCAAAATAAAACACTTTACAATATTAAACAGCCTATGGGTTTATACTCAACATCAAACTATTCGCAAAATGGCTTACAACTTCTATTCAAATTGTAAAGAAACTGAAATATAAATATATCTCACTGCAGTCAAAAATATTCATAATATGTAAATATCCTATTCCTCCATTTATTTTAGTGCATTTTAAATTTGTAGCTGAATGCAATTTTTTATATTTATAAACGAAGCATAAAAGCTCCCACATTCGTAAAAATTTTTTTTATCATTTTTAAATATACTACTATAAAACGTATATTTATTGTAAGATGAGTTCTAAAAGCTTAAAAGCTTTTAGAGGAGCAAAAAAGATGTAAATTTGCATTGATCAAAATTTTAATATAATACACAAATATACATGTTATTAAGCAAATACATTTGAAAAATCAAACTTCCCTCCTAAATAAACGTAATTGAAAGAAAAATGTTTAATTGCAAATGAGTGGAAATACATGTTTATCTAAGGGGTATCCTTAAAGTGAGGTAATCCTTAAACTAAAAACTCAAACTCAGTGGCACAACAATCCATGAGAGCCAGGAACTATACAGGGCCCATCCCAATATACGTGACCATTGCGCGCTGAGCTGCATGAACAGATGTCCCGATTTGGTGGTCTGTCTGAAGAGAGACCTTCAGTGTTTAAGACTCGAATCAAGCTTGGTACTTATTTATCGACCCAATGTAACGGGGATGAAAGGCAGAGTCGACCCTTGCCCAGCCAGTTAATAGAATCCCAGACCTGTGGTGCGGAAGCACCATACACTACCACTTGAACCTATTCGATGAAAAATAAAACTTAATGTTAGAATCTTATATAATTCCCTAATGAATGAGGGAGTACAAACTTTTTTTTCATGTAAACATTTTAGACGGAAATAATTAAATATGAACATTTCACAAGTTGCATAAATTAAAATTTATCGTTATAGTTTACATAAATTTTGAAGAGTGCAAAAGGTGTATTTTGGCTGCAGGAATTAATTTTAAATGGAATACGGTTTTGAATAAGTAGTACAAATCTATCTAAAGTAGGGTTGGTTACCCTAGATATTGTCAAACACAACAAAGTAATGGGAGCCAATTCCATAATTCGTTGTTATAAAAATGTATGGAAAATTACAAGACTTAGTTTTTGCATTATGTATATTTTTTTTTCCTAAAAGATTTAGAAGCTAGAGCGGCATCCATCAAAACTGCGGTTCCCTGCTCTGTTTTTCCAGATCGCCCCTGACTAAGCCGGCTCTGCCATAGTAAGTGAAAATGCCGTATTTTGTTTATCAAGATCATTTTATAGCAGACTGCATTTTTCATGTATTTTAGATATGGTCCTTTTTTATTTTCTACATCAATATCTTAATGTCTGAATTTAAAATTACATAAAATTCTTGACATTAGCATCAATGAGCCATGATAATTTTTGTTAGTATATGAGTGTGTCCTCAAACGATTACATAACTATTATTAACATATTATTTGGTGGACATTTAATTAATATTAAGTATAACATAACGCACACAAATTTTCTGAACTTTAAAATAAATATTTCAAAAACTACTTCAGATATGCTCAAAATTTTTCATTCATACGCTTGAGCTTCTCAGTTTTGCTCTATGTAAAACTTTATTGTATATTCGTCGATTCTTTTAGTATATTTTTTGCTCTTAGCATTCAATTTTTAACTGAATTGTATGAAATATTTGAAATATATTAAAAAATACCAAAGAATCTATATAATAAAATTTAAAATTTATATTATACTCAAAGAGTTGCTAGAACATATGGTAAATAATTTTTAACACTGCGTGATACATTTTTTTTTCAAAATTTCAAATGGAATTTCTAACATAAAATTTCTAGCTTTATACGGTCGAGATTTCAAAAAATATCCAGATTTTAATTACTTATTCAGTTAGCCTTTAAAAACAGATAAATGTTGAGGTATTTTGCATAAAAAGATATTTTTGAAGAATAATTCGAATGTTTTTGAATAGCTCGGATTTAAAATTGAATTTTATGTTTATTTATATGCATAAATGTCTACTGTAAATGTTTCCGTATATTTTGATTACCATTTATTCAAACATTGAAGTTATAAAAAAAAAATGTGGGAAAATCTTCATTCATGTTGTCTTTGATGTAAACTGAAGTTCAAGCACTTAAAATTCAAATATAATTCGGTGTTCGGTGTATTTTAAGAATATATAACTAGGCAATGTACGTAAACTTCCCTGAACACTTGGGCTTTGAAATCTAAAAAAAAACTAATAGATCTTAATTAGTTTTTTTTTCGTTATTATTTTTATCAAAGTGTAAGAAAATGATTCAAATTATTTGATGAAGTTTAAATTTATTCATTTTTAGTGGTTGGAAAATTGAAAAGGTTTCAAATTTTAAAGTGTTTGCTGTTTTATTAATTTTTTGGCATCTTATAGTGAAATAATCATGTTTCAAAAACTAAAAGCATTCATTAAGATAAGAAAAATGAAGCGAAAGAATATACTTTAAAAAAGATAATTTGTCTAACTATATAAAATAGCAGATTGCCCTGACACGCCCCAACTTGTTACCGTTTCAAATTAATATGAAACCAAAACGGAATTGTAACATATTTTACTTATGCGTTGGGACTTTTGAAAACTTTTAAAATACAAACTAACAATTAAACACTTCCTGGGGGTGTAAAGAAATTTTCTCCCTATTTTTTACGATTGCTCCAGGGTCATTACACGGGTTTCCCTGCGAGCCATAAAACTTCCTATGAGTGTCCAACTGTGTTGCTTCCACCATCCCTAATTATCTTTCAAGATGTTAAACCTTTAAAAGGGGGAAAGGATTTCAGAAAATTACGGCTAATCCGCTTTTGAAAATGTTACTTGAAGGCAAAAAAAAACCGCGCAGTGCATTTTTGAAGTATTTTTACAATGACGCAATTTTCGGTGCTAACCGCTTGGAGAGTTAAAAAGTAATAGCAAAGCAACACAACAAAATTGAAAATTTGTTCATTAACCTTTTGTACACAATGGGCCCCGTTTATGTAAATTTTTGCCCATTTTAGTAAAAAATTTTTTACCTATTCTTAGTTTTAGCATATTTCTCTTAAAACGTACTAAATAAATCTAAACCCCCCTCCCCCCGCAAAAAATCCCCATATCTTCATTTTTTTAAAAAAAAAATGCTGTAGCAAGTCGTCGGACACCTTACGAAGGAAGCAATGAAATTTCAGAAAATGACGATGATTACAATAAACGCTTTATTCAGCTTAAAGGTGAATTGTAAACAAGTATCAAAAAGAAGGCAACACAAATGACGTGATACAAGAAAAATGTTCGTTAAAATAAATATAAAATTTAAGACGTGCATTATGTGACGAGGTGTTATCTAAGAATTCAGAATATTTATTAAAAAAAAGCAGTTCGCAGGGTAGAATAGCTTTCCAAAACCAAAGGTATGGCTATAAGAAAGGTTCATGGTCAGGAAAGGTGATGCCAATCGATAATTTATATGTTTACTTGCAAGTGAAAACAGATTCGTCAACATTTAAGTTTGTGCAAGGGATGGCTTACTGCTGTGCCGTAGGGCTTATGTTCGAATCCCGGAGAGAAAAAGAATGTTTGCGACAAGGGGGTACTCAAATAGCTGTCCAGCCGCAAGTTCTCTCATGAGGCTGATGAAAGAAGGGGAAAGGTGGGAGGCCCCCGACCTCTCTTAGGGTGTTTTCCCTCAAAATTGGGATGTTTATCAGCAAATTCATACAGTCACATTGGTGGTGCTGTAAGTTATGCCTAACGACAGGCATAAAGGTGTTTCCAACCGTTTACCGTAATGAAATTTGGGGGCCTTGATCTGAGGTTGCTGTCGATCAGGTGGCGTTAGTAACAACAACAGAAGTTAAGTATCCATGACAGTAAACTCGTATGCAACGTTATTTCTATTGGTAAGTATTTTGAGTACTGATGGCGATGGAGAAACACCCTACTGGACAGTGATGCTTATTGAGGCTTCTGAGGTTGAAAATCCTTTGCGTTCGCATGTTGGTGTAGTGTCGAATTTAAAAATTATGAGGTTTCATACCCATTGCCTTCTAAAAGGTTTGGCTCCATTTTTTCAACAAATGTTCTTCCGCTCAAGCTAAATGAAAATCATGAATTTTAATTCTGTTTTATTTATTTGAAACTGAAGCAAACATTCAGGAGATAAAGTATTATCAAGTGACGTCCTGATTTATATAGATGTATGCTTTTAGTTTTTTTTTAAACAAATTTTTGCTTTGTGTTATTTGTTCCATGTTTATTTTATTAGTTCTTTGTAATTGATTTTACATCAATTATGTTTTGTCATATATCAAATGTGTTACTTTTTCTTTGACTTATTCTGTAAGTTTTTTAAGCCTCTAACCGGATAGCACGGAAAATTCCGTCAGTGTAAAGATGCTTCGAAAATGCACTGCACGGATTTTTCTGCCTTCAAGTAACGTTTTCAAAAGCGGATTAGCCGCACTTTTCTGAAATCCTTCCCCCCCTTTTAAAAGTTTAACAAAATGAGAGATAATTAGGGACGGTGAAAGCCACACAGCAGGACACTGATAGAAAGTTTTATGGCTCGCAGGGAACCCCGTGTTTTGAACCTGAAGCAATCGTAAAAAATCGGGGAATAATTTCTTTAGACCCCAGGAAGTGTTTGTTTGTTAGCTTGTATTTTAAAAGTTTTGAAAAGTCCCAACGCATAAGTAAAATATGTTACAATTCCCTTTTGGTTTCATATTAATTTGAAACTGTAACAAGTTGGGGCGTGTCAGTGCAATCTGCTATTTTATATATAAAACAAATTATCTTTTTTTAAGTATATTCTTTCGCTTCATTTTTCTTATTTTAATCAAAGCTTTCAATTTTTGAAACATGATTATTTTATTATAAGATACCGAAAAAATTAATAAAACTCCAAACTCTTTAAAATTTGAAACCTTTTCAATTTTCCAACCACTAAAAATGAATAAATTTAAATTTCATCAAATCATTTGAAACATTTTCTTACACTTTGATAAAAAAAATAACGAAAAAAAAACTAATTAAGATTTATTAGTTTTTTTTTTTTAGATTTCAAAGCCCAAGTGTTCAGGGAAGTTTAAGTACAGTGCCTAGTTATATATTGTTAAAATACACCGAACTATTTTTGAATTTTAAGTGCTTGAACTTCAGTTTACATCAAAGACAACATGAATGAAGATTTTCACACATTTTTTTTATAACTTGAATGTTTGAATAAATGGTAATCAAAAATATACGGAAACATGTACAGTAGACATTTATGCATATAAATAAACATAAAAATCAATTTTAAATTCGAGCTATTGAAAAACATTCGAATTATATATTGTTCAAAAATATCTATTTATACAAAATACCTCAACATTTATCTTTTTTAAAGGCTAACTGAATAAGTAATTAAAATCTGGATAGTTTTTGAAATCTCGACCGTATAAAGCTAGAAATTTTATGTTAGAAATTCCATTTGAAATTTCGAAAAAAAAAAGCATCGCGCAGGTAAAAATTATTTACCATAAGTTTTAGCAATTGTTTGAGTATAATAAAAATTTCAAATTTTATTATATAGCTTCTTTGGTATCTTTTAATATATTTCGAAGATTTCATATGAATCAGCTGTAAACTACATGCTAAGAGCAAAAAATATACGAAAAAAATTGATGAAAATACAATTACAATAAATTCATACATAGAAGCAAAACTGAGGAGCTAAAGCGTAGGAATGAAACATTTTGAGTATATCTGAAGTAGTTTTCGAAATATTTATTTTATAGTTCAGAAAATTTGTGGGCGGTATGTTATGCTTAATATTAATTAAATGGTTAAAATAATATGTTAATAATAGTCATGTAATCGTTTGAGGACACATTCAATTCGTCACGTAAATTGGGATGGGCCCTGTATAGTTCCTGGCCCTCATGGATTGTTGTGCCACTGAGTTTGAGTTTTTAGTTTAAGGATTACCTCACTTTGGTGATACCCCTTAGATAAACATGTATTTCCACTCATTTGCAATTAAACATTTTTCTTTCAATAACGTTTATTTCAGAAGGAAGTTTGATTTTTCAAATGTATTTGCTTAATAACATGTATATTCGTGTATTATATTAAAAATTTGATCAATCCAAACTTACATGTTTTTAGCTCCTCTAAAAGCTTTTAGGATTTTACAACTGATCTTACAATCCATATACGTTTTATAGTACTATATTTAAAAATGATAAAGACATTTTTACGACTGTGTGAGCTGTTATGCCTCGTTTATAAATATAAAAAATTGCATTCAGCTACAGTTTTTAAAATGTGCAGAAATAAGTGGGGAAATAGGATACTTACATATTATGAATATTTTTGACTGCAGTAAGATATATTTATATGTCAGTTTCTTTACAATTTGAATAGAAGTTGTAAGGCATTTTGCGAATAGTTTGATATTGAGTATAATCCCATAGGCTGTTTAATATTGTAAAGTGTTTTACTTTGATACCAGCACACATTAATATAAAGCTCATTTGCAGTTATATGATCAGCTTCAGTGATATTTCAATTTTCAAAAATAGTCAACACGTACGAAAACATTTATTCAGAACCACACTCAACATCTCATACAATATCTTCCCTATAGCAGGAAAAATTTGTGTATACTCAAAAAATTTTAAACAGTATACATTTCCAAATGTTAAAATTGTTTTTAAAATTCGGTATTGAAACATTGTTGAACTGTCGGTTAACTTCTCTGAACAAAATTGTTTTAAGTGTACTGTTTTGAAAGACAAAATTAATTCGGGAGAATTTTTCTCACAATAGAATTTGTAATGACTGAATTGTGTGAAAATGTATTTATCAATGTGTGACATTTTTCTTTGTAATAAAAGAAACAGAAAGATAAGAAATTTAACTTGAGTAGAAAATGGATAAAAGTACTGTCATGCGCATTTGAAGAAGTATATCCCCCATTAAAATTAAAAATTATTTACTGAATATGTGTTATGTCCATCGCAAATGCCGATGTAGAAAAGATATTTTTATTTAATACAAGGAGTTCGAAAATTCAATCGAAAATTCTCATATTCAAAAATGAATACAGGACGCTTTTTTCTGGTTCAAATCGCAATACCAAAATATTTTTTTTTAAATTTTTAAAAATGACAGAAAAAAAAATTTGTTTGAAGAAAATATAACTATTTTTCATTTTTTAACACGCCATTTATTTCATGTTTTTTTACCCTGCGTTTTGTTTTAATTTTACTGTGACTGAATCTATGGGGAAAACGACAGAGTAGAAGTACGGTTTTCATACAAGATTGCCCAAGGCAACTTAACAGCTAGCTGTGAACGATTGCTATCCTGGTTCTCACTGAACAAAGACGCCGACTAAGTCATAAAATTGTCCCCTTTCGACCTCCCAAGTTTTAAAAGGGGAAAAGAATTGAAGTCTGTTGCATTTTTGAAGGGAAGCAAATTAAGAGTAAAATGCTTTCGGAATAACTTTTCGGGAGGAAGGTATCTAATTAAAGGGTTAAGCATTCACTCCAGATACTGTTTTGTATGTGTGTAATTCCAATCTTCACAGATTGTTCATAATTGTTTGTTATCAAGGTAAGTGTGTTAATTTTTGCGTATAATTTGATGTATGACAATCCCATGGGGTCACTGGAAAATTATATACTTGTTATTAACAGTATTTTTAAATTAATTAAAAATACACTGATGCATTTATAAGTGTATTATATAAGTGTAAATGTGTTTTTTTATTATACCAGCAATTTTTTGTTTGCTTACTTTCAGTAAATTAATAATTTTTTAAATAATCTTTTGTTTTCGACTTTTCAATATGCTCGAACTCTTCTTGTAGAGTTACCATGGCCCTCTAGGTGGGTGCGCTGCATAATTTTAGAAATGCTGGCCTATGGGGAAATGAGACATTAATAAATACTCCATCGACTTATTTTTGGTATTATTTAAATATCAATAAGGAATATACAGACTTTGCGTATCCTCATTATATGCACCTTCCATTTTTAGAAAGGAGTTATTTCTGTAGTACAAGATATTCTCAAAGGATATTTATAAGGAGAAAAATGGAGAGACATGGTCATACCCCATTAACATCTCCTGAATAGATCCAGATGTTGCTACATGGTCTCCTTAGATGTATTATAGCGATCGGCTGGGTTGAGCTCAAGAATATATTGCCAGATAAGCTACTGAAGACAGATGAACTATGTCATTAAAAGTACCCATTCTCTTTTTTTTCTGTTGCTGCTGCTAATACTGCAGGGTGTGAGGAAATTAGACAAGATCCATTAAATCATTGACTCTTGAAAAGTATATCGTGCTTTTTAGATATTGCTTGTTTAACGGTTGTGTCCATCAACCAATTTTAATTGTTTTTTCAACCAATTTGGATGCTGATTTACAGATGGGTGCAATTACCTTAAAGGTTTTGAATAATCAGGTGCCAATTATGCGGCAATGGATCTAGCTACAATTGCCATTTGAGGAAGTCTTATCCCACTGCAATAAAGAAATATCGTCTGTGTATTTTCCTCTATTTTAATACATAATTTTCCAATAAAGGCTAGTTTGTTTGATAGTTTTTAAATTTTTCTCTAAAATAACTTACTTATTCTATAAATATAAATACGATGTCCATGTTCTAAATATTCGTTCATCCAAATGAACACAATTTCCAGCTAACACATTTGATGCTTTTCACTTGTCCAAGATTCAAAACTATGGCTTCCGTCATCCTTCGCTCATCTGTTGATTCTACATGTCACGTTAAAAGAAGAGACGGCACGCACTCGATGATAACGTTATTGATCGTATGGGGTGACTGAGCCACCCTAATACATTTTTTAATATTTTTTTTATTGTTCACGATAGAAATCGTAATCTCAGTGAATAATTTTACTAAAAAATGTATACTTACCTACTTTTAAAGACGTTTCAATTTTTCTTCGGTAGTTTGAGAAATAATCCAATGAAACTGAACTAAAATGTTTCAAATGTGGGTAACATTAATGAAGAACGCTCGATCCCTGGCACTTTTCAATAACATTGCAGGAATTGTATTTGCTGGCAAAACATATTCCATTCAAGTTAATGAAGTTTAAATGCCTTTTGATGATCGAGAAATAGGATGCTGAACTTTTTCTTGCTTGTGTCTTTTTAGAAAGGCATAGTGCGCCTTATGGTACACTTGAGGCCTCAGATCTTTCTTGATGGACTTTTTTAGGTAGCATTTGAAAACATTCCTTTCGACTGAAATGTTTCATTTTAATCAATTTTTTGATTTTTACTTTCACTTTCAAGATTAATATCTATTATTTCATCAGGTTCTTTCTTTGCTTGATCAATTTCTTTTTTCCAAAGTTTTCATCTCTTCCAATATAGATCGTAGATACTCATTTTCTTACCATGTTTTTCTAACTCGATTTCTTAACTGTCTGTCCGGGTGGAGAGAATTTTGTAATTTAATTTAAACTAAATTCTCGATGAGCTACACACTTGAAACTTGGAGCATAGCTCAGAAGTGGGTGGCAATGATGAAAATGAGAAAAAAGCAGAAAAAACTAAAAAGGAGGAGAGAAAGATGAAGAAAACGAAAAATATGAAAACAAAAATTATATGCTTTTGAGTCCCTTATAAAAACGTGGTACATGAAAATTTTTTTGAGATAATATACTTGTTTATTTTACATTCAATTACATTTATAAGTCATAATGAATCGTACAACACATCAAGTAAAACTACAAAGTCAATTACATGGAAAAAATGTAGCCTGTTCTTAGTAAAGGTTTTGGAACTAAAAGGGTCACGCGGGGAACTCAGTCTTAAGATTGTAAAAAAGTGTTTGCCACTCTCCCCCCCTAAAAAAGATGGACATATGTGACAAATAAATTTTAGTTTATCTGAAGACTGTAATATAGGAGGATACTGACAAGGTCATTGGTAACAAATATAAACAGGTTTCCTAAAAATAAAGATTTCTTAAGCTTGGGGGGATTATGTACCCCGCGTGACCACTCTCGAGTTAGTAAACAATCAATCAGTTCAGGTGAGTTCTTACTGAGTTCTGTAAAATAAAAGTCATTACTTACACTTTCTCTCATTAGTGTATTCAAATCGAGTCATTGTTTAAAGACGGGTTATTAATACTGCAGCGATTAAATATAATTTTTTTAAGTGCAAGTCTAATTATGGAGTATATTTGACAAAAATACCCCGAATAAGATAAAGAAACAAATGAATATACGTTTATTAATTTATTTTTATTAACGGATACAAATTCTATTATTGTTATAAAAATAAAATTTCCCAGAGTTTAAAAAAATATTGCATCTCATTTACTTCTGTCTCACTTTTTCTTTCGTCAGCTATTCTATTAAACACACTGAATCGAATAATTTTGATAATGAAGCAATATATACTTTGCAAAATGATTTAATTTATCGTACATTAAATAGCCGTGAAGCCGCAAGTCCTCTCGTGAGGCTGGGGGAATGGAAAGAAAGGTGGGTTGCCTCTGACCAGCCCCATGGTGTTCTCCCTCAAAATTCGGGTGAAACCGAGCTAACTCGTTCTGTCACCTGTATGGTGCTCAAAGCTACGGCTAACGACAGGCGTCACTTAGCCCTTAGCTGAATTTCGAGGGCCTTGATCTTGCCTTTGCCGATCAGGTGACGTTAGTAACAGCATCAAATACAAGGAAACGAAACAAAACAAAATATCTAGGTTTTAAGTTGAATTTTTAATTTTTTTACACTCGTAAAAGCATTTAGTTTTAATATTAGTTTACAATCCCGAGTTATTTCGAGCAAATGGTAAAAAGTTAAATATCAGTATTTATATGATAGCTTTTGAAAAGAAGGACAACTCAACGTGATACCTGAAATTCTGTATGTTCATGCTTCTCGCAAAAACCGTGCGCCAGACGGCGCTACTGTCTGGTATCTCCAGTTACTATGTGTTTAAGTGAATACAAATAGAGAGTGTTTTACAGTCCATGTGTGAGGTGTGTTATTGTGCTATCCCGGGTGTAGTGATCAAACATTTTGGTCCGACTTCGCCGGAGTTCAACAAGCAACTATGGTTTTTGTGCTTTATTAGTTGAGTATTTGGTTGGGAAATTTGGGAATAGGCGAGTGTCTATATTCTTAATGATGGTCTTAGGAATTATTTGGTTGTGTTCGCTAAAGTTGGTGTTAATACTTGAATAGTTTTAAAGGATATCATGGTTAAAATTAGTGTTTGTAGATTTTGTGTTGATTGTGATATTCTTGTTGTGTGTTTTTGTATACTTTCATATTCTCAATAGTGTAATTTAGGTGCTTTCAGTTCCGAAAAGTGCGTTTAGTTCTGAGGTTGTGAATAGCATATTACAAATGCTTTTTGGTTGAAAATAGTGTATATTGTGTAGATGTTGTGACAAAATAAGTTTAAAAATGGCGTCGAAATTAAATCTAAAGAAATACAAGTCTATCTCGGTTGCTGTGGAAATGGGTTTGGTGATTCCTAGCAAAGCTAAAATAATAGATTTAAAAAAGTTAATTGAATCAAGTGCCGTGTATAAAAGTGCTATTGAATTTGTGCGTAGTCTTATTGAAAATGCTTTAGAGAAAAGTAACAAGAGGCTGAGAAAAATGAGGGCGAGGCTGAAATTCAAATAGAAAAAATTAAATTATCTCATATTGAAAAACAATTAGAATTAGTGAAAGTTGGGAAGGAATCCAAAAAAAAATCCTCAAACTCTTGAAAGCGGAGAACCAAGCTTCATAACTGATAAATTGGATAGTTTGGTAAAAAGCATTAAAACTTTGACAATTCAAGTACCGGTTAGGCCAGAATCCTTTAATTTATTTTTTCATTCTTTAGAAAAGGCATTTCAAATCAAATCCGTTCCTGATGAGCTGAAAACCGAAATTCTATTAAATATTTTAAAAGAAAGAGTCAATAATTTGCTAACATATGTGAGTCAAAAGGATTTAAGCAATTATGTTAAAATTAAAGAATTAATATTAAGAGAGTTTGAGCCCACGCCTCAAGAATCTCTGAGTAACTTTAAAAAGGCTCGTAAACTACCATCTGAAAACTGTTCAATTTGCTTCCCGCTTAAGTTTAACTTGCGATTATTATTGTCAGTTGCGTAAAGTTAAAGAATTCCGCTCTTTGTGTGATCTAATAATTTCAGATAAAATATTCGAAACGCTAGATAGAGATACGATGAATCATATTGCAATGAAACAGGGAGAAACATATTTCAGACATCAACAGCTTGGGAGGGAATGTGATGTTTATTTATCCACGAGAAGAAAGGTTTCGAATGATTTAATGAGTAGAAATCCAGGGAGTGGAGTCAAAACAGATGTGCGAAATAGAGGGCAAACGGTTGGCACTTGGTGGCAAGAGAGAAACTCGTCGAATGTTTTCGAGGTCGAAACCAAAACAAATTGCGTTCTGTGTAAGGGTAATAATTTTCATCCCCTTTCTAAGTGTTGTCAGTTTAAGAAACTGTCACTTGAGGATAGAGTAGAGGTAGTTAAACGGAATAATCTTTGTTTGCGTTGTTTTTTACCTCATAAATTGAAGGAATGCCGTTCAGAGAAAAATTGTTTTTTCCTTAGACCTCATAATAGCTTGATTCATTTTTCACGTGACAAAACTAGGAATCCCACTCCCACTAGTAATTTAAATTTGGATGCTTCTACTCTTTTGTTCCAGGGCAGATTGATAGATCAGTTGAAGCAAATTTACAATCGCAGTTTGTGGCGACTGGGTTTGAGAAAGGCAGACTAAAAAGAATGTGTTTTTGAGTACTGTACGCGCGCTTTTGTTAAAAATAAATACTCTCAATGGGAGGAGGTCAGATGCTTGTTAGATGTAGGATCGCAGTCTTGTTTATGTACGAGGGCATGTGCTGAGAAGTTGCAGCTGAAAATGGAGAAAATAAATACAGTGTTTTCGTGTGTTAATGATGCATCTATGGTTGTTAAAAATTGCGCAAAAGCTTCAGTTACAAATAAAGCCAAAACTTTTGAGAGTGAATTAATGTTGTAAGTAGTTAATAAGATTACATATCTCATTCCAAGCAAGATGATTGATGTAAATGTTAATGTTTCAGAGTTTGTGCCCTTAGCTGATGATAAATTTAAGACTACACATTACCCTAAAAAATGACAAATTTATCGAAAAATTACTTTTTGGATTTTCCTGTAGCCCATACGATTGGGAATCTTGGCCCCAAATTTCAAATCTAATAACCAATTAGTTTTTAAGATATTTGAAGTTTTCTTAGTATTGTCAGTCACTAAATTTGACAGCTGAGGGGGTGTAGTTAGTTTTGGTTTCATTTTAAAGCATTTTTCCATTTTTAAATTTAATTAATTACTAATATTTTTAAAGAAAATCGATACTTGCAGAGAAGTGTTTATTAACTTCAACTTTCACTACTAAAATCGTTTCAGTTTGTTTATAATTTGAGTTTTTGGTGTTCTTATAGTTACTTAACTAAACTTGATTTAAAAAAAAATGTCTTTCTCAAGACCAATATTTATTCTGCAAATAAGCACATAATTTATTAAACTTAAAAGCTTTGTAACTTTGTTTAAGTTAAGTTTTTTTCTGCTAAGCAAATGCCGAGGACAAAACTTTCACACCTTGCAAAGAGAAGCAATATTTCTAAGCGATGGAATACTTCTAAAAATGACAATTCTAAAAAGCAGCTTTTAGCTGATATAACTACAATAATTCAAAATACAAATGTTCCTAAAACGAATACGGCAGGTAAAAGTAAACATTTCAGTGATGTTCGAAATTACATTATAGTGGATACTGAATGTTTAAGTAATTTGTTTACAAATCATTTATGCAATATCTGTCATACAGCTTCTTTAAAACGTTGTTTTGGTCAGTGAAATGAATTTGCATATAAAATGAATGTTGTATGGGTTAATTATGACCTAACTTAAAGTGAAATATGTTCTTCAAAAGAGTTGATTGATACTAAATTGCATCAATATCAAATGTTAGCAAAAATAAATTTTTTAATGCTCCATTTGATGTAAATATGAGAATAGTGCAAGGTATATTAAGTTTGGGACTAAGCTGCTCAGTATTGGAAAAATTTTGCATGCACATGAATTTAAGTATAATGCCTAATAAAACGTTTAATTCCTATAAGGCAAAAGTTCTGAATGGACAACTCGTTGGGTCAAATCAGCTGTTGCTTGATGTTCGTAAAAATGTTAGAGAGGCGTATGGCTCAAAGAATGATAAAGATATCGTCGATATTGGAGTGTCATACGATGGAAGCTGGTTGACAAGAGGACATACGTCAAACATCGGAGTAGGATGTGTTATTAAGGACAGTCGGTATGGTAAACACCTTCCAGAAATCGATTTTGAGATTTTGATATTTCTCAAATCTCCAAATTAAGCCCTTTCCAATGATATAACATACTAGTCAATTTTTGAATTAGAAGTATTTTAAAATGTTTTTTAAAAAATAATCAACTGATTTGCCACGCCTACTTTGACAGATAGAAATGTAAACATTGGCCTTTTAAAACTGAGATGCTCTTGCAAAGCCCTTATCTGTTTTATTTATTCCCACGAAATTAACTGTAGAATAACTGCAAGTGTAACTGTTAAGGTTGTTTACCTATTTTTTGGCGCTTTCGAACACGTTGTGTTTGAGCACTTGTCGTTTATCGATACTTAAAATTTCTGAAATTTTGAAATGCCCAAGATTGCAAAAAAGTTTTCAAGAAACGCAAAGGTAAGTATTATCCACGTAAGAATACTATTAATAGCAAAGTAAGTACCACTGATTGTAAATTAAATGCTCAAGCTGAACATGCACATGATTCAAAGCAGTCATGTGCAAAAGAAAAGAAAAATTCCCGATTTAAATGAGAGTTTTTCTTCTTTTGGTGATAGCGTAGGTATTTTAAATGCAATCATGAATTTGAATATTCTTGCTTTTGTTTTCAAGAATGAAGTTCACTGTAAAATGTGCAACAGTGGTTTAGACATGCAAGTTTTAAAAGGTAAGTCTGGACTGGCTATTACGTTTGTCCTGAAATGTTTTGCTTGTCCATATCGTGTAGAATTCTCTTCTTCAAATTTTCATGAAGGAAGACAAATTGCTACAATAAATACCAGGTTTGTGTATGCTATGCGTTCAATTGGAAAAGGTGCAGAAGCAGGGAGAATGTTCTGTGGCGTAATGAATCTTCCACAACCACCTACAAGGTTTTCTCCTTATGGTAAGCGAATTTTAAATGCTGCTAAACTTGTTTATGAGGATTCAATTCAAAATGCTGCGAAGGAAGCTATTTGTGAAAATGAAGGTAACAAAAATATAGCAGTAGCTGTAGATGGGACATGGCAGAAGCGTGGTTACACATCCTTGAATGGTGTAGTTACTGTGACCAGCATTGATACAGGTAAGGTGATATATGTTGATATTCTTTCGAAATATTGCGCTTGTAAAAACTTGCCTTTTCATGAAAAGGATTGTAAAAGGAACTACGTTGGATCTAGTGGAGCGATGGAAATCCAAGGTGCGTCTAAAATTTTTCAACGGTCATTATCTTTACATAATGCCCGATATATTACGTACTTAGGAGATGGGGATTGCAAAGCATTTGATGCAGTAAAAAGAAAAACATTTATGGAAATGAATATCCAATTGAAAAATTGGAGTGTATTGGCCATGTAATAAAGCGCATGGGAACAAGATTACGCCGATTAAAAGCTCAATTGAAAGGGCAAATCTTGTCAGACGGTAAGTGTTTAAGTGGGAAAAATCGTTTGACTGAACATGAAATTGATAACTTGCAGTCATACTATGGATCAGCTATTCGGAGAAATCACAGCAGTGTTCAGAATATGCGGCAAGCTATCTGGGCCATTTTCTGCATAAGTTATCAACTGATGAATATCCTCAACATGGTTTTTGTCCCATCGGGGAAGATTCATGGTGTGGATTTAAAAGGCTGAAGCATCAGGTAAGTCTTACAAACATAAAAACAGTCTTCCGGTCGCTGTTGTTGAAGCAATGCGTCCTATATTTAGAGATCTTTCCCATCCTGATCTGTTGAAAAAATGTTTGCATGGAAAAACACAAAACCCGAATGAAAGTTTTCATAATGTCGTTTGGTCACGTGTTCCCAAAGCAACATTTGTACAGATTGAAACACTTTCACTTGGTGTTTATGATGCTGTTTGTTCCTTTAATGATGGTAATGTATCGAAATTAAAAATGCTTCAAAAAATGGGCGTAGAACCAGGGGAATTTTCAGTAAGTGCCATGAAACTTCTCGATAGGGAAAGACTAATGAAAGCAATTTATGCTTTTTCTGGACGCTCGAAGAAAATTAGAAAATATAAAAGAAGAAAAAGAAAGAAAGAAGAAGATAATATTAAGAAAAATAAGGTAAAAACCGGCTACAGTGCAGGATCTTTTTGATGAGGTAAAAATTTATACAAAAGCTACTGTGTTTTCTAATTAATATATTTTCAAGTAATCTGTTCTTTTTTTCTTTAAATCTACTGTATGCATGAATTGGAGACTTTTACTATATAGTTCATATATATTGTTGTGTGTTCTTATTCTTTATGCAAAATTTTTTTAAATATTTCTTTGACATTTTTCACTAATGAACACATGTCGTAACACAGAAAATGACTATTTTTATTAAATTGTGTATTCTTTTTTTCTATAAATCTACCGTATGCATGAACTGGAAATTTTTACTATATTTTTCATATGTATTGTGTGTTTTTTTATTCTTTATGCAAAAATTTTTTAAATATTTCTTTGACATTTTCACTAATGAACACATGTCGTAACACAGAAAATGATGATTTTTATTAAATTGTGTATTATTTTTTTTCTATAAATCTACCATATGCATGAACTGGAAATTTTTACTATATATTTCATATGTATTGTATGTTTTTATTCTTTATGTAAAAAAATATTTCTCAGACATTTTTCACTAATGAACATATGTCGTGACACAGAAAAATGACAGTTTTTAATAAATTGTGTATTCCTTTTTCTATACTTCTACTGTATGCATGAACTGGAAATTTTTACTATATATTTCATATGTATTGTGTATTTATACAAATTTTTAAGCTTTGGTGTTCAATAGTTTTTAGTAAAGGTTTATAAATATCTAAAAATGCAATGCCTTTTTTCGTTGCACATAGCTTGTTTCATATATAAAAATACATAAATTTCATGTTCAAGAAATCTGTTTTTATGTTTTTGTTGTTTTGAATACCATTTACCAAATATTTAAAGAAAATTTTTAATTCTGCTGCTGTAAAACCTTGTGTTAACAGGTGAATATATAAAACACTAATGAAACTTTTTGAAATAGTGTATAATCATGTATTACCAAAGCCATATTTTCATGTATTGACACATTTTCACATGGTAGTTATGATGCTTTATAGTCAAAATTTGATGAAAGTAATGTATCAGAACTGAAAATTCCTCAAAAATTGATACAGAATTTGAGTAAAATAATTAAACGCTAAAAAATACCTCGATAGCTTAAAAAAGTGAAAAATGCTATAAATGTATTTTCTGAGAAATCTAAGTATAAGAAAAACTAAAAAGCCTTAAAAGTAATAGAGAATAAGCTAATATTTAATAAAATAGGGCAAATACTTGTTGTAATTCATTATTTTTGTGATCAAGTGCTTTTTTACACTAAAAATGCAATTATCTCAAAATGGTTGTTTTCAAACTGCGGGTACAGTTTTCTCAGAATCTACAGAATGAGTGCTCATGCAATTTTTACTGCACATAAATAATATGTAACTCTATATACTAAGCTTATTTTTTTGGAGAATTTCCTGAAATATTTTGCTGAAAAGCAGTTATCGTAAAAAATTTGACAGTTTTCAAAAATTTCAAGGTGATACTTTTACGATGAATTTTTTTGAAAAAAGTAAACAATATATTTTAAATATATTTACCAGTATTTAAATAAAAAAGCCTAATTAATATACAGACAAAATTTGAAGTTTATATATTTAACAGTTTCTGAGAAACTTGAACCTAAAATGGCTCAATTTAACATTGTCGGTATAGGCCCTACCGACTTCCCTTAACTTGCTGACTGGTTTCGTGATAGACTATGAAGTAATGTCAAAACGGTGTGGAGAATGTGAGCAGACAAAATTTGCACTTGAAGAAGACAGTGCTGAATTTCGTATTTGGTATGAAGGGCATCAGGATGTTTGTAGTGCAACACATGTCGTATCATCTGGTGCAATGGAAGTAAATGCAGCTGTAAAATTATGGGAAAGATCTGAGAGCATTGGCTTCCGGTACACAACCTTGCTCTCTGATGGGGATTCTAAGTCTTTCTTAGAATTAAAAGAAAAGAATGTGTATGGAAGTGAGACACAAATTAAAAAGAAGAATGTATCAACCATGTAAGTAAAATGTTGGAACAGCTTTGATACAGACAGTTAAAGATTGGCGAGTGAAAGGTGTAACTTTGGGGGGAAGAAACGCGGTAGTTTGAAAGAAGAGACAATAAAAAAACTAACTAGATACTACACTAATGCCATACGCAGCAATAAAGGTGATGTAGAGGCGATGAAAACTGCAATTTATGCTACCCTATTTCATTGCATGTCTACAGACCAGAAGCCACAACATAAAAAGTGCCCATCTGGTATAGACTCATGGTGTTTTTACCAATCATCATTGTCACGTGGTAAGAAATCAGGTTTTCAGAAATATTGGGTAAAAATACCAATCAATGAAGAATACTTGCCCAAAATCTTGCCGATTTATCAAAGATTAGCTTCATCTGAATTATTAAGCAGGTGCGTCAGAGGTCTGACACAAAATCCTAATGAAGCATTGCATTCGATGATATGGAACAGATGTTCCAAAGAAAATTCAGCTTCTAGGAGTCGTGAGCTGATTGCCGTGTCAAGTGCAATATCTGAATTTAATGTTGGAACATTAAAAGCTCTAAAAACTTTTCAGGATGGTAATTGCCTTGCAACAAGTTTATCGTCTGAACATTTAGCCTTCTTTACTGATTATAGGAGAACCTATTTCAGAAATAAAATTAAATCTGCAAAGTTTAAAGTCGCGCAGCAAAAAATAAAACTTGTTAAATTGCGTCGCCTTAAAATTGAGAAAAAATTAGGTCCTATGTACAAATTTGGTGGTTTTTAACTTTCTTAAACTTTTCTTTATATATCATTATTATTCTTTATAATAATGTATTGTATTTTAAAACTTTTAAGAACTCTTATTATGTTAACTTTAAGCTGGATAATCTCATCGTAACAAATGCTGCATCGATATTTTGCAAAAACATATTTTGAATAAGTAAAAGTATTTTTAATCATATTTAATTAATGTAGTGTTTTCATATGTTATATAAGTAGTAAAATAATATACTAAAAATTTAGAGCTTTGCGAGCATTATTAGTTTTTGTTTTATGCTTTTACAAACTTAAAATGCATTTTTCTTAGACTTTTATTTTTGAAGATGTAAGTGTTTTCTAATCCCTAAGGCTTTTTTTCTATTCAAGATACAGTCTTGAAATTTTTTACATATACTTAAATATATGTGTTCTACAAAAGTTAGTATGGATTTTAATCTGGGATTTCTAGTTATTTTCGTAAAAATTGTAAAGTTAGAATTTTTAAAATTTTCGTGTTTTTTCCAGGTTTTGCTAGAAAAATAATTATTAAAAATCAACAAAAAAAAAAAAGATTTCAAACCCATACTAACTTTTGTTTACAATAATATTAGAAATATAAATCACTCAAAATAATGAAAAAATTTCAAAAACTGTGTATTTTATAAGAGTTTAAAAAAACTTCAAAACATTTAAATTTTTTTAAATTTTAAATTAAGAGCTTGTTAAATTGAATTTTTATTTTCAGAATCAGTTTAATAATATAGTCTGAAAATAATACATAAATTACTTTTAATATTACTTTCTCCAAAAATTTTTTTGAAAAAGGTTACCGTGTAGTCTTAATACACCAGATAGAATTGATATGTTACCTGGTGCTGAAATCTTTTATGAATTGTTAAAGCTTGGAAAATTTTATCGTGATAACTTGCATTTAGTGTTACAAAATACGGTGTTTGGTTATGTTGTAGGTGGAAGTGTAGATCACACACAAGTTACAGAGAATCGCGTTCATTGCGGATTAATTGTTGATGACAATTTAAACAAAACACTGAAAAAAATCTGGGAAATTGAGGGTGTTCACATAGAGCCTAAGGTTGATACAGAGGTGTCCTTGTGTGAGAATCATTTTGTGAGCACTCATAGGAGGAGTTGTGAGGGTAGGTATGTAGTATAGATGGCATTAAATAAAGATCCGTCTTGTTTAGAAAACTCCAAAGATATTGCTATTAGGTGACTTAATTCATTGTGGAAACGGATGTCTAGGGATTCTAGGTATTTATCGTTGTATGCGGAATTTTTGAAGGAGTATGAGGAGTTAGGTCATTTGAAAAGGATAGTTGAGTCAAGTGTTAACCACTCACACATTACTACATACACCACCATGGTGTATTACGCCCTGAAAAACTGACTACTAAACTAAGAATCGTCTTTAACGGTTCATCCCCCACAACAACAGGCATAAGCCTTAATGACATTTTATTCAAAGGTGAAGTGATGGAAGATATGTTTGAGACAATATCTCGTTTTAGAAGACACAAATTTGCTTTTACGACTGACATCCAAAAGATGTACAGGCAAATATTAATAAATCTAGATCAGCAGGATTTGCAACCCATTATATAGAAGCATGGACTAGATGCAGAAATTTTAACGTACCGACTAAATACTGTAACTTACAGGCTGTCCAATGCACCCTTCCTTGCCATAAGGACCCTGCAGCAGTTGGCGAAGGATGAAAAATCGAGATTTCTTATAGCTTCTGAAACCTTGTTATATGATACCTACATGGATGATATTGTGCGCGGAGCACCGGATTTGCAATTGCAATCGCAACTGAAAGATATCCTTCAATCTTGTGCAATGAACCTTCATAAGTGGTCATCTAATTCTCTTGAGTTATTAAATAATTCGTTGTCATCAGACGTCGAGCATTCATTTTCTACTGACATTGACTTATCTGTGAAGACATAGGGAATTAGTTGGAAGCCATTTGAAGATTGTTTCGTGTTTTAAGGTATCTGTTTAAGCTAAACATATATATACAAAAATAGAAGTTTTAAGTGTAATTGCTAAGCTATACGGCCCTTTGGGTTTCTTAGGCCCAATGATTGTGAAAGCAAAGGTGTTTCTGCAGCAGTTATGACAATGCAAACTGGATTGAGATGATGTGTTACCTAATTCAATTGCCAACTTGTGGAGAGAATTTGTGACAACATTAAAATGTATCGAGGAAATGAAAACTAACAGATTTATTATTGCCGACAATAATGTTAGAATCGTTCTCCAAAGATTTGTGGATGCATCTGAAGCGGCCTACTGAGCGGTCGTTTAACTATAGTGTTTTCTTCACAAGGGTGCTGCCAAAGTGAGCATTCTTGCCAGCAAATCTCGTGTTGCACCAATTCGAGTTATTTCCATACCTCGACTCGAGCTTCTTGCCTGTGTTTTATTAGCTCAACTCGTCAAGAAAATACGCTCCACCTTGAGGTTAAACATAAGTGATATTGTGCTACATACGGATTCAACTATTGCATAATTGCTAATTGCATATTGCTAAATACACCTGCCAATAATTTAAAAACCTTCGTAGCCAATCTTGTCGCCAAGGTGCAAGAATTGACTGAAGGTTTCCAGAGTGGAACCATGTGCCATCTGTTCTCAACCCAGCTGATCTTGTGTCTCGGGGATTGAGCCCTTGTGACCTTCCAAATTTAAGGTTATGGTGGCATGGTCCACAATTTCTTGAAAAGGGTAAGTTGTCAAGTAAAGAAACAAGTTTGTCACCAGTTAAGGAATGCGAGTATTCTAAGGAACTTAAAACTGGTTCGAGTTCTGATATAATTACATCTCAGTGTTTGTGTTTCAACTAATTATGTATCTTCTATTTTATCTACTTTGTTCTGTAAAAGTAATAGTTATATGAAAATTGTGTTCTTATATTTAGTTATGTGCTAAGATTTAGTAATAATGTAAACAAATGTAAACTAATTATGAGTGTTCCCCTTACTGCTACAGATATAGACCAAGTAGAAACTAAACTAATCAGAATGGTCCAAGAACAGGCTTTTCTGGCTGAGATTAAGAGCTTATAAAGTAAAGGAGTTGTCTCACCTAATAGTAAACTTAGAAATTTAAACCCCTTTATAGACAGTGATGGATTATTAAGAGTTGGAGGATGGCTGAGTAATTCAGATTTACCTTATGTTAATAAACATCCTGCAATTTTACCAGGAAATTGTAATTTAACTGTTCAAATAATTGCCCATTTCCATAGAAAGAATCTGCATACTGGTGCTTCTTCTCTTCTACACTATGTAAGGGAAAATTTCTGGCCATTGAATGGTCGTTCATTATGCAGAAAAGTAGTGCATGAGTGCCTTGTCTGTTTTAAAAGCCGGCCCCTTGTTACTTCTCAGCTAATGGGTAATCTACCCGTGATAGAGTAGTCCCAGATTACCCGTTCAACTGTTCTGGTGTAGATTTTTGTGGCCCATTCATGATAAACGACAAAAATCGAAGAAAAGGAATTTTGCATAAAATTTATATTTGTGTATTTGTATGTTTTGTGTCTAAAGCGATTCACATAGAAATTGTGTCGGATCTTACATCTGATGCTTTCATTGCTACATTAAAAATATTTTTAGTCGCATAGGTAAATGTGCTAAATTGTATTACGATAATGGGAAAACATTTGTAGGTGACAATAAAGAGCTCAAAAGATTTCTAAAACTTATTGAGGATTCAGATGATAATTAAGCAGGTTTCTTATCTGCTGAGGGTATAGAATGGAAGTTTATACCACCTAGAGCGCCATCCTTTGGTGGTCTTTGGGAAGCTTCGGTTAAATCATTAAAGTACCATCTTAAGAGAATTATCAGTGGCTCACACAAATTTAACCTATGAGGAATTTCTAACTGTTTGTATCCAAATAGAGAGGAATTTTAAACTTCCAGGCCACTGTGCCTTTTATCGAGCAATTCGGATGACTTGAACTCTTTAACTTCAGCCCACTTTTTGATAGGGAGGTCTATGACTTCTGTAGTCGAGCCCAATTTAATTGAATTAAAAGAGAATGCCCTTAAAAATGGCAACGGATAACCAGACTAAAACAACTAATTTGGAATAAGTGGCACAGATGTTATCTTAGTGAATTACAACAGCGCAATAAATGACAATTTAAAAAACAAAATGTTAAGGTGGGTGATTTGGTAGTTCTCATTGAAGACAATATGCCAACCTTTAAATAGCCTTTAGGGAGAATCACTGAGATTTATATAGTGGCAGTGATGCAGTAATAAGGGTTGTAAAAGTAAAAACACAATTTGAAGAATATAAAAGAGTCATTTCAAGAGTTTGTCTTTTACCTATGCCAGTTTCAATTTTGTCTCTGAATATTGTGTATTAGAATTTTTATATGAACCTTAATTTGTTTTACGTAATCCTATAGTATTTTATCGTTTAATGTTTTATTGTAATTTGTGCTATTGTTGAATGTATTGCATGTCAACGCGGGGGAGAATGTTCATGCTTGTCGCAAAAACCGTGCGCCCGACGGTGCTACTGTCTGTGTACCTCCAGTTACTATGTGTTTAAGTGAATTAAAATAGAGAGTGTTTTACAGTCCATGAGTGAGGTGTGTTATTGAGCTATCCCAGGTGTAGTGATCAAACACTGTGCACTGGTAACTGGTCTCTTTTCTAACTGAAATCTCTTTTACGGGAGCACAGAGCGCACAATCTCGTTCGATTTAAGTTTTATTCAGTAACAAAAATAACATCTGAAAAATGCCCTGAGGTTAACCTGAGTGGTGATGGACTAATTCTTGGTCTTCCTGACGGGAAGAAAAATCATCACGATGATTCTCTGAAATTAATTTTTCAACCAGTTCCGTTGTACCAATAAATTGTTTTGTTGATCGGGAACCTCCTGATTTACAGTACAAAATGTAGGCTACATCAGTGCTTCTCAAACTGTGGGGGGCGCGAGCATATCGAAAATAAAAGATTCAAAAAGTAATTAGTTTACTGTGAAATGAATTAAAACAAAATACTTTCAGACATAATAAAAAATGCACGTTTACTCTGATGTAATTTATAGGCGATATTAAGTCAACAAAAATAAAAACTTCTTTAATACCTAATTAGCTATCTTTTTGATCCTATAACCAAATAAAAAACTTTTATTTGATTTGCTGTCATCCCGAGATGAGAGATTTTTTATTATACGCTTTTTTTAACCTAACATACTACTCTTTCAGAGAAAAAACAGATCCTGTACCCAGAATCGAAAAACTTTAGGAACATAAAAAATTCCTCACTGTCGTTATTTTTGAAATACTGCACATTATAGCTGTAATCTGTTTGACCTTCTAAATTATTGGTTTCAGTTTGTTATGACCCATCTCTTATGTGTTCTCTGTTGCACTTTTTTTCATGCAAAAGAGTTTTATGATATTTGTAAAACCACGGAGAGCACACACACACAAGCACATGAAGGATTACTTGGCCGAGACATATTTTTATAAATATTCTCAACGTATAAAGCATAACGAAAAACGTTTCACACAATTTTTTAGCAGTAACATACATATTATCATAATGAATATACCTTTTACCCGGAAGTGGTCGCGCGGGACACAGATTACGAAATCGTTCATTCTGGCAAAACTATTTATTACCAAAGAAAAATTGAAAAGTCCTTCAAAATAAGTTAGTAAACTTTCTCTTAGTTAAATTATTCACTGGAATCATGATTTGTATCGTGTACAATAAAATAATTATAAAAAAAAAGGATTGGGGTGACTCAATAACCCTTGACCGTATCGAGCGTGCGCCTGCTCCCGGGTTAAAACATGTTGAAATCTTTTCGCTTTAAATATTAAAAATAATACAATTAATCTTCATCGATATTTTATATTATTGATCATTATTTAACATCAGTGGCGCACACAAAGGGGGGGGGGTCCGGACCCCCCAAATACCTTGATTTTTTTCCGATTGATTATAATTCTAAGTTTATAGTACGCAAAATTTAGTTAAGTATTTGTTATTAATGATTAATTTTATTAATTAATGCTAATTATTTATTCAAGAATTAGTTTTTTACTGTGTTTTGTTCCCGAAAATCGACAAAATCAAAAGGAACCTGATACAACATTGGTGAACTTTCGACCCCGGACCCCCTTGAAAAATTTCTGTGTGCGCTACTGTTTAACATCAATTATAAATGCTAATTATGTGAGGCTTAAAATTACAATTCGCTTAAAACTAATTATAATTTGAGCAACGATTTAAAAAAAAATCATTTTACGTTTTTGTAAACATTGTCGAGCACTTGGCTTTGCTTCCCTTACAATTCAGCTATTATATCAATAATATTTTATTTTCTTATAAATGCACTCGTGCAAAGATCGGGCACTTCAGCCGGTATACTTTTAATGTATCAGTGCTGCACAGAGTATTTTATAACTAATTAATTAAGACTAAATTAAGAACAAGTTTAATAAGTATTAGCGACTTCCATGGGCTTGTCTTACAGAGCAAAATTTTTCAAAGGAATCCTTTTGATTAGAAATTGACCCTCTGAGTTCTTTTTCTATATTTAGCTGATATCTATATTTTGTCTTCCAAGCAACCACCACATTTTGCAATATGTTCAATTTTAAAATTAGAGAAAAAAATAACATAATTATCCTTTTATTTTATTTGTTTATTTATTTTGCTTAAAAGTAGTATATACAAAATTTAATTTTTATATCACTAATTTGTATGGTTTATAATTAAGATCGCCCATTGTAACTTAAGCGTCAAAGTGCATTATTATTGCATTCAGTGCATTATTAATGTATAAGGGGGGCGCGAAAAAATTTGTGATCGAAAAGGGGGTCGCCAGTATTGAAAGTTTGAGAAGCACTGGGCTACATACATAAACATCACTTCTACTATTTTCAATGTCAAACTCCTCATAATCACTATTTGAAAATTCATCGCTTTCGCTATCTCGCATCATCACCATTATTTTACTTTTTTTACACAACAGAACTATTCTTGTTTATACATTACTGCTCCACAAACCCACGTGGACTATAGGGAAAACATGTGACCTGCTACTCCAAAAGATTCACGAAACCAATAAAATTTTGCAAACTTGCAATCAAAAACTGAATATTTCCTTTCATTTTCTCCAGGCCGAGTAAAATCATGATAAAATCAATCGTACTGAAAAATTCTGCTTCGCCCTAGTTTTCGGGGCATAATAATTGACTGTAACATAAAGGAACCCGAGATAACTCGGGATAGTCAGGCAAGCGGTTAAGAAAATATTTTCCTCATATTAGAACGCTTTTTAGAAAGGTTACTGACGATATTTTCTAATTAATTAGTCATTTACATAAATAATGTAATAAACAAGTGGTTACATAGTTTATATAATATATACGTAAAAAATATCATTTTAAGAAAATAAGTCATAGAATAGAATGAACGTCAAAGAATATTCTAATAATATATTAGAGTCATCACGTATGGTAAAAAAAAAGTAAAAATGATCTGGGTATTTGTATTATGACACAATCTTAAAGAACAATGACTAAAACATAGGATAGCCACGGCAATAAATAAAAAAGCAGCATTTTTCACAGAAGCGCGCAGCTTTCATTTATAAAAAACACTCAAGTACAAATATTCGGTAACATTTGGCATTAACGAATTAATGCAGTAAAAAAGATTCCATTATGTGCATTCTTTTTTTTAAAGTAAAAATAAAACGAGAACATAAAAAATGAACAAGGAGAATTCAGGACATTTTCTTCCCACTTAACATAAAAATGAATTAATGCTTCTTCTAATCTTAATGTCTGCTGATATAATTCGCAAAGTTTTCCTGTGCTTTTTTTTGGTTTAAATAAAGTTTATTCAATTATCAAATCTATAGTGAATAGTTTGACTCAAACCAAATCGAATTATCACCTCCATGCTGGGGCCGCCCTCTGACACGGTTGATTATCTCACCACTTTGTTGGATTGTATTTGGAAAGTAATGTAATTACCTGCGTGTATTAAGATAGTTTTAATTACAAATGGAAGTTAAAATGGTTGGAAGAATTTATTTCAATTTTCACATGTAACTCCGAATTATTAATTTACTGAAATATAATTTCTATTTATAGACGTTACTGGGGGGAATTAAAACTTTTTTTCAATCCTTAAGAGCGCTTTAAATGTCGAGTTCAATTGATTTATTACGAGAAAAAATTCATTCAAAGCACGTTGAGGGAGAAAAAAAAAAACATATTTGATATTTAAATTTTTTTTTGTTTGCATAGATATCATTTATTTATATGAACTTAATATATATATTCGACTCAACCTATCATTAAAAATCAGATTAAAAAATTACAAAATAATTTCATTATAGTTTATGTTGATAAAGTGCCAGGTAATTTTGCCTTCATATGAAAATACTATTATAATTTAATGATCAGCAGATATTTTGATAATGATACAGCTTTTATTAAGTCATCATTTTCTGATAGAGAAATAAATAATCGAATTTCGGCTTTTCATAAGCAATTAAGAATTCAAATTAATAACAGTTTTAAATTTCCACATATATTTCTTACTCCCAAATTTCATAAAGGCCCAGTCAAATTTAGGGCAGTTAAAAATTAATTTAATACATATATCAGCAAAACAGGCATAATTATCCATGAAATATTACATGATACAATAAATAATCTTAAATCCATAGCCATACTTAAAAGTAGTAAATCCCTTATTGAACAAATGGAAGACTAAAGATTTATTCAGTCTATAGCTTAGATTTTGAAGATATTTTTAACTCTATTAATATTGATGATATGATTAATATACTTGTAAATTTGCATAAAGATAATTTATTTAATAATGTTAATTATGATATAGGGTGTTTTTTAGAGATATAGAAATTTTAAAGATATAGAAATTTAAATTGCAATAAAACAACGATGTATTATTCGATTGACATGATTTTTTTTTATTCGAGAGATAATCTTCTGGCATTGCATTTTAAATATGATTTCTGGCATAGGACTGCCACTGCTGGCTCGGATGTAGTCCAATCTGGACGTCCAATTTTCGATGACTTTTTCCAACATTTGTGGCCGTATATCGGCAATAACACGGCGAATGTTGTCTTTCAAATGGTCAAGCGTTTGTGGCTTATCCTCATAGAACAATGACTTTTCATAGCCCCATAGAAAATAGTCTAGCGGTGTTAAATCACAAGATCTTGGAGGCCAATTCACAGGTCCAAAACGTGAAATTAGGCGGTCACCAAACGTGTCTTTCAATAAATCGATTGTGGCACGAGCTGTGTGACATGTTGCGCCATCTTGTTGGAACCACAGCTCCTGGACAGCATGATTGTTCAATTCAGGAATGAAAAAGTTAGTAATCATGGCTCTATACCGATCACCATTGACTGTAACGTTGTGGCCTTCATCATTTTTGAAGAAGTACGGACCAATGATTCCACCAGCCCATAAAGCGCACCAAACAGTCATTTTTTCTGGATGCAAAGGTGTTTTGACATACACTTGCGGATTAGCTTCACTCCAAATGCGGCAGTTTTGTTTGTTGACGTAGCCATTCAACCAGAAGTGCGCTTCATCACTAAACATAATTTTGGAAAAAGTCATCGAGAATTGGACGTCCAGATTGGACTACATCCGAGCCAACCGTGGCAATCATTTGCCAGAAATCATATTTAAAATGTAATGCCATAAGATTATCTTTCGAATAAAAAAATTCATGTCAATCGAATAATACATCGTTGTTTTATTGCAATTTAAAGTTCTATACCTCTGAAAAAAACACCCTTTAGATTTAGTTCACTGCTTACGTTGGACTTAAAGAGAACCATATATTTCATAAGGGTAACTATGATCTGCAGATTAAAAGTTTGCCAAAAGGAGGCCCTGCGAGCAACTGTCTTGCCAACTTACACTTACATTATTTGGAGAGTAGTTACATTAATAATTCTAAATATTATATTTATCTTTAGATAGATGACATAATCATTTTTGTCAAGCAAGTCAATTTATACCCAATACTAGATTTTATCCACAATATCTTAATTTAATACAGACAAATAGTAACAACAATGAAGCAAATTTTCTTGCCATACGTATCAAATTAATAGATAATGTAATAGTGTCTAATATTTATGATAAAAGAGAAGATTTTAATTTCAATATAATAAAAGTTCCACATTGGAGAGTAATGTACATATTTCTATATTCAGAAATATTGTTATTAATTATATACAATGCAATAAATTTATGGTGTAAAAAATCAGAAATAATAAATAAATCTTAACATTTTACTAAATATTGCTTAAATCAGAAATACCCAATTAATTTTATTAATAGTTATATGAATAAAGCTATTCAAAATAGTAAGAATTAAATATTCTTAGATTAATAATAGTTTATTACTATAAATTTACATATTTCCTAGTTATAGTTACCCCCATATTCTAATATTAGATAAAATTACTTATTATTATTTAATTCATATATAGTCTAGTGTCACTATAGTTAGGGTAATTTGTAATATTATTAATTTTTGTTTCTATTCTTTTTATACTTTTGTTACGTGCTGCATTTCAGCCATTCACATGCTTTGAATCTGCATTAGGCTCCAGAATCAGACAATAACTTATTTATTGCACTCAAATTTAGTGCGGGCTCTGCATTTTCAAGTGCAATTTTTAGGTAAGTTACCTCTATCTTGAAATGGATTTAGATATTCCTATCCATTAATTTAAATAGGTTTTTCATCAGTATTATTTACATAAAGGGGGAAGGATGGCTGGCCAAAAACATGTTCAAACCCACACACACACATTTATACAAATTATTTTATATAAATTATCTTATATATTAGCTGTCGTAATTCACCAATGTTTATAATACTTTATTATCCATTTTATAATTTTTAATCTAGTGTCCTTCATTATATAAGCTTTTTACTGTCTATGTGTTTTTTTAGAATGTGATTGATGAACGATTATCTCTTGTGTTAGACAATATATATACACTCATGTCCATAAAATTAAGAATAATTCAGAATCACACAGAAATTGAACTCTAAAATAAAAATTTCACCTGTAGAATTATCACACACATCTTGAACAAGAATATACAAATTACAGGAGACCACTAGATGGCGCAGATAGTACGTCACAATGACGAGAGTGTAAGAGAGGGGTATATAAGGAATGGTGGCAAAGTTCTTCACAAGCGTTTTAAAAGCCTTTCAGTGCAATAACTGCATAATTATGGCACAAAGGGAGCATTTGGATGATTTCTTACGTGGTAGAATTATTGGACGACTGGAATGGGGACGTACCCAACTGAAAGTATCGGAGTAACTTGAAATCACACAGAGTGTCATCTCTAGGTTTTGGCAACGATTCCAAGATGATGGTAATGTGAGTAGATGTTACAGCACAGGTCCCCCTCGAGTTACAACGCCGATTGAGGACCGTTATATATTTGGCAGTTACTGCCAAAAGAAACAGACGGAGTACAGCATCAGACATGTCTCGTCAGCTCTCTTCAGCTACCGGTACGACAGTTTCAAGGCAGATCGTGTACAGACGCTTAGGCACATTCATCTATATACTCGTAGGCCTGTCAGATGTGTTCCACTTACCGCAACTCACTTTCGCCTGCGATTAACCTGTAGTAGAGAGCGTGCATTGTGGACACCACAACAGTGGTCTTGTGTGATGTTTTCCGACGAGTCCAGGTTTAGTTTGCAGTCTGATTCTCGCCGGACTTTAGTATGGAGAGCGCCAGGTACTCGTAATCCCCAAGAGAACACCATTGAACGACACCGTTACGGTGGTGCAGGATGGCTCGCGTTTGGGGAGGAATTATTCTTGGTTCCAGAATTGACCTGCATGTTTAGAGTGTAACGATGACAGGCCACATCTATCGGGATGTCATTCTGGAACAACATGTACGCTTTTTTTGGGGCACCATGGGTGCTGAATTTCTGTTTATGGATGACAACACCCTTCCTCACCGTGCAAACATTGTAGACGAATGCCTTCAATCGGAGGATATCACCCGTATGGATTGGCCAGCATACTCACCGGACATGAATCCAATAGAGCATGCGTGGAATATGCTTGGCCGACGAATTGCAGCCCGTCAACCCCCTACCACCTATCTACCGGAACTTCGGAGGGCATTGCTTGATGAGTGGTGTAATATTCTCCAAGATCAGATTGATAATTTGATACTCAGCATGCCTATCCTTTGTAAAGCATCTATTGCATCGTCCGGGAGACATACTCCATATTAACCATCATCCTAACCATGTTATACTGTTTTTTGTTAATGGGTTATTTTTTGAAATTTGCTCCAGGGAGTAAAAATCGCAATTTTTATTAATTGTTGCAATTATATAGCATCTTTTTAGATCTTTACGTTTTGTTTAATAAATAGACTTTACAAGTAAGTCAAATTTCTTATGCTTCTGTCTCTTTCTTTGCCTGAACTTCATTATCCTTAATTTATGGACATGAGTAAATATATATATATATATATATATATATATATATATATATATATATATATGTATATATTTCAAGGAAATTCAGCTGCCTTACCTGTTTTCGCTTATTGCACTTGGTCGACAGTGTGAGATCGAAGTCCATGGAATTAATCGTGGAAAGGGTTTAGATGTACACTTGTCGTTAGCTGTTGCTCTGAGCATCATGTAGATAATAGTACGTTTAGGCATGGTCCTACCCCCAGTTTTGAGGGAGAGCACCCTGTTCCCCACCCCCTTGTTACAAAGGCTCTGTACATTTAAAACATTCATGAATTTTAAGGATTTAAGCCCACGGCCTACAGCACATCAGTCAGTGTCACTAACCACAATATCGGAGGGGAGGCAGCTGACTTACATGAATGCGGATAAATAAACGAGGGAAGTAATATTTAATAACCTGCAAGTTAATTAGCGTTTACTGTGCTGATGCCTTCATGTTTCAATGCAAATATTCTTCTGCAATTTAATTGGTATTCTCTTTTTCATTTTATATTTAATAAGACTTTCATGTTAAACGGAGTTTTTTTAATTCTTAATATTTTAGTAGAAGTTTTATTACATCGCTGTAAAATAATGATGGTATAATTTCATAATTATTTTTGAAAGAAGATTTCATGTGTTAATAGTTGTCTAAGTATATTTTGTATTTAGTACTAACTATAGATTACCTTTATTTTTAAACTTTTACTCTCACTTTTGAAAATACATTCTATAAAATAAAACACAATACATCAAGAAGGTGTTATGTGAATGGGTGCATAATCTTTAGGGGACAAGAGCATGTATTAGAAACGAAAGGCCAACAGCATCATTATGATTTAATATTTTTTGTTGGAAATACAAATTAAAAATACTAATAATGAATTGGCCTTATTTTGACACTAATTAAAGGTATTATGCGGACAGATTTTGACTAGTATAGTTAGTGGATGTCCTCTTTGAGAATTGCTTGCCATTAAAAGTTACAATTAGCTAATTAGATCGGCACACACTAGCAGATGTAATGCTGGCTTTTTTTCAGCCGGTCTCATGGTCCTGTTAAATTTTTAAACCATAGAAAATGAAATGAATAAAACACTTTTTTTATGTAGAACGATATCTACGAACCCCTTGAAGTAAGAGTATCATAGGTTGCAAAAAAATGTGATCATTTATCAGATGATGTGGTTCCTAATATCATCAAATATGTTGTCAGACTTAAGTGGTGGTCATTAATCAGATGAATATTCTACTGCTGTCATGAACGATTCCAGACAAAACCTCTTTGGTCAACGAGGTCCAATTCGAAGAGGGAAAATAAAAAACAAACTAAAAATTATTATATTTCAGTCTCCAAGAATTAAAGTTGAATGTGACCGAAATCGCAGCAAATGCACTGTCAGTGAAATGGTTTTCGTCATATCAGCATCCATTTTTTTAGTCACCTATCAATGGCTATTACACGTCATTGGTGTCCCCGTTACATTTCGGATCTTTGATAGGGATGCATCGGAGGTTTTGAGGGTCGATAGTTGTGATATCTCGTAATCCAATGGTTAATCCATTTCTGTAAACATAATCCAATTATAGCTTCAGCTCCAAGACGACAACCCAACGATCCTATTGTTTGATCCATCTACTTCATCATTCCAACCAATTTTTCGTTCACCAAACGTGTAAAATGATTATCGTCATACCAGCTATTGACACATTTTACGACGGTCGATGTTTCCCCATTTACATACGCTTTACTACCTTAACATTATAATGTCCTTTGTTGTAGAGATCTCTCAGATTGTAACACGTCTTAAGGCATGGGCCCAAGGCCTCCGTCACAGTGAATGCCTCATCTGGCTCTTGACTCAGCCTTCATAAGATAATGATTCGAATAATTTCTACGGTCAATTTCAGTTGTATTCTCCGAAAAACTAGGAATTTCGAACGATATGTTAACTGGCTACATGGGACAACATTTGTCCCTACATAGATCAGGACCTACCGCCCTGCACCCTTATTACTCATTCCTTCAAAAGACGGTTGTCGGTAGAGCCAGTTTGTGCGATCATAAGTCATACACATTTAATAATTTTGAGATTTTATGAGTATTCAACAACGTATGTTAGGCAATGCCTTATTTTGTGGATCACAGGTTCGGTCTACATTTGTGAAGTGGCCAAAGGCCTACTTTTGGGCAAGAGCCTATGGCCTCCAGAAATCTTAAGACGTCCTTGGTAATACACTGTAACTTTAGATACTCAACAATTGCATACTTTATCTTAAATTGTGTTATTTTTTAATTCCATCGCTTCTTTCGGATTACTCTTTCTTGGGGTCGTATTACATATGTAAGAAAATATATTTAGTTTCAATGCTTTTCATTATGATAGTATATGTCTATGTATAGACATTAGCATACATAAAAATATCCGAAAATAGAATATTTTCAAGTAATTACGCATGTACAATATATCCTTATTATTATTATAAATACTAAAGTATATTTGGATGTTTGTGTGTTCCTCTTTCACGCAAAAACAACTGAATGGATTTTAATGAAATTTTACAATGATATAGCTTATATATCAGAATAACACAAATGCTATAATGTATAACGATATTGTGGGAAGTCTCCAAAATATAATGCAAATTGTCAAGTTAGGGAAAAATTCTGCCATCTGCACAAAATCTCGCCACAGGATGTATCTATCTTTTATGTGGGACGCAAGAATTTTTCCATTTGTTTTGTCTACGCTAGTCGCCAGGAACTTCGAAGACTTGAACAGGTGGAGCGTGAGGCAGATTACAATTTTAAAATAAAATAAATACAAAAAAAGTAATATTAACGTATTACACTTCTAGATATACATTATTTACACTATTTTAAGCGTTCATTACACAAAATTTATAACAATGTGTTTCTTTCACAGAGCAGAGATCAGCTTAAGACAGTTTTTCTCAAATTGTGGGGAGCGCCCCCTAGGGGGCGTCATAACCCTACAAGGGGGGCGCGAACTTATCAAAAAGTCGAATAAAAAGATTACTTTTTTTAAAAAAAAATATTAATTTACGGAAAGGAAGCAAAAAAAGCGTTCTGACATAATAAAAATTAAAATACACACTTACATTGATATACTACACTTATACATGTATCAATACTGCACGATGTGTTTCATACTTAATTTAAAAATATTAAGTTAAGAACAAGCTTAATAATGTCCAGTGTCCCCATGGGCATGTCATCAAAGGATACACACAATTGAACATTTATCTTGATAATTTGTATGGTTTATAATTAGAGTAGCATTGCAAGTTTTCGTCAAAGTGTACTATTATTCAATTTTATATATTGTGATTATAGGGAGGGGGGCGCGAGGAAAATTATGATAGAAAATTGGGTCACAAGTATAGAACGTTTGAGAATCACTGGCTTATAAAGTTGTTTTCAAAAATCGACCCACAAGGGAGTTACGGGGAGTTATAAATAAAAAAAAATCCTTTTATCAGCTATTAGATTTACAGACATAACATTTAACCACTTAACAGTTTCATTTATTTTCCAAAATCGTTCAAAAAATGTCAATTTTTTTTATTGCAGTTAATAATATTTTTCTTTTTTATAAAACGATAATTACAAGTAAAATCGTTGTAACTACGAAAATGAACTATTTAGAGTGCTTTTAAATGTTCATAGGTTATTCCCAAATTATTGCTTTTTTCGAGCACTAACGATGCACGAGAAAGCGCACTTTTACAGGTATATGTAAAAATTTAAAATAATTAAAAACATTTTCAAACTTACCAGTATATATTTCCTTTATTGTAACAGTTCTTTATGATTACAAATCCAATTTGTTATGATACAGTTTTTTGAAACAAGGTGTCAAGCACAGTCCAACATCACAGTCCGGGCAAAAGTATCGTGTTTCTTTTCTAATTATTTTTCTGTTGTCATTTTTCTTCAGCGAACAAACATAGCACTTTCTTGCAGGTCTCAGCTTCTTTTCACTTGGTGCAATTACTTCCAAGAAGTGCCTTTCAGTCAATCTCATTGGATTGGGTTGAAATGCCAGGACGCGGCCTTTCTTTCCTGACACTTCTCCATATCTTTCTATCAGGCAATCAACAATGTCCATTCTAAACTGCAAATGAGAGTCTTTTCCACCATTTTTTTTGTACAACACAAAACTTATGCACAAACATATGTCCAATAGATGAAAGAATATTTTTGTAATACTTCTTTTTCCCCTTTTTTTTTTTTTTATCAAAGGGTAATTTGTAAGATGTTTGTCCAATCGATCTACACCACCCATTGTGTTGTTATATTCCATAACTGCTTTAGGTTCTCTTCTTATCTCATTTTTATGACTCTGTACTTGAACCATTTCAGAATTATGTATTGTTGAAATAAGGCACACTGCCTTCTTGTCCATCCATTTCATAACGCAAACTTTACCTCTTTGATAGGCAATCACTTGACCTTTGTCAATTTTTTTAGATAGCAGTTCTTTAGGAACATCCTTTCTTCTGGGTTTTAGTGTGCCGTACATATCAGTCAAACTTTGAATGAGAATATCTGCCAATTCCGGAGAGGAATAAAAATTATCTGTGGTGAGACAATGTCCCTTATTTAGGAGTGGTTCCATGAGAGTCATTACAACTTGTGAAGACATACACATATGCTTGTATTTTTCATCAAATAGAGTACCTTTTCCAGTGTATATAATCAATGACCACACATACCCTAATTTGGATTCACACAGCATATAACTTTTTATTCCAAATCGTGACTGTTTCAGAGGCATATATTGTTTCCAACCAAGCCTTCCTTTGAATAACATCAGACTTTCATCAATAGTAACATCTCTATCGCGTGTAACTACTTCCTTGAAACGAATGGTCAAATATTTTAGTACTGGCCAAATTTTTGATAATTCGGGGCACTCATGTGTTTCAGTAACAAATGTTTCATTATCGGAAAAATGCAAGAAACGGTAAATTAGATTGAAACGCCGATAGGACATGACTTTGGAGAAAAAGGGAGTCGATATGGAATGTCTTTTGTTCCAATATTGTTCATTTGTTGGTTTTTTGACGATGCCTTGAAGAATAATTAGAGCTATAAAAACAGGCATTTCTTCTTTTGATGTTGGCTCCCATTTTTTACTTCTGGAGTGCTTGCGAGGAATGCTGCTCCCAATAGTTTGTTAAGCATAACGATTTGTTTCGTGAACAATCAAATCAATCAAATTATTATCTATCAATGCTTCATAATATTGCATTTTACCAGAGCTTGCATCATAATCTAAATGAATTTCAGGCGTATTAGTGAATGCAAATCTCGGAGGAGGGGCAGAAGGATTATTACAATCGATTTCATAAAAGTTTCTTGCTTGGCTAAGGTCATCGTTTTCATCGTCACTAATATCAAAGTCAAAATCGTCTGAGAAACTGTCAATACTTCCTGAATCGTTTATAGATATTTTATATAGAATCTGTTTCAGATTCAAGATCCGAATCATAATCATTAATCGGAATTATTTCCGATTCATCCATTATTGCAGGATATAAATTCCAATATTAGTCTAATACAGTGCAAAAAGTCTATCAGAATCACGCTTACAAAAACGCTAGCTAATGATGTGAATAAATTTTCCCACCTATCTAATATTCCATCCCAAAACCACTCACAAACCACTTAAAACTGGTTTTTCAACTCAATACAGTGAGCAACTATCGCCATCCATTGACAAATTCTTCAATTATACTTTAGAATTACTAGAGAGATAAAAATATGGGCAAAGCAGAAATGAAATCGGAGAAATAAATCTGAACGTACGACGTACGGGCAAATCAAGAATTGGAAAAAACTTGTGAACGTACGGTGTACGTTCAAAACTGGCAAGTGGTTAACAAATAGGATTTCTTTTCTTTTCCTTTTTTGTTGTTGTTTGTTCAGCTGAGATACATAAAAAGCTTTTTTTATTTATTTAATGTGCAATTCAGGTAAAATTAACTCATTAAAAACTTCTTTATATCCTTCAATCTCTATTATTTAATTTTTTAATTCACCCGAGCGAAGAACGGGTATTCCAGCTAGTAATATAATGTAATAAGAAATAATATCATAATAAATAAATAAAATATATAACATAAATAAAAATAAATACCTAAAATATATAAAACAATAAACAATAAATTTATAAAGAATATAATATAAAAAAATAAATACCTAAAATATATAAAACAATAAACAATAAATTTATAAAGAATATAATATAATAAAATAAATACATAAAATATATATAATATTATAAAGAATAAATATATAAAATAGATAGTATAGTAAAAGATAATTATATATTTCTTTCTTTTTTTCTTAAATGCAACTTACACACGTTTTTCTACGTGTTTCACCGACGCATATCACGCACACATGCATGCTTTCCACAAAATAACAAAAATAAAAAAAAGAAATGTTCCATGAAAGCTATAAATAAAAGCTGTGTCACTGGAACCCAACCGGGTCCTACTATAGTTAACCAAATAATTCCTATATTATTGCTGTTTTCTTTTCCGGTTTGAAGTAACTTTTAATAGGTTAACTTTTAAGTATAATCACAAAAAATTTTATTGGTTTGTAAATTGATTTGTTGATTTTATAGGTAAAAAATTAACATATTAAGAAAAATTCACAAACATTTATTAATTTGCGAAAAGATGTATCGGTCCTTTGAAAATAACTCTACAAATACATAAAAGAAATGAAGAAAACTGGCTGGAATGACAAGAAGTGGTTACAAAGAAAATTGACAGAACTTCTCCGGGTTGTACTATTCGTGCTTGCTAAGACATTGAATTGAAGAAAGGAGATAAAACTCACATATAAATTACGAACATAAGCGTTTGAGATACATCTATAATCGAATGTTCGTGAACCAAATAATTATCAAAAAATGTTTTAGTGTTATTTGTTTATTATTATCTCAATTACCTATCAAACTAAATTAATATGAAATACTTCAGTGGGTATTATGTTGATAAAACTGTGGACTAAAACACATTATTATCCAAAATCTAATATATTTTGTTTCAGAGAAGTAATAGTCAAGATTTTCTTAACCACTGATGATAAAGGAACGCATCAGGTTTTAGTATGTATTCCACTAAAAAATTACTATGTAGAAGAATAGGCCCTTCGTCACGCTAAAGGAAACTAGAGTCGGACCTCCATATAACGTACCTCTATATTACGAATTTTTCTATAAAGCGAACTTTTTCCTGGAACCAAGAACATTCCACGATTTTCTTCGTAACATAACCTCCAAATAGCGAAGAGAACTTTCTATGTAATGAACTTTTCCGATATGACTCCTCCCCCTCTATTTTTATGTGTTTCTGGATATTTCAAGTTATTATCTAATTCAGCACACCTTATATATGTCATAAACCTTGAACTGTGGTTTTAAGAGATGCCTAAATCACCAAGAGCAATATAATTTGAGCTTTTTATTCAAGAAATGCACCATTTGAACCCCACTGTCCAGTCCTTCAATATCCCATTTCACCTGTTACAAGACCGATACGAGAGAGCTCCATTAAGGAGCTCTCTCGTATCCCTGTGTCTTTGAACTAGTCTCCGTTCGTTTGTAATGTTAATCTGTCGTACTGGTAACTTGGTTTCTTCTGTATTCTTGTTGTTCATTTTTTGTTATGTCAAAACTTACGTGTTTGAGCATCAAAGAAAAAAAATTAATTCTTCGGGAAGTGGGTAAAGGCGTTAAGAAACTTTCCTTGCTGTTTTTCTTTCTTCCCTTCCTTTTCTTAATATGTAAGATATTTTAACGAAATATATATTGATTTACACAAATATGCGAATATTTACTTTTTTTAATATATAGTTAAGAATTTAAAATTTGTTTTATGTGGTTAATCAAGAAAATTAAAAGATTAGAGCCTCTATATAACGAATTTTCCATAAAACGAACTTTTTTTTCGGGATGTAGCGACTTCGTTATTTAGACGTACGACTGTAATTCCAAACTCTTCACTTCGTACGATTTCGATGTTAAGAGAGCAAGATAACATCTCGGATAGTGTCCTCATTACCTACTGATGCTAAAAATATGCAGTTCAATTCTAATAATTCTCGTCTTGTTTTATAAAATACACCCGGCATTATTTAAATATATATATAGTCTGTCATATAAAACAGTCAATATCCGTTTCCATCAATTCTGTTGTCTCGTCAAACATACTCAGAAATGAAGAACAGAGATTATTTAATATAATTTTTGGATGTAATTCAATAAAAAAGAAAAAATAATGATAATAATAAACATCCAATCTGCGTTAAGTTGCTGTGTAGTAGTATTTTGATTGCCAGAGTAAAACATGTCTTTATTGCTTCCATACATGTAATGAATACATTTTGTTATTAACTTTTCCACTAAGGATAAGTGGCCCATTATCTGGAAATCGAAGCAATATCCCCCACGATTCATCGTTCTAATAATAATTGTGCTTACAGAACAATACCCGTATTGATTTTGCGCAGATGTCCTTTTCGACGAAGGAAGCTGTTTACTTCTAGCGGCTCAATTGATTTCATCTCCCAAACAGGTGACATCTATAAATAAACGATTATCACTTAATTTGATATTGATTGCATACAGAAAATAACTGGATGTACGCTGTTAATAATTGCTTTCCATTTTATTGATTTCTCCAGCTTCTAAATTTGTTTCTCTTGCATAAAGTACAGACTGCAGTGAAGTCATTTCAATTTGTTTCTTCCGATTACGGAATATGACTACTTCTACTTTAAGATAACCAAAAGAAAAGTGTTAAATATAAAAATGTTAAAATTTAAATAGGGATGTTGTATTGTAGTTTCAAATAAGCAATTATTTTAAATTATAAAATTATTATACATTTTCTTCTTAATACCAAAATGCTTTGTTTCCCAATGACAATGCTCTAAGTTATAAAGCAACCAAAAATTTGAGACATATTTGTCCAAAAAACCATTGCTAGCGTAGTAATTTTTTTTAATTTCTTGAATTGTTTGTAAGATCTAAGTGTTAAATACCAAGAGTAAGAATTTTATAAATAAGTTTCAAATTTAAGCAGCGTTTCTCAAACTGAGAGGTGCTCCCCCTAGGGGGCATGGTCAATCTACGAGGGGGTGCAAGCATATCGAAAAGCTAAACACAAGAGATTACTTTAAAACGTTATAAATTTACTGAAAGTAAATATAAGCAAAGTACATTCTGACATAATAAAAAAATAAAAAGCATATTTACACTGATTTAACACATTTATAAATGTATCAGTACTGCACAATGTATTTTAACAATACTAAGTAAAGAAACAGTTTAATAATGACTAGCGACTCCATGAATTTGTGATACATACAATTATACACAAAAATTAACACTTTTCATGATAATTCGAGTGGTTTATAATTAATCCCTTAACTGTCGATTGAAAGACACATGGTTCGCTCCCCAGTGCCATCGTAGAGGGTGTATTGGAGAAAATAATCTAATCCTTTGAAATAAGTCAATCCTTCGCAAACACTGTCAAGGTCCATTTATCATTCCAGAGTCTTGCGAATTATTTTATAAGTAGCAGTTCACAGAAAAGATCGTACTTGGAAAAGATGTATAAATACGTCCGGGGTAATTAACGCTGTAGCTGAGCGAGTCATTCATATACGCCCGTGGCATGATTGATGGAATATTAACGTCGCACTGTTCAACTACACGAGGGCTTTTGGCGACGGACCACGTCATTTTGAACCATGGTCAAGTGACGTGGACGACATCTGAGCTGGAACCCCCCTCTCCTAACTACCACACCACACCCATGGGAGGACGTTTCTTCTCTCGACAGATTTAACGTGCATCGCTGTCCTACACGGCGGGTCTTTAGTGGTACTGGGCTCGAACTCGTGACAAGGCGAGCCACGGTCCGATACCCATACCACTCGTCTACCGCGGCCACTATACGCCCGTGGCACTTAGGAGTTTAAAGTCGTATTGTAGCTTTAGCGTCAAAGTATAGAATTGAATTTAATACATTGTTCTTGTATGGGGGGAGGGGCGCGATGAAAATTTTGATTGAATATTGGGTCTCAAATATTGAAAGTTTGAGCAGCACTGAATTAAAATGAATGTTTATTAAGATCGCAGTATTAAGCAACATAAATGCTATTGACATTAGATCTTAGAATTTTAAGCCTTAATGACGTCTGAGCTGCTTCCTATCACTTCTAACTATTACTCTGAACTAACGGGAGGACTTCAACGGCCGTGGTAGCCTAGTGGTCACGGTAACGGACTCGTGGTTGGCGTGTCATGGCATGTTCAATCAAGTCCCGCCGTTTGGGGCACGATGCACGTTAAATCTCAAACGTCCTTCCGTTGGTGTGGTGTGGTAGTTTAAAGAGAGGATGCCAGCTCAGGTGTCCTCTTTGTCACTTGAATATGTTTCAAAATTTCGTGCTCCGTCAACAAAAGCCCTCATGTAGCTGAACAGTACATTACGTCAATATTCACTCACTCAACGGGAGAACTTTGAGTGTTGAAAGATTTAATATTAATCTGCCAACTCTGCATACGGGTTGTTACGGGTTCTGCGACACTAGCGCTTTAACTCATGAGGTGTCAGTTTCGATGAGAATAATGATTTCTAATTTGTAATATTTCAAGTAAGAACAAGTAAACTTTCACAGGACTTGTTCAAACTCTAGATTAATGAAAAATAGAAGAAAAAAAATTAAATCTCAAACCATCGCCTAAATTCTTAATTTCAGTCTAAGACTGCCAGGTTTGTGATGTTTAGTAGAATGACAGTACTTTCGTTGTTAACCGAACAAGGAATATCGCGATCTTTTAACGATGAGTATATTAATTGTTAATTTAAAAGGATAGTTTTCTTTCAAACAGATTTTACCTTTATCGCTAAGTTTTCTTCTGATTTATTTTTGCTTTATAAGATTTTTAATTTTAAAAAAGATAATTTTTTTCTCATTGGTCCATTTTATTTAAAGTATCATCGAGGAAATAAAACTTTCTGCACCACGTTAAATACATGAGATACATAAAGGTACTTTAGAGGTTTTAGCCCAGAAACATGAACAAAATAATACGCTTAAATGTAAAGGAGTTTATTTCAAGCTTGTTTTATCATCATTAAAAAAGCGTAGCATTACAGAAACATATTGATTAATAAAACTATTTTGTCTGAGTATAATTATTAAGGTATCCGACTACGTTCGGAACCGTGATTTTGCAAATTCGTATAAATGGATAATATTTATGATATTTAGTGTCACTAAGACTAGAAAATGTATATAAAATTGTTTTAAGAATATTGTTACAAAAAACTATGTAAGTACAATATTTTAACAACAAATTAACACAGAATGACCAATTTTCAAAATACAATTTTCCTTTTGTGAAACATGCTTCTATTATAATAATATTTTGCCTGTATATAGCTCAGACCTCTTTACAGAGGCTCAACTAGAATTTTTGAAATATATAACCTAAAAGTGGGTTTATCCATGTCTTACGGCAACAGAGGACAGAAATTTTAAGAAAAAACACCGATCATTATTTCAATTGGTTGTAACTCTGAAACTAATGCGAATTTTTCAAAACTCATAGTTGAGCCTATGTACGGAGATCTGAGCTATATACAGGTAAACTATTATTATTATAGAAGCATTTTACACAAAAGGACAACATTTGGATAAAAGGTAATTCTAAGTTAATTTTTTGCCAAAATATTGTATTTAAATAATTTTTTGCCGAAACATTGTATTTAAATAATTTTTTTGTCCAAATGTTCTTAAAACAATTTTATACATGTATTCTAATCTAAAACGTAAAATGTTTGACTCAGAAAATGTACTTTTTAATCCCAACTATGAATACTAACAATAACAATGAAACTTGGGAATAATATTCTCTGTATTTATTGGGTAATTTATAAAAGGGCTGACTTAGGAGTCTCAGAATCCTTAAGGTATCCGAATACGTTCAGAACCGTTATTTTGAAAAAGCGCATGAATCGATACTTTTCATGATATTTAGTGTCACTTAGATTAGAATACATGTATACAATTCTTTTAAGAACATTTTGACAAAAAAAATTATTTAAAAACAATATTTTGACAAAAAATTATCTTTGGATAATCTTTTTTCAAAATTTCTCCTTTCGTGAAAAATGCTTCTATTATTTTAATGTTTTGCCTGTATATATCTGAGACCTCTCTACAGAGGCTCAACTAGATTTTTTGAAAAATTTACATTATTTTCAGAGTTACCAGCAATTGAAATAATTATCAGTGTTTGTTTTTAAAGTGCTCCCCTGTGTTTGTCGTAAAATATGGATAAACCCACTTCTAAGTTACATATTTTAAAAATTCTAGTTGAGCCTCTGTAGAGAGGTCTGAGCTATATACAAGCAAAATATTATTATAATTGAATCATTTATCACTAAAGGAGACTTTTTTGAAATCAGATTATTCTAAGTTAATGTTTTGCCAAAATATTGTTTTTAAATAATTTTTTTTGTCAAAATATCCTTAAAAGAATTGTATACATGTATTCTAATCTAAGTGACACTATATATCAGGAAAATTAGCCATTTATGCGCTTTTGAAAAATCATGGTTCCGAAAGTAGTCGGATACCTTAACAGATATCCGTGCACGCGAAAAAAACATTCTTCTTCAAACCAATATAACTTTGCAATCAAAGAAAACAATCATTTGAAATTCTTACCACATTATAATCCTATATATTTACATTATTTTTTTAAATTTTCAGAGAATTTGAGATAAAATTTTAAATTGTTATAAGGAAATATAAATGGAACAATTTTTTAAAAGTATGAAAATCAGTATTTTACACCACAACAGGATTCTGAAGTACAAAAGGGATCAAAATTTAGAAAATTAATTTTACATGGTATGAAATGTTTGCTTTTGAAGTTATATAAACGTTTAAGAAATTTAGAGGGCAAAAATATTTTAAAATACAATTATATCGAAAATTTTGAAATTTTACGAAAAAATAAATTGAAATACAAATAAATAGAAATTATATATTATTTTTTTTTGAAAATTGGTGTATAAGTTATTAAGAGCCTTATTTTGTATGTGTGTGTGTGAACGCATGTATGAACTTTTAAATTGATATCATAAATAGTTTGTGAGAAATCTTTTGGTCAAGCTAATTTTTTTTTGAAAAAAGTGAAATTAAATATACGAAATAGATAGAGTTTTCGTTTAAGTTTCACTAGTTATTTCTTAATAACTTCTTAATTTTTCTCAGTATAAACACAACTTTAGTATCGAAATGCTCAGAAATGTTGAGGCTGTAACACACACATGAAAAAATATATATTTCAAAAAATCGAAGAATGTACAATTTAAGAGTAGTGAGACATCTAAAAATTAAATTTTTTTCTCGGCATGAAGCAGTTGTAGAAGCACGTTATCGTTTTTAACAGTTTATCAAAGTCGGAAAAGCAGCAATCGAACGAATCTATAAATAATAAAGCTATTGTTAACGAAATTATAAATCGACATGTAGTATCAGAAAATTCAATTACCTAATTGTAAGCTTATGAGAATGTTTATATGTGTTTTTTAACACAATTTTCTCAGTATAAGTTTAATTCACGACTAGAGTTTGAATTATCTACTCATATATCAAGGAATTAAAATGCCATCGTTTCTTTGTATATATATCGAAATCCAGATACCTATATTTCATTATTGCTTATACAAATAAAAATGTTGCGTTAAAATATTAAATGAACTGTATTTAAATAATTATAAAATGTTATTTATTGTGTTATCGTAATTAAGAAAATAGAACTGACAACCAATCTGTAAATTTCAACTCTTTACTTATGCAAGACGGCAATTACATTTTATCTGCTTTCTGTACTGTATATTAATGCAATAAAATACTATTAATCTCAAATAAAGTTTGATACTACTTGTCCGCCACATACGACTAAATGGTGATTTTTTGTTTTTAACAACAACTTTAATTTAGCGTAAAAAGATTTAGGTAAATGCTTCGTGGCGGGAACCGCTTCTAAAGAAAGAGAACAACAACAGAATATTCAACGCAGATTCTAATACAATGAACTCAAAAACGTTGACATCGCCAAAAGGCATTAGATGGCGTTGTCCAAAAGCAAGAGAAGAAAAATGTTTATTTTACAGAAAATACTTATAAACCAGAAATTGTAAAAGGTGCTGATTTAATAGAAGTTATACATATACCAGTGACGGCGAACCTTTTTGGGTCAACGGGCCATTTTTTTCTTTAAGAAATGTTTTGGAGGTATAGACGTGCCGTCAAATAATTTTGAATTGCGATTATTGAGGGAAAAATTAAAAAAAAAACTAAATACTAACAACTCAAAAATCTTTATTTATACTTAAAAAAATACGTTTTGCACTGTATAGAAGTAAATATTTTATTTATACGTGAAATTCAAATTAAAGTAACATTAGTGGGAATTCTGTTGTGGCAGATTAGAAAACAAATATCCTGTATAAGGATTGAAGATGTTACTTTTAGTAGAGAATGCATGTTGAATTGGAGTCATCTGCGAACGGTTTCTAAAGGAGTCTTTAGTGTTATTTATCTCTGAAAATAATGACTCGCAGGCATAGATTGATGAAAATATGATTAAAATAGCATGAAGCACGGTTTTTCAAATAGCTAAATGAATCTGAAAGCGAACGCCATGCTTCCAGAATTTCGTTACTCATTTTTACTTGTATTTCTTTTTAATATTTCTATTTCAATCAATTCCCACTTTCTCCTTTTCTTCAACACACATTTTTGAATCCATATTGAACTAGACTGGGAATAAATGTGTTGCGTTTCAAATGTTTCAATTTACAACTAATTGAATCGGAACGAATTCAGTTTATTAAATGATGTCACATCAGGATACATAAAGCACTTGAGCATTTCCGATAATTCTTTGAACTGAGGAAATCTCTCTGAAACAAGCGACAGATCACTCGCGTTTGTTTGTAATAATTCATATAGAACTTTGTTATTTTGAATTAAAATTCAAACCGTTTTGATCGGTGACGTGCCCAAAATATTGTGTCGCGTGCCATTAATAGCACGTGTGCCACTGGTTCGCTATCGCTGATATATAGCATATAAATGAACATACAAAGCACATTAATAATAAAGATACAGTTTAAATAATATTAAAAATACTAAATAAATAATAATAATAAACACAATTCCATCCAAACATTGCTTATTGCGTTTAGACCAAAAGCTAGATCATTGAAATTCTTTTCGAGTAGAATATGAATTATTTGGAATATTATATTTTATTTTAATTATATAAGAATATTGTACATCAAGGTATATATGTGAAAAAAATGAAGAGATATTAAATAAAATGAAAAATGCCCGTTCAAAAATTCTTGTATGTTATGAAGTAAGAAAAATAATGAAATTCCATACAGAAGAGTAATGTAAACATAATATTTTGAAATACTAGTGTAGAGATTTAGTAGTAATCGTTTAAATATGTAAACAGACACAGTTTAAAAAGTCATGAATGTGTTTTAAAATTTAAGCATGTGTATAGTAACTTTACGTACTCCTATTAATATTGCATAGTCATTTGTTCATTATGGGCCCTTTAGAGTGTCATTCTATTCAGTCGTCTTTATTAATTTTATTTTTTCTCCTAGACATGCTAAGTTGAAATTAAATTCATTTGGTTCTCAACTGAAGAGTGAAATGCTTCGACCTTACCTTTTGATCGGAATTTTGAGGAGACTTTTTTTTAAAGTTCCACAAGCCTTTTTAAAATAAGAAACGAATAATGTGCTTGACCATTTCACGAGTGAGAGGACAGATGTCGAATCCATCTCTTGGGACCTCCCTTATCAAACGCAACTGTCTGCCTAAAAAAAAAAACCTGTTGGGTACCATTCTCTCCTTTTTTGGTGAAGAATCGAAAAATGAAATCCTGCGTCGTCAACTCTGTAATCATTCATGCCCCTTTTCATGCTCGCAAGTATGAAGAAGTTGCTCCGAGCTATGTCAAGTGAATAAAGTGCTTGGGGCAAGGGAAAGAAAACAGAATCAGAAAAAAAATAGCTGTAGTGCTTTTTAGATCACAAAGAGTCACATCCTGCTTTCGTTACAGCTAGGGATCGAAATATCGGAACAAAACTTAATACCGGTAATTGGTATTTTTTAGATCTTAATACCGGGATACCGGCTTTAATACTGGTAGTAGGAATTCTAGAAAAATAAGGAAAACATAGGTGTTTCTTCGTTTTATTTGCCAATTTTATTAGAAAGTGTAAATATCACAAAAATAATTTGTAACTTATAAATTATAACTGTATATAAAGAATCACAAAAAAGTAAAGGAATACCTTATTCATTTAAATCACAAAAGAGTGTAAATATCACTAATCAGTCTGTGGTACTATTAAAATTTTTTTAATATGATCTTAAAAAATATAATGCATCAATTGTACTGTGTTGTATGCAAATACGATATGAATAACAAAAAAATATACACATTTTAAATAAAACGAGAAGTATTACTAACTTTCTTCCCAACTACAACCTTGTTTTCACAGATACAAATATCAGACTACGAATCCTGCATAGCTGCAGTATCGCTTTGAGCTGTAATACTCGTAGGATAGTCTTGACATTTATCCTTGGATGATTCACATATTTTATCACTTCTCTTGATTGTAAAATGCAATTTTATATTAGCAGTGTAATTAATTTCGCTCGTTAAGAAGACATAAAAACTAAACCAAATACTATTTTGTCATGTCAACGATCCCTGGACAAATACTGGAGACAATTTCTAGTAAATACCGAAAAAACGGTATTTAAACTTGTGAATACTGGTATTACACAAAAAATTGTACAAATAACTCAAGATACAGGTATCCGGTATACCGGTATTGCAATCCCTAGTCACAACAATGGAATGATACATATCAAACTCCTAGGGGCTTCCAATTTTTAAAGACATTTGCTGTAAAATTTGAGAAAAGGAGCAAGTGTTGAGTTATTGCTTGTTTCATTTCTCACCAAATTTCTAAAATAAAAACTCCTTCTTTAAAATGCCTTGATAAAGTTCCGCTTTATTTTTCTTCAAACCAATTCAGAAATTTCATGTTCTTAGTACATTTTTTAGCATTTGTTCCATTTCTAACATCACTATAATAATAAAAAAAATATACCATTTTCTTTTTATATTTCATTCTTATGAGAAAGATGCGAAAAAAACTACGATAAACCTAACTTGTTCCAATCAAGGAAGCATAAATCTTAGCCTAGCTTGAATACAGCCAAAGAAAAATGTAGTAAAAAAATAATTACGTAATTTAACGACACAGTAAAATGATTTTTTTCAGGCAATTTCCACGTCATGCATATCATTGTCCTTATCACGATACTGTACTTAAATTATAATTTTTTTGGCTGTCGTAACCAGAGATAAAATGTCCAACGTAATTGAATATTCTATCCTTACTCGAAGAAAAATTGATCCTTTATAGCTGTCGTGTAAAGTAAAAAATTATTTTTCCTTAGAAAGAAATATATATATATATATATATATATATATATATATATATATATATATATATATATATATATATATATTCTAAAGAATATTTTTATTAGATTAAGGTATTTCTAAATTTATTGGATTCAGATAATTTTAATAAAGTACAATAAAAATATTCTAGATGTAAAAGGAATATAAATTCCGTATATACCACAAAATATTGTTTATTCCATAGATTATATGTTTTCATGGAAGGCATTTGATTGACGTGTTGTTGAAAAGCTGTCTCGCCATTTGAACACAGATTAAAAAGCGATGTCTCCAACAACTTCTTGAGACTGATTAAGTATTTTTTTCAGAAGCCGGAACATTTATCTAGAAACAAATATTCCTCAATTAGGTAGTGTTGTATGAATATTAAATAGCTGACTTGAAATCCTTCAGAGAAATGCTCTATATTTCGTAAATTTTAGATTTATAATATTCTGTAAACCAGGGGTTGGCAACCTTTTAGCTGTGGCGTGCCAAACAAATTTACCAATATGATTTAGTTGGCGACACAGGATATTTTTGAGATATTTCGATTATCTCGGCAATGCATACAGAATTGGAGATCAGAGAAGTCAATACTATAGTTATTTACAGTTATATTATGCATTAGATGGTATACCCGTTCTTCGCACGGGTGAATTTAAAAATTAAAAAATACAGACTGAAGGATAAAGAAGTTTTTAATGAGTTAGTTTTACAAGAATTGCATAAATTAAACAAAAAATCTTTTTACATAACTCAGCTGAACAAAAAACATTTTTGCTAAATTTTAAGTCTTTAGATATAATTGCTGATTTTTTAATTATTGTTATTATTATTTATGACGCCCCATAACTTTCTTGTGGGTCGATTTTTGAAAACATCTACCTGCTCAGCAAAAGTAACACATTGTTACAAATTTTGTGTAAGAAACGCTAAAAATAGTGTAAATAATTTTTATCTGGATGTGTAATACGTTAATATTACTTTCTGAGGCATTTATTTTATGTTAAATAGCTGTTACCCGCGACTTCATCCACGTGGAGTTTAACGAAAAAACAGTGTTTATTCACTTCGCAGAGTTTACGAAAACTTTTCTTCTACTTTGTGAATCTATGCTTCTTTTTTGTTTTATTTTTTTCTTTGCTTTTTGTTGAGCAAGGGGTGAAAGGGACGCATGTTTTTTGACACTGTCGATGGGGTGAGGACTGAAATCTTTAGGATCAAAATAGGTCTAAGTAGCAAGTAGGGTGAAACGCGAACACAAATGAAGCCGCAAGGAAGGGAGTGAAAGGGACGCATGACCTTTGACAATGCAGTTAAGGACTGTAAAATCATTAGGTTTAAGACATGAACGGGAAATGTCGCGAATGGCAGCATCCTAATCAAAGAAAAAAGTTTGATATAACTGCTAGCAATCGTTGAGACAGAAGGATCACGAAATAAAATAATCCCTTTTAAATAAAAATAATCCCTATTGAATAAAAATAGTCCCTAGTGAAAAAAATAATCCCTATTATATAAAAATAATCCCTTTTGAATAAAAATAGTCCCTAGTGAAAAAAATAATCCCTATTTGAATCGGATATTGCTGACTATTTCATTGGTTTTAATTTTTTTCTCTCGAGATCCAAATTTTTTTTTTCTACAATAAAAGTAGCCTACGATATTTCACATAACATTAGCTATCTGCAGTAAAAGTTTCGTTAACATTGGTCCAGCTGTTTTAGAGATTAGCCGGAACAAACAGACAGACAGACAAAAATTTTAAAAATTGTTTTTTTCATGTAAGTACAGTGTATACATACTTTTAAATGCATTTAGTAAAAAGCTGTTAATTTCAAATTACAAACAGACGCTTCATTTTTATTTATATGTATTGATTAATTTTGCATCCTTCAAAGATATTTCTTAACATAAAAATTAACAGCATAAAATATAACTATTTCTTCAACAAAAATAAAAATAATTAAATTGTACACATATTATGAGTTTTTTTAAACATATTTATTACTATAAGAAATAAACCAAACATCCTTTCATTAAAGATAAATAAGAAAGGAAAAAATTTATGCGAACCTACAGCTTGTTTTATATCGCAATGAGTGACTATCAGTTTACATGATTGTGAGCATTCAGTTTTTAAACAAATTCTTTACGTACTCCAAATATTTTTCAAATGAGCAAAGATTTTTTACTAGACAAACAGCACGATAGACGTTTTCTTGTACACACGTCTTAAATCCGAAAATTTTAATTTTTTTGAATAAGTTACACCAATCTGGACAGTTTTGATGAAAATATTTATAAAAAAGTTATTACAATACCTGACGTGATCACGTGTACAGTTTCCTGAATTCGACCTAAGGATTGCGTGTGAGTAACTGTATAGCTAGTGTAAGTTAAGAAGATATTCTAAATAGAAACTTAAACCTGTTTTAATTAAATGATTAAAAAGATAAATTTCGAGCTATTTTCATAACAAATATATATTTTTAATGCAATACATTTTTTGTTAATCCTTGAAGGTTATAAACAAACAAAAGCTATGGTTTGCCAACTCTCAGACACGCATAATATAATTCACCGTGCGAAAAACAAAACAAAAAATAAAAGGGGTAAAACAATTATATGCGTCTTAAGGTTTTTAATTAATACATTTTAACTAATTGCTATATTGGACAAAATTCTGAATGTAAACAATTTTGATGGTATAATTAAGAACATTTAGCACCACATACCTTCTTTTTCCTCTTGCTATCACAATGTAACACGCTTTTATTTATAAAATTGGGACTGTGGTAAAAAAAGGGAAGATTTAATAATTAAGGTGTAAAGTTAAAAATTAAGTGTTAAAAATATCTAATTATGTACGATATGGAATTATTTTGTCGTAGACGAAGAAGCGTAATTATCGTTCAAGATTACAATGAACTATAAAGTGTTAAATTTCTTATTAGAGTTAATTTATTTATAACCTTTTAGTTCATTTTATTAACAAATAATAAACGCTTGTTTTTAAAAAAAGTATTTTTCTTTAATTTTATTCAAAACTCTATCTTTCAAATTAGATATTTTTTCTTGTATTTATGGTTTGCTGATGCCCTTATAATCAATACGAAGGGTGTAATGCGTAAAATTTTTGTGAACAGTTCTAATATAACACTGAAGTTGATATACTACCAATTTGCTAACGGATAAATAATGAAATGCAAAAATGGTGTATTTTAAGAAATGTGTTACGAATTTTTAAGGTGACTGCCTACTTTGAAAATGTGGTTTTTCGTCTACGTATAATGCATTTTTTTATTTCAAAATATTATAGTTTGAACATTTTTCGTTCAAAAACAGTTTCTTTTTCCTTTACGCAAAAAATAAAGTTATAGTGATTTTAAAAAACATCACTCTCTGCAAAAGGGAACCGAAAGTGGCAGAAAATTGCATTTTTTAACTTAAATTCTACAGTTTCTTTCATTTTTTTTAATTTATAAAATATATTTCGGTAATATATATATTTCTAGTGTTTCATCCACTACTATATTATTAGTATAGTTCTTAATTGATAAAAATTGGCAACACAGACAGTCTGTTTACATTCTAGCTTGTGTTTTGCTTAGCTCTATATTTGGTCGTTTTTCATTACAAAAACTAATATCTTACGATAAAATTTTGCTTAACAGTTTTAAAAAATATCTTAAATATGGGTCATAAGAACCAATATCGCTCAAGAAAGCGAAAGTTTACAGGTAATCAGTATAGGAACAAACGCTCAAGTATAGATTCTCAGGCTAAAAATGATACGACCGTTGCAAGTAATATTGAACTGAAAACTGAAAGTGTACCAAAACTTGAAGATTTGAAGGAATTTTTTTAGAAAGTTCTGGAAATTCTAATGAAATTTTGGACATTGAATATTTGATGTCACCACATTGCTTTCAGTGTTTGCAGTACTTTGTTGTCCAGTTTATTTACATGATGAACTCAGTTTGACAGAAGACTCTAGGTATGGAATATGTTCAAACTTTTCCTTGAAATGTATAAACTGTGATTTTTTAAAAGGATTTACTTCATCTGAAAAAGTCAACAATAAATTTAAGCTGAATACTCCGATTGCTTTTTCCTTAAGAGTAACTGGAAAAGGGTACACAGCTGGAAATAAACGGTTCGGTATGTTGGCCTTTTCTTTCCAAAACAGCCTTTCGAAATCAAGAATTAAAGATTCAGCAGGCTGCATCTATAGTTTCTGTAGAAAGTATGAAAAATGCAGCAACTGAGGTGAAAAAATTAAAAACTCCCCCTTAGAATCAATAAGCTGCTGTGGCGTGTCAATGGATGGGACTTGGCAGAAGAGTGGCTACTCGTCTCACAATGGTTGCGTCAGTTACATATCCATTGACATAGGGAAATTTTTGGACATCGAAGTAATATCACATTTTTCTAGAATTTTTTCAAAGAACGCTAATGTTACAGATGCTGCTTCTAATGCACATGTTTGTTGCAATCATATGGGTTCGGCTTCAAGTATGGAGACTGTTGGAGCATATCGCATATTTGAGCGATGAGACCATCGTAAACTGCAGTACACTGATTACTATGGTGATGGGGATTCCAAAGCTAATGAATCCGAAAAAACATGTACACTCGTTATACAGTTAATAAACTAGAATGTATTGGTCACGTGTGGAAAAGGGTTGGAAGTCATCTGAGAAAGTTAGAAAAATCTGTGAAAGGATTGGGAAGAAAGGGAAAATTGACGGATAATTTTATTGAAAAATTACAAAATTATTATGGAATAGCAATCCACAGTAATTCAAAAAATTTAGCAAACATGCAAAACGCAGTTATTGCTGCGTTTTATCACTCATGTTCCAGTACTAAAAAGCCTATGCATGGTCAATGCCCAACAGTTACAGATAGTTGGTGCAAATTTCAAAGATCAAAAGCATTTGGTAAAATATTCACCGCCAATGCCCCTGGACTCCCACAAAATATTTTAAATATTTTTAAACCACACTTCTTTAAACTATGTGATCAAAAACTTTTAGAAAAGTGCTTACACGGATTGACTCAGAATGCCAACAAGAGTTTCAATGGTGTTTTGTGGAACATAGCTCCAAAACAAAACTGTTGAACTCCAATCTTTGAAATTAGGGGCATATATAACAGTTCTACAATTTAATGAAGGTGCTAGTGGCTAATTAAAAGTGATAAATAAGCTGGGGTTTAATGCTGGTAGCTATATGATACGTGTATTAAAATTGTATGACTCTCGACGAATTAACAACGCAGAAAGACATTCATTACCCATTACAAAATTAAAAAGAAAAAAAAAAAACACGAGTTCTCAGAAAGAAAAAAGGGTTGCACCAGGAAGAAAAGGAAGGTGTGACATATCATCCAGGGGAATTTTAGACAAGTTTGTGATGTACGTGTACCTTTTAATGGTAAGATAAAACTTTAAATGAGTTTTTCTCAAAATTTTGTTTTTGAAAGAAACCCTTTACCATTTACATGATATCTTAAGAACCAAACAAGGTAACCTTTTTAAATTCATTGGCAATGTTTATTATACTGTTTTTCATAAAGTGAACTAAATGTTTTGTTGTATTTAAAATATTATTTACGATAGTTTTTATAAATATAAAAAACTTAAAAAATATCAAAATTTTCATATTGTTATGTGTAATTGACTGTAATTTTTTTATATTTTAATATTTCTCTTAGAGTTTGGCTCATTTTGAAGAACACCATAATATTTATGTTGTATATAGAGAAAATTGTGATAATTGTATTAGAAATTTTTATACAGTGTTACCCATTTTGGTAAAAATTCGGTTAAATTTCCTTGAAAACCACAATTTTTTCTAAAAGTACAATATTTACTTAACATTTTTACTGTATTTACATATTTTTTTTTTATTTTCTTCCTAAAAACACTCAATTTGTTTCCAAAATCTGTTTTTATGAAAAATTTGATCCGAAGGAAGGCAGTCACCTTAAATCATTTCTTTCCATCGTATGTTTGTTTTATCATTTACAAATCATTAATTCAATATAAAATGAAACATAAAGGCATACAGATATGATCTAAAAACGTACCATAACTTAAAAATCAACTAAAATGTTTCTGAGCATGTATTTATAAAATTTTACTATTTGATTAGTAAATTCAAATACTGATTTTGTCGCTAGTCTGTAAATTTCTCCTTTGCTCATTCGAAGTATTTTAAAGATTAAATAAGTAAAACTACACTCATTTTCAATGATATATAAACGAATTATTTCTTGAATCGGGATATAAATACGCAAAGAAAAAAAATAAAGAACATAGAAAATACATTTTCAGAGCTCAAACACATCCGATTCATGATATTATATAAGGGCTCATTGGTCCGGAAGCCTTCTCTCGTGCTTTGTATCAAACATCATGTCTCGAGGGACAAAAAGCGTTTGCTTCCTGATAAGGATATTTCTTCGTCTGAGCAGCAATTTATAAAATGATTACTTGTGTCTTTACTGGAAGAATTTCATCCCCGAAGGATTCTAGGAGCTTATTTGTTGCCAGCAATTTGTATTACCAAGTTTTATTTCCAGTTCCAAGCTCAGGTAATCTTATAATGTAGTTTTATTATGCATTAACGTCTTAATTTCATCTACCCGAATAGTAATTACAAGAAACCACATAATTTTAAACCTCGGTCGAGAGTGAAGGATATGACACATTAACTAGCACTTCTTTCTCCCTACCTCACCCTCTATAGCAGTTTCGACATCCACAAATGTAGCATATCAGCTTTTCTACAAGGCTTGTCTTCAGTACCACCCAGATTCGAATGCAATCGTCAAAAACACCAACAATGAGTTTCCAGTCTTGATGAATGGACTACAATGGTCATAGAAAAAGCAAGTTTAAAGACAGTTTATGACATTTTTAAACATAGTAAAATTTACATAATATTTTGAGTATAAATAATGATCCTTACGTGTGAAAAATATTAAAAATTGGAGATAATTTATTTTATAAACAATTTAGAAAACGACCTAATTAATAATATTAGTTTTCTAACCAATTAATTTTATTTGTGTATTTATTTTTCTAAATTTAAATATAAAACATACATAAAAGAATTTCAAATAAAAATCTGATTTCTGGCGTCAAAATGAAGAATACAAATTTTCCTTCACATTAGGAACGGCTGCAGGCAATTTCAGAAATTTAACTTTATAATTAAATAACGTACTTCATAATTTTTACTGAAAAATACCGAATTGTTTTACAAAATCCAAATTATTTGTTAAGGAAGCTCAGGGCTGTTACATTTCTCTAGAGGTCTGAAAGTATAAACAATTTTCAAACAGGTATATATTTTTTTTTCAATTTAAATTAAATAATTCGAATCTTTTACACATTTCTTATAAATGAATGGAGCTTCAGAAAAGTATAAAATATTTAAAATATAATCATAATTTTAAAAATTATAAGCATATGAAAATAAGAAACTTTTCTATCAGCAATATTTATTAAGTTTTACATCGTGCATGCTATTTTCTAAAATCGTAGCTTTAAATACTATCTATAAGTTGATCAATAAAGTTAAATGTATTCTCATTAGACTGTAGCTGTTTTTTAAATAGAATAATGACTTACATATTTTAATAAATTAAAGAAATATATTTTTTTAAAATATTTAAAAAAATTACAATGTTTTACAAATATTTTGAAATACAAAAGATATATAATACTAAAATTAGGTAGGGCTTAAAGATTATGATGCATTTTATAATTCTATAAAATTGTATACATCAGAGGCTACTATTTTAGAAAATAGTGTGCGCGCAACGAAAAAATACTAAATATTTATCATAGAATTTTCATATGCTTATGATTTTTAAAATTATAATTATATTTTAAACATTTTATACTTTTCTGAAGCACCATTCTTTTATAAATAATGTGTAAAAGATTCGAATACTTCAATTTAAATTGAAAAGAATTGCACCTGTTTGAAAATTGTTCATATTTTCAGATCTCTAGAAAAATTTAACACCCCTGAGACTTTTAAATTATTTTTAAATATCTATTATTTTTATAAGATTTAAAATTAAATTCGCTATCTAGCACTTAACTCATATTTTTTTCATTTCAGCTTTAAGTATCAAACTAATCACACATTTATTTCTTCGGAACATATGGCCTAGCCAATAAACAGATCGTTCTATTTAATAGCCCATATGCAGCATTAACTTTCAAGTATAACCATAAAAGCCATAATACTTACCTCATCGGTGTTTTAAGTGGTAAAATACTTAAATTTCACTGTGGCGTTCTTAGACTCTCTCTGCTCAGCTTCAGAGCTTGTATAGATTTCATCAAATATAAAGATCCTTATATATATATATATATATATGTGTGTGTGTGTGTGTGTGTGTGTGTGTTTGGATGGGGAAAAATAAATCCATTATTTTTGTATGAAATTTAAGACTTTATTTAACTTATTTTGGATTGTCCGATTTGGATCAAATATTCACTGTTTCGTTGTATAATTTTTTTTGCCATTTTAAAGGTAGCCTCATAATGCCTCTCTCATTGAAGTCTTGGTCATTTTTGGCGAAAACCTCTAGTAATCGATTTTCACAATCTTGTTTTGATTCCTATTTCTTATCACTGAGGAAGTTTTGCCATGCGAGAAAAGGTGGTAATGGCTTGGTGATAGGTCCGAAATGTATGGTGGATGCATTAAAACCTCCCAATCAAGCTCCCAGATTTTCTGGCGATCCACTACTGACGTAAGTGGCCTGGTGTTATCCTGATGGATCTCCACACCTCTTTTGTCAGCTTATTCTGACCGTTTCTGGTCAATCGCTAGCTTTAAACGGTCCAGTTGTTGACGGTAGAGATCTGAATTTAGTGTTTGTTCAAACGGAAACAACTCGTAATAAACTTTTCCTATCCAGTCCCACCAATTGCACCTTAGAAACTTCGTGGTCGTGTTAGTCCTGGTTGTGCAACCGTTTGAGCTACTTCACCGCGTTTTGACCGCTGTCGTTTCACACAGTATTGTCGTATGTGACCCATTTCTCATCCTCAGTCACCATCCGCTTAAGGAATCGATCCATTTCATTCCGTTTGGCCAAGGCTTCGCAGATGGAAGTTCGATCCATCATGTGTTTGGTGTTAAATGGTGGGGCAACTAAACATCGAGCTTCTTTTTGAATCCAACTTTGCGCAAATGGTTTAAAACTATTTTATGGTAGATTTTTAGCTCCTGGGCTATACTACGACTACTAACATGTCGGTCAACTTTGATTATTTCTGTGTCTTTATTGACATTTTCGACGACAGGCCTGCCTGTGCGAGGTGCCCCTTTCACATTCATGATCGATGAAACAAAATTTGCACTTAAACAGTTGTTGAAGAATCAGCACCATAAACATCATTCAAAATATCAGCCGCTAGTCTTGCTTTTTTGCCTTTATCAAAGAAAATTTGTAAAATGTACCGAATTTTCTCTTTGTTGACTTTCATTTTTAACCCACTGTAATTCACACTGAATGGACCAGACAAACAACCGCAAAATATGTTTTTTAGTGTGAAATGTTACATTGATAACGAGCATAAATTTGAATTTGTTAGATCGATACCTCACGAGATATCGGCATTACAGCCATCTACCGAAACAATAATGGGTTTCTTTTCCCCCAAACATATATATATATATATATATATATATATATATATATATATATATATATATATATATATATGAAAGTTTATATATGTATATGTATGGGGAGGGAGAATTGTGTAATGATGTTATTTTCATGGTAGAGAGATCCACTAAGAACGGATTTTGCGAAATTCGAGACCCAAGGGGATTTATGAGGACTTTCGGGACATTTTGATTAATATTCCCATTTCCGAACTATTGCATCTACAGACTTGAAATTTAAGAGACACTTTCCTGTTATGGAATAGAGATCGTTAGAAAAGCAATTTTGCGAAATTCGAATCCTAAGAGGCGTTGCTAGGGTTTCAGGGGCATTATAGATAAATATTCCCTTTTTTGGATTAGTAGACCAGCAGACTTGATATTTGACATAAGTGTTATTTTTTGGAATAGAAATTCACTATTGTGTTTTGCAAAAATACATTGTAGGGAATGGAGATATTGGAGCGTAAATTATACTTCTACTTCATTTATAGGAATTATTATTATTCTTTTCCGGTCCTTTTCCTAAATCAAGAAGTGAGAGAGAGAGTTATAAGATTTTTAATACAATCTAACGCTTAATTCTTAGATATGAAATATGTATATATGTTTTGCATATATATACTCAATAGGGCCATTTCTTCCACTACCATGTGATAGGGACTTACTTTCACTTGTGTGTCTCTCATAAAAATTTCTCCTGCATAAAAGCACGTACATTTCGTAATTTGTTTCAACTAAAGTAATTGAAATAAAAAAAAAAGCCTTTTAAAAAGCCCTTCGCAGCCTTTAATAGAGAAGGGGATTGCAATAACTTTCCAGCTTTTGTAAATGAAATGCATCCATTTTAAGTTTCAACACCTAGATATATCAGCAAATGTAAGAAAGTTTGTGTTAGCATTAAATTACAGAATGAAATTATTTTTCAATATGCATCTAAAATAATATGTTTTAGATTATGAAAGGGATGGTAGAATAATATGCATTCAGGGAGCAATAGAATAATATTAAGTGAAATGCACTTTCAAACACATTTCTTAAAATTAGGACAAAAAATACATACAAGAGTAAACCTAACATAGCAAGAAAAAAATGGGGGTTACTGCTTACACTTTTTAGTACAAAGAGACGGTGTTTTATATTTTAACAAAACAAATCTATGAAGAAATATTTTTTTCAGAAATATATCAAAAATTTTGAAATATGAAAACAATTACAAGAAATATAGATTCAATTACATTATTTAAATTTTGTCGATAAGGAGATACACATAACTCTTTAATATCACAAAAATGGGCAAAAAACACGCATTGTTATGTAGGAAGTCAAATTCTACAAGGGATATGGTTCGATTTGATATCTCAAGAGATATTTACCCAATAATGTAATCTCAAACTCTCTACTTTATTATTTCCAAATTTACAGAAAAGGCATTTAACGCTTAGAATTTGTAAGCGGTAAGAAAAAGCAAGGTCTTCAATGCTCCAAACAGGCTCCATTGGGTTCATATCTCAATTGGTTACTTTATTCAAAGGTCACTACTTCGACCACTAGTTAACCCTCTCGCTACGTAGTTATTTCCTCAAAGAAGGTTTAAAATTTGAGCATTTTCGTCTTACATATTTCAAAAATCTACATATTAAATTCACATTTTACAGTTAAGATATACAAATATTTTTGTAAAAGAGTTTTTTTTTAAAAAATGTAGAATTATATCATAAAAATATTAACATACAAACCTAAACAAGAACAGCATGGGTTGCACAGCTAAAACGTTGGAAAAAAAGCATACCCGTTGAAATCTCGGGCAGCATATATTTTGCTACATGTACGTTGCATGTGAGAATCACGGGATGCGCAGCGAGACGGTGAACAAGGAGGATGAAGGAAGGGGGTTGGAAGTTGGGGTTAATATTGCCAAAAGAAATTCATTTCTAACAACCACATATAAAAGGCTAATACAGGCTTGTGTATAGCATCACTTCTGTTTTAATTCACCAGTGACCATTTGGAAATGAAAATTGAGTCATAGTTTTGATAAAGAACCTAATTCTCATCATGTACTCTTTTCTAAAGTATAGCACATATTCAATCATAGATTGGTCTAGGCTACATCATTTCTCTAGGTCCCAGTGGGCACTTACTAGGATAAATTCATCCATATTCACTGATTAAAAGCCCTTATTCACAAATAATGAATACATAATTGTGTCCTGCTTTTGATGAAATGCAAATCAAAAATATGCTGTAATGTAATCGGACAGTATAGAATCAGCTTCGTCCTACCAAAAGGAGAAAGATGTTGGCTGAAAATAGCAAGAAGCGATGGCAGAAATCTTCTAAAACTGTTGATGAAAAAAACAGTAATAGTATGGTATTGCAGAGAGATACATTATCTGAACCGAGTACATCTTCCCAACCTGAGGCAAGCTATATTTTCACCCACAAGGCTGTGTTTTCTGAATTATTGCAGAAAGTTCCTTGTAGATATTGTACAAACTGTACCCTTGTTATAAAACAACACCATTTCATGGGGTATTCTACAAAGATGGAGCTTTTATACGAATCACACACACATGTCATGGAATCTATGGAAGTGTTTTTTCAAGTTTCCAAGAAGAGGCCAAAAATTCACATGATATAAACAGCAAACTGGAAAGTGCCTTCCTATCCATAGGCAGAGGACATGTTGCTTTGGAAACGTTTTCATCTGTGCTCAACATGCCAACAATGGACCGAAAAACATTTGCCAAATGCATGCACAACTTATCCGTGAAAAACAAAGAGGTGAAGAAAAAAATGCTAGAAATGTCACGTCAAGCTGCTAGAGAAGCTCACGTAAAAGTTGATGCTTCTCTAAAAAATCAGGAAATAATTGATGTGAGTGTGTCATATGACGGTACTTGGCAAAAGCGAGGACATACATCTAACCTAGGATTAGGAATAATCATCGATATCCTTAGTGGACTTGTCCTTGACTTTGAAGTATTGTCGAAATACTGTCAGAATTGTGTAGTTGCTGGTCGAGATATGGGAGTCTATAGTGCCGAGTTTTACATATGGCAAAAAGGACATGCGGATGAGTGTGATAAAAATTTTGATGGAACTTCTGGAGCCATGGAGATGCACGCTGCACTAATTATGTGGAGGTGGTCAATTAGTGATTGCCAAATGAGATTCGTTTCCATGCTGAGTGATGGTGACTCAAAAACTTTTCAATTTTTGTAGGACAATAAAATATATGGTTCTGATATAAAAATAGAAAAGGAAGAGTGCCTGAATCATATTGCAAAGAGGCTAGGCACATCTCGTTACGTAACAAAGTGAAAGAATGGAAGGTGAAAAAAGTGATTCTTGGTGGGCGTAAGCAGGGAAGCCTTACAGATAAAAACATCACAAAGCTGCAAAATTACTATAGAAAGGCAATCAAAGATAATGTCCCTGATACCGATAAAATGAAAACTGCTATATATGCCAGCCTGATGCATTGCTCGTCAACTGACAAAAAGCCTATGCAGGGTAAGTGTCCTGAAGGGGAATCATCATGGTGTTTCTATAGAAGAGCTATAGCCAAAGGTGAAACCCCAGGGTCACACAGTTCCATGAGAACTTACTTGTTGCCACAAGTAGTGGAGAAATTTATGCCTGTTTATCAACGTTTAGCTTCAGACACCATTCTTGAAAGATGCGTAGCAGGCAAGACGCAAAATTCGAATGAAAGTCTGCATAGCTGCATTTGGCGAAAATGCCCAAACGTCTCCAAAAGGAGGCTGGAAACAAAAGTAACGGATGCCATCACAAAGCACAAATTGGGCTATGTGAAATTTCTTGAAGCGAAAGAGGACTCATGCCTAATTGACAGCTTTTCTTTGACTATTGCAGAAAGACAAGATAAACGACACATTTCTCACAATATTTCTACGAAACAAAAGAAAATAAAAAGAAATGCCATGAATACAAATGCAGCCTATAGTGCCGGTGCTTTTTAAATTTTTTTTATCAGACTTAGCAAACAGTTTTCTTGTTATGTGTGATTAGATTTATTATTTTTTTTGAATTTTTGTAATTTAATTGTATTAAAATACTTTATTTTTACTCATTGCGATTAATGAAATATATAATATATTATCTGGTTGATGAAACAATAATGAAATACATTCTGTTAATTTACTTTAGATTTTATTGGAATGTTCTTGCTTACTTCAATTTGTATCACTATATATATTACATGTCAATGTGTCTGTTACAATAAATATTGCAGAATCTTATCTATCTATTCTATGTTTATCTTATCTTTATGATATTAGTGTTTTTCAAATTTATATGAATGTCTTCAATTGTTTTTTTAAAAAAAACTAAGTTTTTTCCTATAGAATAAAAATAGCTGTTTTTCTAAAAATGAAAGTTTCCTCGAAAACATTGAATTTTTGTAATTTCATCCTTTTGAAATACTTTATTTTTACTCATTAAGATTAATGAAATATATAATATACTATCTGGTTGAGATAAAACAATGAAATACATTCTGCTAATTTACTTCAGATATTATAAGAAAGTTGTAGCTTACTTCAATTTTTATCACTGTATATACCACGTGTTAATGTGACTGTTACAATAAATATTGCAGAACCTTATGTACATATATTCTGCATCTATCTTATATTTGTATGATATTAAGGTTTTTCAAATTCCTATTTATATCTTTAATTTTTTTTTTAAAAAAAAAGTTAATTTCCTTTAAAATAAAAAAGCTGTTTTTCTCAGAATCAAAAATTTGTCTGGAAACAGAAACTCAAAATGTTCCATGCGTTGCAATTTTTGTCGAATTATAACAAAACTTTCCAAAACTATTCATCTAATGTATACTTAAAAATTCTTGGATGCATTGTAGTAATAGTGATAGGGTGAAAGAAGAAATTAAAGTTTTTTATGTAGGAAATCATTAAAATTCTTGAAATTTTTATATAAAAATTTGCGTTTACCCATATTTTGTAAATCATCATATAAAACATTACATTGTATGCATATATTTGTAAAGAATTGCTTAAAGAAGTTAAATCAGGTGAAAATATGAAATTTTAAAAAAAATCAAAACGCATGGAACGTTTTGAAATTTTTAAATTTTCGTTAACACTTTTTTTTTCATTTTAAATTTCTTAAAAACTAATCATTTTTTTCTCACAAAATTTTTTATATGGTTTTAGTTCTAAGTTACATACATCCAGTAAAAATTTGGGGCATGTTTGTAAAAAATTAAATTTTTTTTTTTTTTTTTACTGTCCACTGTAGCCTTAAGTTTTTATGTGAGGCTTTTCTTGAAAACCATCAATTATCGACTGGCTCAGGTAAAAGAGCTGGTCGGTAGTACTATGATGGGTTTGGAAAGCTGTTTGATAGAAGTGAAGTTTTTTGTTTTCAATAAGCCAGTTCATAAGTCTACGGTGGATAACCCGTTCCATGAGCTTGCAGAGGGGGATGGTGAGGGAAATTGGCCTGTATATAGTTTTTGCACTCTGAAGAATTCTTGTTTGGTTTCAGAATTGGAATGACGGTGGAAAGTTTCCAGATTTTGGGCAATTTGCCAGTAGCCCAAGAAAGGTTAAAAATTTCCAATAGTTCTTTTGTTGCAAGATTTCCAAAGTGTTGGACCATGCGGCAAAAAATAACATCCGGACCAGGGGCTTTGCCGGGATATATTTTAGCAATGGCAGCTTCTAGCTCTTCCATTAAGAATGGAATTGTGGAGATATTTTTATCGTTATATAATTTTGAGTCTTGAATGGTTTTCCTGTAGGTACGCAGCAGTTTCCTGTCACTTGCGTTGAAGGTTAGCTTGCTTTTGTTTTCATAGTGCTTTGCTAGTAGGTAAGCAGTTTCCTTATTTGTGGCTGCATCTCTTCCAGAGAACTGTTGATGACTAGAAACACGTTACTTGGTTTGACGAATCTTATTTCCAATTAAATCGTGCTGATGGATGTGTACGGGTATGGAGACAACCTCATGAATCCATGGACCTTACATGTCAATAGGGAACTGTTAAAGCTGGTGACGGCTCTGTGATGGTATAGGTCGTGTGCATTTGGCACGATATGGTACCCCTGATACGTCTAGAAACGAATCTGACAGGTGACTGGTACGTTAGCATCCTTACTGATCACCTGGACCTGTTCATGTCTAATGTGAATTTCGACGGACTTGGGGAATTTCACCAAGACTCTCCCACACGCTCAGAAGTGATACATATTGGCTCCAGGTGCATTCATCTGAATTTTGACACTTCCGCTGGCCCCCCAAATCCCCTGACTTGAACGGCATTTATCGAATCCATTTCACGTCGTGTTGCGATATTTCTGTGTGCTCGTTGGGGACCTACGCGATATTAGGCAGGGTTTTTTTAGCTCGTAAGTGTATATGCATCTGGTTCAGGTTTACTCCACCGTAAACGACAGGTTGATTATTATTTGACCATTATGCTCGTCCGGAATCTAGGAATTCTACTAAAACGCGTCTTATACTGAGGACAAGCTGCAATGATGTTTACAGATACAAAACGTTCAGGTTGTAACTCTTCATTTAAAATGAATGATGTCTTCTGTCTGCTTGCCGTTATCGTGTGTTTCTAATGATACAAGTCAGGAGTAAACACTTTGTTGGTTCTGTCAAAAATATTACATAATGCTATTATGTGGTTGTCGAAAAGGTCAATGGAATTTTTTTCGTGTGTAAAAAATATGGCTTGTGGAAACTAAACCCCTTTGAATAAAAGTTATATTATTTGATTGTGATTTAAAGTTAGAACTTATTCCTAAGATTGAATGTTGTCACGCCTTTGTTGGATAAATACTGAGTTTGAACAATTTGACTTTCAAGGATGGAAAAACTTTCCAATCACATATATAAGAAATTTAAAAATGCTTAAATCTTTTAATCGTTGTACAACTAAATCAGCAAAATCAGTATATAATCTATGTAGGCAAAAATCCTAGTGGTCACAGAAAAGTATTCAAAGATAAGATTTTTCATAAAAATACCTAAACACGCGATATTTTGTTCTTAGAAATATAAGTAAACCTTTTAAAAACTTCCTAAAAATATTATATATGTAAAAGAGAAGAGAGTAGAAACACATAAAATAAATAACTTTTTTATTTGAAAAAATTCCCCGAATTACTTGATGATGTCGTAATCTATAATAAAGATGTATAATTAAAATAAAGAAGAATGAAACGTATTTGAAAAAAAATTGAGTTCTTAATTAAGTTAATTTGAAAAATGTTCTTAAGGCATTCTCTAAAGTACAATATTTCTATACTTAGAGATAGATATATAGATACGATATAGATACGAGATTATTATATTAAATAGTATTTATATAGATACTATTATAGAATAGTGTTTATATAGATATTTATATTAAATATATAGTATTTATATCTATATAAATAATTATTTATATAGATACGATTCTTAAATTAAATTATCCTAAATGGTAAGTTTAGCAATTGAAACTTCCCCAGCGGGTTAATTTAATATTTAGAAGTAACTCGACCTCCTTGAATATTCATAGTTTCATGGAGAAATTCTGACATCCACGGTCTAATCATGCAGCTGAAATCCAGATGAAGGGGAATGACGATGCGACCGCCTAATAAAGAGCACTCGACTTTTAATTAGCCTGCCCAAAAGGGAGATCTTCAATTAAATCCCAATTCAAACTCTGCCTGAGGATATGAATATTCGGAATAAGCTTCACATTACTTACAAAATGGAGATCATGGGCAATTTACCTACTACTCCAGCGCTTCTCAAACTGTGGGGCGCCCCCTTAAGGGGGCATAATAGCCCTAGGAAGGGGGTGAGAAATAAAATATATTTCAAGAAAATTATTAATTTATCGAAATTAAACAAACAAAATACATTTTGACATAACAATAATAATAAAAACGTTTATAATTATAAATGTATCAGTAATGCACAATATGTTTTATAATTAGTTCACAATACTAATTTTAGAACAAGTTTAATAAATACCAGCGACTCCATGGGCTTGTCATATATAAAATAAAATGCAAAACTTAACACTTATCTTGATAATTTGTACATTCTATAATTATTCCTTAATTTGCCGATTAAAAGTTACGTGATTAGCTGCCGAATGACACCGTTTTGCACGTAAGCACGCATTTGTGGTGTATTAAGTGGCGGGTGAAGGGAATAAATAATAAAATCCAATGAAATATATATAAGTAAATACTTGACAAAATCTGTCAAGATCTTTCTTTTGCATTCTAAAGCCTACAGCATAACTTTATAGATGGCAGTGAACAGAAAAGATCGTATATCGATGAGGCGTATATATACGTCCACGACAATTTATGAACTACCTGAATGAGACGTTTATATACGATGGTGGCACTTAAGAGGTTGGAGTCGCATTGTAGCCTTAGCGCAGCGTTTCTCAAACTGTGGGGCGCGCCCCCATGAGGGGGCGTGATAACTCTGCAAGGGGGCGCGAGCATATTAAAAAATCGAAAACAAAATATTTTAAAAGATTATTAATTTAATGAAAGAGTAAACAAACGCGAGAAATGCATTCTGACTTAAAAAAATTAAATTAACATTTGCACTGATATAATATACTGTTACGAATTTAGTCTTATTCTAATTGTTTCTACTCATTTGTGTTCATTTCTACAGTTTAATTTGTCGTATCTAATGTGATTTCAACCCTGTTTACCTGTAATATCATTTCCACTGCATTGCACGGTCCCCATGCTTTAACATTGGTTTAAATGGTAAACTCGCCAAATATTGCAGCTAGCGCCAAGTTGGCGACGGATTTGGCGACTTAATTTTTGGCGCCAAATTTGGCGCCAAATTTGGCGATATGTCACCAAATGTGGGCGATAAGCTTGGCGGCCATGGCAACCCTGCTCCTAATAACCCTGTCTGGCAACCCTATCGCGGTATTGTAACACTATGTATTGAGCTTTTCTCATACCTTCCGGATTTTCTAGACCTTTTTCTATTTCTAGATTATTCTGGCAAGTGCCAGAGGTTTCTGACCGAAAGGTATAAAAGGGCCCGAGCCGGCTAGTTAGTCAGTCAGATCTCAGCTTTCAAGCAAGTGATACCTCTCCGTGTTTTAAAAGAGAGAGACGATTGCATAGTGAGTGTGTTATTGTTTTTATTGAGTTATTATTTTTGTGCTGAGTGTTTACTATTGTTTTTGTTAGTGTATTGCATCTGTGTTATCAGTATTTTCATCGATTGTACGTGAATTTCTCGAACTGTTCTACAATTTGTGGAGGACTGTTTTGGCCAAGAATAAAATTGTTTTGGATTCCGCTCTTCGGCTTCAATCATTTCGAATCCCCGAAAACGCAACAATTGGTGTCAGAAGTGGGATTGAATGCCAACAACAAGAGCGATGGAGGCCCAGTTCCAGACTCTTCTAGAAAAATTGTCTGAAATGAAATCGGAGTTGACCGCCAGCATGAATGCCAACATGGGCGAAATGAAATCGGAGTTGACCGCCAGCATGAATGCCAATATGGGCGAAATGAAATCGGAGTTGACCGCCAGCATGAATGCCAATATGGACGAATTGAATACCAAGCTTACTAACGTAAACGAGCAGATCAGCGCCAATATGGACGAGTTGAATAACAAACTGACCGCGAACAAGGAAGAGTTGAAAAGTGATTTGAAGGGCATTGGCGACAAATTGACGACTGTGGACAAGAAATTTGAAGAAATGGAAGGAAGAATCGAGTCGGTTGAAAATAAATTCGAAGATATGGAGAGCAAACTAGAGAAATTGAAGCAGAAAGTCATGACTGGTCAAGGGGATGAATTTAAGTTTCAAGCTCCTTATTCAAGCCTTCCATCAAGCTTTCTACATATGACGGAAAGTCCTCTTGTCAGGTGTATAAGACCCAATTCTCCATAGTGGCGGATGCAAACCAGTGGGACTCCCAGACCAAGGCCTGCCAGTTAGCTGCTTCTCTTCGAGGCCGACGCTGCTGACATTTTGCAAACTTTGCCGGAAACACAGCGGCTGGATTTCGACGCTCTCGTTAATGCTCTGGAGTTACGCTTCGGAGAGAAATGTGTGAAGGATTACAGCAGACTCCAGCTGAAGTCACGGCAGCAGAAAGTGTCGAAACGCTCCAGAACTGGCGACGGACGTCGAGAGGCTTTCTCACTTGGCGTTTTCTGACTGTCCGACTGAAGTAAGAAGAGAGTCCTGGCGCTGCAACACTTCATCGACGGGGTGCGTGATCCGGAAATCAGAAAGCTCTCCGAATGGCGGATCTCAAGGACTTAAAGGGGCCCTAGTGTTTGCTATGAAATTCAGGGCAGCCCAGCAAGCAACACGAAAGGACAGACACCCCATACGAGCCGTCAACGAATCGGACACGTCGAACTCAAGTGTGGAGCGGTTTAGAGCGACAGATGAGAAGCTTCATGAATAGAGTTGAGTCTTTGATGTCCCAGAAAGCAGACGGGAAGAAGACCCTTAAATGCTGGACCTGCGGTCGAGAAGGGCATCTGCAGAGAAGCTGCCGGGCACGCCAAGGCGCTGAAACTAATAGCGTCTCCCCAGAAGGAGGTGTCGGAAAACTAATTAATGGCCATCTCGTGGGGCGGAGGTTGCCAGATTTTGGAAAGCCCCATTTTCAAGTGTGTCAAATTTCGACAAAGAGTACCGGTGAGAATGGAATTTTTATAATGGGACATGTTAACGAGCTTCCTGCAACATGATCATCGATACAGGGAGCCAATGTGTCTATCATTCGGAACGATCTGGCTCAAAAATTAAAGAGAAACTCCTCTGGACCCCGCCCGCGTGTACTGCAGAACCGTGACGGAGGAAAAGATTGATATTCACGGAAAATTAAAAGTCAAGATCAGGTTTGGAGACACTACCTACCAACATGCTGTGTATGTCGCAGATATTGCAGACCCTTTCATTCTTGGACTGGACTTTCTAAAGGAGCATGGTTTCACTCTAGACTTCAACAAGAACGAATTACGTTCCATACACGAAGAAGTCACTATATTCAAAATTAAACACAGGACAGAATCTATTCGACAGGTAACCGCTAACGAGAATATTACCATTCCCCCAAGGACTGAAATCATAGTACCTGGATACATCGGTAACGATGTGAGTTTCAACTCTGGCCTAATTGGATCTGCGGAAAATAAAGCGAATGGATTGCTAATAGCTTCGACGCTAGTGGACCTTTCCAGAAAAACTATCCCGGTAAGAATTTGCAACGTAACTGAAAAATCTAGAGTGTTCCAGAAAGGTGAAGTGTTGGCAACCTGCAGTCCAGTAACCTGTGTCTGCAAAAGTTCGAGCTTGCTCCTATCCAACTCGCCTCAACAGTTGACTCCCGACCTTCTAGAAAATGCTGAATTGTCCCCCGAACAGAAAAAAGCTCCGCAGAAAAGACTGTTCAAAATTTGAAGACGTGTTTTCTAGAAACAGTAGCGATATTGGCCATACTACAGTGACACAACACAGAATTGATACAGCAGACCATCCGCCGATTAAACAGCACCCAAGACGCTTGCCGTTTGCTAAACAGGAAGAGGTCGGAACACTACTACGAGAGATGCAGGAAAATGACATCATAGAACCGTCTTCGAGTCCGTGGGCATCTCAATCGTCTTGGTTCGTAAGAAAGATGGCTCCACAAGATTTTGCGTGGACTATCGAAAACTTAACGACGTCACCAAGAAGGACAGCTACCCTCTTCCAAGGGAGAGATGACACCCTGGATACCCTTTCCGGTCATAAATGGTTCTCGACTTTAGATTTAAAGAGCGGATACTGGCAAGTGGAGATCCATCCCGAAGATAGAGAAAAAACAGCATTCACTTCCGGCCAAGGACTATGGCAGTTCAAAGTCATGCCGTTCGGGCTCTGCAATGCGCCAGCTACTTTCGAGCGCCTGATGGAGACCGTGCTAAAGGGTCTGACTTTTGAAGCTTGCCTTATTTACCTGGATGACGTCATAATAGGAGGGCGTACGTTTGAAGAACATCTTCAAAATATCCGGAAGGTGTTATCAAAATTAAGCGACGCTAACTTGAAGCTAAACCCTTCGAAATGCAAGTTCTTCCAGAAAGAAGTCAATTATCTGGGACCAGAAAGTTCCTCTCTTTCTGCTAGCGTACCACCAGCGCCGTTCACGAGACTACCGGATATTCACCATCCCAAATGCTTTTTTTGGCCGAGATCTTCGTCTCCCTTGTGACCTGCTGTTTGGTCGCCCTCCGGATACACCTTCATCGCCTGAGGAGTACGTGCAGAATCTCCAGGCACGTTTTGAAGATGTACACAATTTGGCTCGAGAACGGATCAACCTGAGGACGGAAGATGAAGACTCGGTACGACACAAAAGCCACAGGACATCAATTCAAGGAAGGTGACAAGGTGTGGTTCTACAACCCGACTCGACGCAAAGGACTTTCTCTAAGCTACAATCGCATTGGGATGGTCCTTATACAATTTTAAAAGATAATAAACGACGTCGTAATCCGGATCCGTAAGTCAACGAATTCGAAGCCTAGAGTCGTTCATTACGACAGGCTTGCTCCATATTATGGCCATAATTCTTAGTGTGTCAATTATTGTGTAATTTATTTTGACCATGGTCTTGTATAAATAAGTTAGTGTGTAAATAATCTTGTAAATAATTTTGTTTGTTGTTTTGTAAGTGTTCATTTTCTACTATGCATTACGTGTCTATTTTGTACTATGCATTAGGTGTTTATTTTGTACTATGTATTACATGTTTATTATTGCATATTCATTTAATTGTTTTTATTCAATTGCTTTATTATTATGTTAACGTCTGATGAAGGGTTGTACTGCCCGGGACGTGCAGTTCTTGAGAGGGGGCAATGTTACGAATTTAGTCTTATTCTAATTGTTTCTACTCATTTGTGTTCATTTCTACAGTTTAATTTGTCGTATCTAATGTGATTTCAACCCTGTTTACCTGTAATATCATTTCCACTGCATTGCACGGTCCCCATGCTTTAACATTGGTTTAAATGGTAAACTCGCCAAATATTGCAGCTAGCGCCAAGTTGGCGACGGATTTGGCGACTTAATTTTTGGCGCCAAATGTGGGCGATAAGCTTGGCGGCCATGGCAACCCCCTGCTCCTAATAACCCTGTCTGGCAACCCTATCGCGGTATTGTAACACTATGTATTGAGCTTTTCTCATACCTTCCGGATTTTTCTAGACCTTTCTATTTCTAGATTATTCTGGCAAGTGCCAGAGGTTTCTGACCGAAGGTATAAAAGGGCCCGGGCCGGCTAGTTAGTCAGTCAGATCTCAGCTTTCAAGCAAGTGATACCTCTCCATGTTTTAAAAGAGAGAGACGATTGCATAGTGAGTGTGTTATTGTTTTATTGAGTTATTATTTTTGTGCTGAGTGTTTACTATTGTTTTTGTTAGTGTATTGCATCTGTGTTATCAGTATTTTCATCGATTGTACGTGAATTTCTCGAACTGTTCTACAATTTGTGGAGGACTGTTTTGGCCAGAATAAAATTGTTTTGGATTCCGCTCTTCGGCTTCAATCATTTCGAATCCCCGAAAACGCAACAATACTTATATATGTATCATTACTGTTCAATGTATTTATAATTAATTTAACAATACCAAGTTAAGAACAAGTTTAATAATTATCAGTGAACGCCCCCCTCCATGGACTTGTCATCTATAATGTTTTCACAAAAATTAACTCTTTTTCTTGATAATTTATAATTAATCCCTAAAAGTTACGCTCCTCAATACCACCGCAGGCGAAAGTATTGGGGGAGAAAGAATACATAAATCCTCTGAAATAAGTCAATCCTCCGCAAGCACTGTCAAGGTCCATTCATTGCATTCCAAAGCCTTCGGAATAACTATATGGATTGCAGAAAAGATTGTACTTCGGAAAGACGTACATATACGTCCAGAGCAATTAATGCTTTGGATGAGCGAGACATTTATATACGCCGGTGGTACTTAAGAAAAAGTTGCATTGTAGCTTTAGTGTTAAAATATAGTACTATTGAATTAAATACATTGTTATATGTACGGGGGGGTGAGAGCGTGATGAAAACTATGGTTAAATATTGGGTGGCAACTATCGAAAGTTTGAGAAGCTTTGCGTCCATGTTTAGTATTACAGAATTCAATCCATTGTTACTGTATTGAGGGAGGCGCGAAGAAAACTATGTTTGAATAATGGTAGCAAGTATTGAACGTTTGAGACTACTCACATAGTACAAAGTGCAGTTTAAGAAATTTGAGTAATATGAAAAAAAATAGCTTTTCGAAGAGATTTAATTAATTAGTCTTTCATAGAAAATGACAGGAAAGGTTTAAACAGCTTCGTAATTTGTTGCTTGACATATTCTATGTAGCCATTTGTAATATTTTGAAATCTCTCAGTATCACAAATTTTATTTGAAATTAAATAGGGTAACTTGAAAATATATATATATACCATTCTATTATTTAAATCTCTTTTCATTACAAATTCTTTTCCACATTTTTGAATTTCTAGAGAACACTGTGCTTAAAATTTTTGCATTAACGAAAGTTATGTAGGCTTTATTGATATTTTTGGAGGTTTTATCATTTATTTATTCATGGCTGAATTTAGAAAGAAAATATAGACTATTTTTTTAAAATTTCTATGACATATTCTGAACAGTTATTAACAGAATCCATCAATCTACTTAGTTCATCCCCGAAAGTAGGCATCTCTTTTTAGTGCAGTGCCATCTAGGCGGATACCAATCACCACAGGTAATCCTGACGCCCAGTTTCCTCCCTAGAGGGAGGCACCTGAGCTCTGGCGATGCGAACCTGTACTATGATTTAACTTTGCCTAGAGCACCCCTAGGGATATTTTACATGTCATGCGATCATACGACATGGCCCCTGTCGTTTTCTGCATCATGAAAATCCATCGACATGGGCCGGGGGTGAACCCACATCCTTGGGTACAGAAGGCCACGCCACCCAGCCGACACAAATTTCGAAAATAAAAAATAAAAATTGAAAGATTTAATTTTAAAATAATGAATATATAAAATTAATTATTTCGAATTTATATTAATTGCAAAGTGTTTTACATATATTTTATTTCTGGTCTTTATACTCCATTGAAGTAAACATTTCTTATAATGAGACAACTTTACGTTGAAAAATCTATATGTCTTGTCTGTTAGATGTAAAAAGAAAACAGGATTATATACGAAGTGTAGGAAATAATATAAGAAATATTTATGTATTATTCTAAACTAAACATAAATTTCAAAATACATATCGAGTGAAAAATATTACCTTGACAGTAAGTAAGTTTCAAGAAGAACACACATTTTGTAACTGCCCTACTTAGGAGAAATTAGAAAATGTGTTTCTTAATAGTTATACAAAATAAGATTTTGAAACTAGAGATATTAAATTGGAACAGTACAGCATTTTCAACTAACAATGAACTACATTTTTTCGTCCTAAAAATGCTATGTTCATTTTCTTACAGATGAAAACATTTGATCATGTATGCATTAATTGTATGTATATATATATATATCCTGTGTATATTAATTGAATGTATATTAATTGTATATATATATATATATATATATATATATATATATATATTTATATATTCTGTGTGTATTAATTGTATGTATATATATCATGTGTGTATTAATTATATGTATATATATATATCCTGTGTGTAATAATTGTATGAATATATATCCTGTGTGTATTAATTGTATGTATATATATCTCTTGTGTATTAATTGTATGTATATATATCCTGTGTGTATTAATTGTATGTATATATATATCCTATGTGTATTAATTGTATGTATATTTTTGTTCAACATATTTTGAAATTATATTTTGCTTTAAGTGTTTTTAAAACGCACTTAACAATCCCTTGAAATAAAGAACATGCTTGATATAAAATATATTTTGTTTTCACACACATGCATATCAACGTCAGAATGACAAAAGTTTTATTTAAGTTCTATTAAGTACTTCTCTAATACACAATTATTGATATTAATTAAATGTATGAACACATTTCTGATTCACAAAAATAAATTGCTTCAATACGTTTCGATATTGAATGCAGAATCATAAGTGATTCTTCCACAAATAAAAAAATATATAAGTAAAACACAATTTCCATTAGTTCAAAACAATAGTAAATAGTAAAAACAATTGTTATTGAATTACCTTTGATGCTAAGATCGAAAATTACAATTATAGGATTAAAATCCCATTACCGACATAATGTAAAATACCAATAATGGGAACTTAATCTACTCATGGGGGAATAGTAATTTCATAATTGATCGTAAACAAGCCTTTCATTTCCTTATGACTTCCGAAATCCATTTTAAAGATTTTTGAATTGAGTACTTCAATTATATATATATAACACTCACCGTTAAAAGGATTACAAAAGAAAATCGAATGCAAAATAATGGCATGTATGATAATTATGCTCTGCAATGAATTTACATAAAAGTGATTACAATGAGAGGTGCAGAGCTTACAGAATTTCGTTAAAAGTACCTTAACTGGAAACTGGAAGCAAAAATTCACTAAAAGTACACTAAAATGTGCATCTAATTTCAATATATATTTTAACTTTGAGATGCAAAAAAAACCACCCTATTTCTAGCCAACATCAAAATCACAAGGGGGGTGGTCCCCTCTATTTCTTGCGCTCGTGTTATTTCCGGGCCGGAGAGTTAAAAAATGACTCTCTAAAAGGATTAAAACTATTTATTTTTAATTCCCGGAATATTATTTATTTCTCCTCACAAATGACAGTACCAGAATATTAGTAACATTTTTAGAAATAGAAATTTTATTTTAAATTAAATGTTAGCTCAATCAAACATACATATTAGTGATGTGTTTTTGTAACCTTAACTGAGTTACTTGGTTCCGCTTTTCGTGAATATACGTGGTTTGCGTTCCGTTATATATATATATATATATATATATATATATATGTAGTGTGAGTGTCAGTCATGCGAATCGGTTCTTACTTTAAGTATAAGTGGATCTGAGAGTGATTTTGAAATAACTGATTGTTTTGAAAATTCAGTTAGTGAATCTGAGAACAGTAATGATGCATTAGTACTGTTACCTGTGATACTGGCCTTTTTATCTCATGCTTTGAAATTTATCTCACAAGAAAAATTACTGATGTGTTTTTGCATTGCACACACGTGTACAAAATTTTTCCTTCATTGTTTAAAACACACATTTTTGATGTGTAACATCTTTCCTCTCGCTAACTGGATATTTGCTGGAGTGATTTCGTGAAAAGGGACGGATGTGTGTAACAGGAAGTGACGTAAGCGTGCACTATTTGATTTGACCTATGGGAGTGTGTGGTGGTGTACAACGCATCGGGGTCAGCTCTAGTAGCCATCAAGCACTCGAGCACTTGACTCTAAATTCACAATCGGTCTGTAAAATCTACCTCTTAATTGCAAGAATCTCCATATTAGAACAGAGAAAATAAATTTCTTATCTACACACTAATCCTATGACCAGTTTTAACCAGTATGCCGCGCCAATCTGGACGAAAGCAGCTAAAATTCATATTAATCAAATTGAAGTTTCTCAAAGCATCATTCTCTGACAAATATTAAAAGCTCGATGGTTCATGAGAAATTAAGGAGCTCAGATCCACGAGCAAAATGATGTCTATCAGAGAATTTTTTTAAAAATTAGCAACTAACTTCCTTCAAAAAATTGATAACTCTAATAATCCTTTGATCTTGGATATTAAAAAATATATCCCTGATCCTAATTTTAACATACACGATAATATTCTTTCGGATCCTCTCTTCAATTAAAATTCTAAATTAAATTCATTTCACTCTTCTCACCTAAGTTAAATGCTTACTTTAGCTCCTTCCCCGAGCCTTTGTAGCCTAAAGGTTATAGTAGCTGCCTCGAAATGAATCGCTCCAGGTTCGATTCCCAGGAAGTTGCTATTTTCAAATTTACTTTAAATCACTTTAATTTTCCCTGTGAAATTAATTATCCAGAGATCACAAAAGTAAAATTACACGTTCTTTCCTATTTTTTCAAAATGTATTTTATTTTTATTAGCTTTTAAAAAAGCTGTTTTTCTGATTTTAAATCATTCAATGTTTCTCTCATTCCTACAAAGACAGGGCTCTAAGCTGCATTCCCATTGGTCAAGCATCACCTTGCCCACCCACTGATCGAAATGTATTTTCATTTTCAGTGCTTGAACCGTTTTTGAAGATATTTTTCTAGCATTTAAAGCATTTTAGTAGTTTTAAATTTTAATTTTTTACTCTCATTTAAGTATATTTTACTTTTGAAGTATTTTTTTTTATTAAGAAAGGGTAAGAGTGAATTTGTCACAGTCACTTAAAATCCTAAAGATAAGAGGTTATAGCTCGGAAGAACGGGATACTTTGGTCATCCACCCAATGATACTCTAAGTCAACTTCGCACATACCAGCAAGTCTTAGACTTCACCCTGGATAAACTGGCAATCATTACGCTCAATTATCAAAGGGCTCACCAAACAGATTTCGACGAACGGTATTTCATAAAAATGTTCGTTACTCATATTGTCAGAGACGTGGTTAGTTAGTGACGAACGTGTTTCGATACCTAACTTCGACCGGACCGCAGAGCAGCTGGTGTTGCGATCTATCGCAAACAGAATAACTCACATGTTGTGACTCCTCATATTAACATTACTTATCGTCAAACAAGTGTTATTACAAGGTATTGTTAGTAACAATATTGATGGACAGATGTGCAGCAGAATGCGTATTTGAAAACAGACAAACAGTGATTTCTTGGTCGCATACATTTCTAGAAATCTAGCGGTACAAAAAATTTAATATTTCCTGCATTTTGTACTTTTACCATATACCAAAGCTGGTTCTGCTCTTTTAAAGAAACCTATCACTAGCTTCCCATGATTTTGAGGGGGATTTTAACTTTAATTTCAGTTTGCCTAAATCTGAGCCGCTCATAGCTTTTTTGAATGATGAATTCAAGCTCGAAATGAAAGCAAATCAAAATGTTTCGACTACTAACAGTGGTACTGTTATCGACGCTGTTTTTCAACGGTTTTTAAATATTTTGAAATCACAAGTATATGGGTCATATTTTACTTATCATAAGTCTATTGTCTCCGCCCTTCCCGAAATTGATCAAAAATAATTATTTTTGATAAAAAAAGTTGCATTACTCCTTTTGTTAATTAAATAAAATTTACATTAAAGATAATTATTCGATAGAAAATTATTTCCAATCATATCCAATTATTTTTCTTTCAGGATATAAGTTAATATTGCGTATTACTAAGATAACATGTCAGATGTTGCACATCCTATACGACTACTGTAAGGCTCGTTTCTTTTTTTATATAATCTGAGTTAAAATCGTGTGGAAACATGTCAGAAATGATTTTTCGCGCCCACCCGCATTGTCATTCATGTTTTCACAAATTAATAAACACGGTAAAAAATTCTATTACAACACTTTGCATGTCTATCCATGTATTTAATTTATAACAAAAAGAGCGAACTTGCTTTCGTTTTAAGCTATTTTTAAGTGAGAATTTATTATGCTTGAGAGGGGCTTCCTTATGGGTGTGAATTTGAAATATTTTTTGACATATAAAATACTTAAAAGTTCGTAAACACAAATATATTATTATATATATATATATATATATATATATATATATATATATATATATATATATATATATATATATATATATATATATATATATATATATATATATATATATGTCAGGCCCCGGGTCTGCTGATAAAATGAGGAAGGCATCATCTTCAAAATACTTCTTTATTTCGCTTCCATCATAAAATCTAACATGGCGGCCCTTTGCCACTCCAACCGGAGTGGTACAAAAGACAACATCTCGGGGAAAGACACCAGCCAAGCCTTTTTAGTATGCGTTCGCCGTTGTC